>JASPKZ010003048.1:0-537500 GCA_030220185.1 Diploptera punctata | reverse complement strand
AATAATAATAATAATAATAATAATAATAATAATAGTTTCATTCAATTTTGCCTGGCAAAGTTAAGGCCTTGTCTACCACTCAATCAGATTAGAAAAAAAAATACAATAATTAATCGCCATCATCTTCTTCTCCTTCCAAACAAGTCTAAGTCCCAAAGCCTGTTACGGTTTCAGTGAAGCATTCTCGATCCGTCTTTTTCTAGGACGTCCCAAAGATCCCTTCCCTTACTTACTTACTTACTTACTCACTGGCACTATCGAACCCGTAGGTTCATGGCCGCACGGACATAAGCTCTCCATACATCCCTATCCTAAGCTAATGCTTTCCAATCATTCCCTGTATAATCTATTTCCCTCAAATCATAGTAAATGTTATTCTCCCACCTCATTCTTGGTCTACCAACTGGGCGTTTTCCCTCTGGCTTTCCTACAAGAAGCTTCCATGCAAATCTTTCATTCCCCATACGCGCAACATGTCCTGCCCATCGCAGTCTACGAGACTTAACTGTTCTTATTATATCTGGCTTCCTATAAAGACCATGTAGTTCATTGTTATGTAGTCTTCTCCATTCACCTGTCTGTTCATCTCTCTTTGGTCCAAAAATTGTCCTAGTACTTTATTCTCAAACACTTGTAATCTCCTTTCCTCCCTTAAAGTAAGAGTCCATGATTCGCATCCATATAATATAACTGGTAGAATAATAGTTTTATATATTTTCAATTTAACGTTTTTTGAAAGGAGTTGGGACATCAAGAGTCTCTGCAATGCATAATAGTACGCATTTCCAGAATTGAGCCTATGTTTAATTTCTTTGTGCATCGCATTCCTATTTGTGATCATTGTTCCTAGGTATTTGAATTCAGCTACCTCCTCAAAATTTCCCTCATTTGTCATTAGCTGTCCATTTCCATTATATACTGAATTTCTATGTGTGACCATATATTTAGTTTTATTCATATTTACTTTCCCTTGAGAACGGTATTCAACATGAATTTTGGAAATTTATTATGATTAATTCATTGCAAATTAATTTTCCACTGGTACTTATTTAAACGTTATCCGTCAAAAGGAAAAGCCACAACGTCGCATATCCACCAGAGCTAATAAATAGTGGCGCAGAAAAATATCACATTTCGTTATTTTGTCATTTCAATACAGAAGTCTTTATTTAATTTATGTCAGAAGGCTGAGAGCATTGCTTCTCTCTGAAGTCTGTGAAGATAATATAATCCATCGAGCATGGATTTTCGATACTAATCTACCTTACATTTCAGACTGCGGAAGAATTAATGAAAATCCCATTAATAGTAAAAGTAGACATGTGAAAATATTAGTAACACGAAACTAGATATTTCTGACCAATGGCGAATATGCTCCATGTAATCAGGAAAGAGCTAAGCTGCAAAATGTTACATATCTGACCGCATACATTTCAAAATTAACTTAACACTCTCCATTGCATTAATTCTTTATGTATGTTGGAGTGAGTTTTAAATTTTGAAATTCTCTCCTAAAATTGTTCTACTTTACAATTATTACGTAATGAATTTATTT
Organism: Diploptera punctata; assembly: GCA_030220185.1. Lineage (NCBI taxonomy): Eukaryota > Metazoa > Arthropoda > Insecta > Blattodea > Blaberidae > Diploptera > Diploptera punctata. The sequence continues at coordinate 535,945 of JASPKZ010003048.1, read as the reverse complement.
TTTTTAGTTTGGTATTAATCTATTACATATTATGTTTTTAGTGTATAATGCTATTGTGTTATTATTTAATTGTAATATTATTATTGTGTTTTCTTTATGTAATTGTAATGTTAATGTTTTTAGTGTATAATGCTATTGTGTTATTATTTAATTGTAATATTTTTATTGTGTTTTCTTTATGTAATTGTAATGTTATTGCTGTTTTTGTTTATTTTTCTTTACACTAGTACCAATTATTACTTTATTGTACGGACTGTCAACAGCACGTACGGCTTACTGCCCGTGCGACCCATATTTGTAAATAATATTGTAAATATCTTACTTTTTGTCTAATAAAGTCCTACTACTACTACTACTATATTATTTTATTTATATCATTGTTCATTGCATTAATTCATTGTGTATATTAGACTGGGGCACGCCGTAGCGTAGTGGTTAAGGCACTGAGCTACAAGCCGGAAGGTCAAGGGTTCAAGTCCCGTTGGGGTCAGGATTTTTAAACTGACACAAAACTTCTGGCGGCACTATGGCGCTGGGGTTGACTTAGCCTCTAACGGAAATGAGTACCAGACGCTTGTACTGGGGGTAAAGGCGGCCGACACGCAGGGCTGACAACCCGGCTGACATAAAGTGCCGATTGTCTAGAAAAAGTGGGAGCCTTAACCTCCTACTACCCCAAGGGCCTCCTGAGGCCTGTTGTGGTATCACTTTGTATATTAGAGTGAGTTCTATATTTTAAAATGTTCTCCTAAATGTATTTTAATTTATATTATTACCTAATGAATATAATTACTTTCTTCAGTTTGGTATTAATCTATCATATATATTATTTTGTTTATATTATTCTCATGCACGTCTTTTATTCCCCCATTCGTGCCACATACTCTGCCCATCGTTTCTTGTAGGAAAACCAGAGGAAAAACGCCCAGTTGGTAGACCAAGAATGAAATGGGAGAATAACATTAACTATGATTTGAGGAAAGTAGATTATACAGGTGGATGATTGGAACATATTAGCTCAGGATAGGAATGTATGGAGATCTTATGTCCTCGCGGCCATGAACCTACGGGTTCGATATTGCCAGTGAGTGAGTGAGTGAGTTAGTTAGTTAATTAGTTAGATAGATAGTTAGTTAGTGCAGTAACAAGACTTACAGTGCATGGATATCACCACAAACCGTGCAAAATTATGTGCATTACTTATTGAACGATATTTCCAATATTTAGGATGTGATATAACTTATAGAGAAAATAAAAATGTAGAAAATAAAGTAAATAAATTTCAGGTTATTTGTGGAACCATAAAAAGAACCTTAGGTCGGAAAACAAGGAAAGATACGAAACTTAAATTATATAAAACAATGGCTGTTCCTTTGTTGTTGTATGGAAGTGAAAATTGGATAATGAAATCAAGGGATAAAAGCAGGATACAGACTGCGGAAATGCTGTTTTTACGTAAAGTGAAAGGATGCACAAGAGCGGATAGAATAAGGAATGAAACTATACGAGAAGAATTAAATATATATATAAAATTGAAGATAAAATCAGCGAAAATAATAAGAAATGGACAGAACACTTAATGAGAATGAACAACGAAAGAATACCAAAAAGAACCTTCCTGTATAATCCCAGGAACAAGAGATGTTGGCCGACCACGTAGAAGATGGACTCCACTTTTAACAGGCTGCATAGCCTAAACCTTGTAGTAGAAGAAGACTTATTGAACGAACTAGTATAAAAATATCTTGAGCAAATACACACCATCATAGGCACATAATCAGAGCTAAGTCTGACGCTGACATAATTTATGCAGACACAGATCTGGACGTGAAATATTGCTCTAAAAATTGTTTTAAAGCTAATGATATTAATCTCAACGTCAGAACATGATATCCAAGTTCACTTACAACATCATTAGTTGAAATAAAATTACTATGTTGATAGAAATAGCAGTTGGATTTAAGGTAGCATGCAAGAATGATGATTGGGGAATAGTTCGCGACAATTATTTTAATTTGGGACTCTTACAAATCTCCATAGGTCTATAGAGGTTTTTCAAAACTCTTGGGGAAAAACCATCACATAATGTGATGGAATGTCCAAATTTAGTACTTTGAGCGAGACCTACTAGGACTATACCTCTTTCGAAGTATGTTCCAGTTGTAATGTAAACAAACCAGGTGAATTCTGTGTTTTCATTGGTCGAATAATGTTTTTACCTTTAATCGTGTATGGACATGTAGTTCCTTCTCTACCACTCGAAATAAGTAAGTAAAGTGATCCCACAATAGGCCCGGAGGCCCTTGGGGTAGTAGGAGGTTAGGGCTCCCACTTTTTCTAGACAATCAGCACTTTATGTCAGCCGGGTTGTCAGCCCTGCGTGACGGCCGCCTTTACCCCAGAACAAGCGCCTGGTACTCATTTCTGTTAGAGGCTGAGTCGACCCTAGGGCCATAGTGCCGCCAGAGGGTTTGGGTCAGTTTAAAAATCCTGACCCCAACGGGACTTGAACCCTCGACCCTCCAGCTTGTAGCTCAGTGACCACTCGAAATAAAGGAAATAAAAGTACATATTTATCTAGCACATGTCTATATAATTTATATGGAAGAATGTTAAAAAAAATAGAATTACGATTTTTATATATTAAAAAGGCATTTTTATATTCTTATACAAGCGCTGTGCAGAATATGTTTGGATTTCTATAGTTTCAAGATTGATACTTTCTATATAATTTCTTGCAACATTGGAAAAGAAACTATTTTAAACGCGGAGAGAAACAAATTATTTTGACTATTTAACTCATGCCCCAAATGGGAGTCAATGAACAATCACATTTCAATGATGTTTTATTTACAACCAATCACAGTCTTGTTTCGCCTAGAATTTACCAACTAAAGTTTATCATAATAAAGAAAGCACCTCCTTTTTAACATTCTGAATAGGTCATAGTATTATTTTGCAGTGACTGACTCTTCAAGAAACACGGCTACCAGATCATATATATATATATATATATATATATATATACATAAATGTCAGCAGATAGCGCATGCGGGAGATAATATAGAAACATTTGTAACAATTGATTATACCACAAAAAAAAAAGAAACCACTGTTTGCACTTTCTTAAACGAATTATTTTCCAGGAAATGACGTTTCAGAAAAATATAATTGACATATTTACATCATGGGACATGAGAAATTAATTAATACCTATAACGTTGGTTATAAATTTCTCCACTAGGGTGTATTCTTACAACTTGCGTTCCTTTGGCAATAAATAATATTATGATCTGGTTGCAGTGACGAACAAAAGAAGCAAATGAAGCGTACCAATCGTTTCTCATTTGTTTTCAAACACCGCCGTTTACATTAAATATATAAATATTTTAAAATAACTATAGTTAAATAATGATTTGTGAGTAAACAGCTTAAATTTATTCGTTAAATAGTCCTAACAAACGCCACTCTTGATTTCCAAATTCTCTAGATAAATTTACTCCTCACTTCGTGAGTCGTGAATTTATCGATAATTGGAAATCACTCGTGGCATTACTTATGAATATTTTCAAACAGTTTAGTGAAAAATTTCCTATATTAGCCATTCAGGGTGTGGTGAAAATAACACCAGAATTTACAAGTAAATCAGTATACGCGTACAGCATAAATTCTGCTCCTATTGAAATTGTGAATAAAGGATATCTATCGACATCATGGAAAAATCATAAACGTTTGACCGTATAAAATGTTTTGTCATAAATAAATAGGAAATTGTGGATGTTCCTAATTGTTGGTACCATCTTGCCTTGTATTCAGTCTTATTTCCGGTAAAATATGATGCTGCCTAAGAACTAATTGTTTTAAGAACAATGGCGGGTACAAACAGCACCATGGTTCCCCCAATAGACGGACTAATACCTTATGCATGTTTGTTTACAACAACTGGAACTTAGCTCAGAATTAGTATATAAAGGTGTGCCGAAAAAGAAGTGCACGTAAAATTTGACACAACACATAAAAATTAAAGTATATTGTCAGTTTCCCAAAGTGGTATATTTAGCTTCTGTTATGATTAGTCTTATTGCAGAATATGAAAAAAAAAAACCCCATACGTAACAACCAATTGTTATTTATTTTAATTAATATTATTACACCAAGCAAAATAGTTTGTTGTTACGTCGGTTACTTTTATTTTGTAAGCTATAACACTGAGCAACAATAAAAGAAACTCTTATTTGTCTCAGAAAGAAAAATATGTGATTCTGATAGTACGTTTTCTCCTGAATTCAAATATCATATCAGTTTTTCTCCATCACGCAAGGTTTCCGAGATACAGGCATTTATAATTTCAAATACTTTAATATTTTCTACATTCGTAACTACATAATATTTGAACATTTGGACTCACCTAGAAAATAAAAAATGACTATTTTCTGCTGTATTTCGCCTGTGGAGCATCCCTCTTGATGGTCCAACAATAATCGGCCAGCATATTAGGACCCCATTTGCCTTGATATCTTTTTCCATAGCTGAAATCTCCTGAGTTAGCTCATTTGGTTTTATTTTACATTGGACAAATGGACGAAAAAATGTTTATTAAAAAGATAATTATTTAAATGCATTAATTGAAATTGAAATAAAAAACTGTGGGTGATGGAGAAATTCCGAATAACATAGGCCTATTTGAAAACACGATAAAAAACTGCATTAAGTACAACTATTGGTACTCATGAGACAAAAATCATGTTGACCAATGTTATAAGTCAAGATGAATGCAACATGTTCATCGAATGGAGGATCACAAGATACAATGCAGATGTTAAGCTATCAATCTGTAGGAAGAAGAACACCAGGACCTCCACTCAAAAGACTTTTGGATGGTGTTTCTGTTGAGGCAGAAACACGTCAACAAATGACCTAAATTCGTGAATGGACTATGATTATGATTATGGTGGTGGTGGTGGTGATATAATTTTTTCAAGACAAAAAGTAGTGTCTTACTATCTGAAGGCTTCAAAAATAATAAAATCTTATTTTTTTATCTTGGAATCGTTATGTCAGTTACAATGGAATTCACCCTCACGCACACACACACACACACACACACACACACACACACACACACACACACATATATAATATATATATAGCATTTTCATGCTATGCTTTGCAGCTTTACTAGGGAATTATATGTGTGTTAGCTTCCCGTTGCTTTCCACACCGGTGAAGGATGGTGATGATGATAATGGTAATGATAAGGATAATGATGAAGGCCGGATTATTTTCGGGGACCATTGGGCTCTAAGCTTCCTGACATTTGTCGTATAGGTGAGGAAAAAACCCGAAAAAACCTCACCTCGGAGCCTGTCCCAACCGGGAATCGAGCCCGGGCCCGCTGCGTGACAAGGCAGCACGCTACCTCGAGACTACAGCAGTGGACATAGGCATATATTAAATTCTGCGATGGGCAGGACATGTGGCACATATAGGGAATGAAAGCCTTGCATGGAAGCTTCTTGTAGGAAAACCAGAGGGAAAACGCCCAGTTGGTAGATCAAGAATGAGGTGGGAGAATAACATTAACTATGATTTGAGGGAAATAAATTATACAGGGAATGATTGGAAAGCATTAGCTCAGGATAGGGATGTATGGAGAGCTTATGTCCGCGCGGCCATGAACCTACGGGTTCGATAGTGCCAGTGAGTAAGTATATATTAAATTAACATATTCTGTTATTTGATTTGGGAAGTATTGTCCACAAAGAATTTTATCTTATAAGAACAACATGGTCTCGAACGTGAAACTGTTCAGAAAATATATCGAGCAGTAACACCTTGAAACTTATCGTTGACTTTTTGACTTTTATGGCATTTAAGTGTTTGATAAAAATTATAGCAAAATATGATTTTTAAACTATTTCAAATCCTTTTAACTTCCGAGACGAGAATCCAAATCGTTGTGAATGGTTCCCAAATGTACGCCATGCACCTGTTTTCAGAACAAATATTCTTGGCTCATTGCCGTGAAGAATTTTATGTTGGCAAAATGTCTGAATCCACATCCCCTCCCCTTCATTTCCATGAGTATCAAGATTTCCCAAGTCCTCTAGTCTTGTGTATCAATACTTCAGAAACGTGGTGCCTCGCAACCAACTATTTCATCCACACCCTTTGCAAGCGCCATTATTATTCATTCAAAATATATTACACGGAACTCGGTTCCAGAGTTTGTGAAGAAAATATGTTGTGACATTTGCATTCATTGGTTCAATTTATTTTAAACGTGCTTTGTAAGTGAAACTGTCTCTAAAGAAATGCTTGTAAGGCTGCTTTTCATCTGGATAACAGCTGTTTTGTTCACTGCATTGTGGAAAGGAGCCGCCACTGTGTTAATAAAAGATTCTCGTGTTCTATCAACGAATGTAACATCTACTTTGGATCAACTTCTCAACAGAAGTCGATATGACAAGAGGATTCGACCTGACTTCGGAGGTAAGACGCACAACGATAAATATAAACTTACGTATGTATTTTTAATTGTTTATTTGTAATTGATTTTAAAGTCTGTACATTGTTTCTACAAGTTATTTCAAACATTTCCGGTTATATATATATATATATATATATATATGTGTGTGTGTGTGTGTGTGTGTGTGTGTGTGTCCACCGCTGTGATCTCGAGGTAGCGCGCTGCCTTGTCATGCAGCGGGCTCGAGTTCGATTCCCTGTCGGGAAGGACTTCCTGGGTGAGGTTTTTTCCGGGGTTTTCCCTCACCTATAAGACAAATTTCAGGTAGGTCTGAGGCCCAAAAGTTCTCCGAACATCATCTGGCCATCATCATCATCATCCCGATGTGGAAAGCAACGGGAAGTTACCGCACCTTTAATTCCCTATTAAAACTGAAAGCATGACATGAAAATGCTATGATTGCAGTGAAAGGCAGAACACTATGGAATGGAATAAATATATATATATATATATATATATATATATATATATATATGAAACCTGATATAATAACAGTTAGTCGACATATAGGATATCTAGTTTTATAGAAATAAAATTGAATTTAAAACTTTCCTTTAATTTCTGTATTATTAATTAATTTTTTAGTTTAGTTTAAGATAGGCAGGGATAAGCTTGTTTATTTTTTATAAATAATAAACTATTGAAATATTGTGAATTTAAAATTAGTTATTAATTAGAATATGTTAAAATTTTACTTAAAATATTTCTTTTTTTTTTTTTACTTTGGAATCTTTCTCGTACACTGTGATGGGAAGACATGTGGCATGGATTATGGAAGCTTCTTGTAGGAAAACCAGGGGGATAACGCCCAATTGGTAGATCAAGAATGAGGTGGCAGAATGACATTAACCAAATTTGAGGAAAGTATATTATACAGGGGATAATTGGAAACATTAGGTCAGCATCGGCATGTGTGGAGAGCTTATATCCGCGTGGTCATGAACCTTCGGGTTCGATAGTGCCAGTGAGTTATATATATATATATATATATATATATATATATATATATGTCCACCGCTGTGGTCTCGAGGTAACGTGCTTCCTTGTCACGCAACGGGCCCGGGTTCGATCCTCGGTCGGGGTAGTTTTTCTGGGAGAGGTTTTTATCGGGGTTTTTCTCACCTGTAAGACGAATGTCAGAAAAACTTTAAGGCCCAAACGGTCCCCGAAATCATATGGCCATCATCATCATCCTTATCATTATCGTCATCATCATCATCATCATCCTTCACCGGTGTGGAAAGCAACGGGAAGCTACCACACCTACAATTCCCTAGTAAAGCTGCAAGTATAGTATGAAAATGCTATGATTGCAGTGAAGGACCTGCCTTCGGGCAGAATTACTATGGATATATATATGTGTATATATATATATATATATATATATATATAACTCAAATAATTGCGCGCGTGCATGCGTGCGTGTGACAAATATTTTAACTATGTATTTTGAAATACAGAGTCACACTAGACGAATTGCCTGTTTCCAGTTCCGTGAAAGGTTTGAAATCCATCCTTTGGATAGCACGATTCATCGAATTGAAACCTGTATTTTTTCTAATGGTCATGTTGAGTTGTTCTTATTTATGAACTTCAAAATAAATCGAGGCGGAATAGTTTACCAGAGGCCTAGTTGCCTGTCTCAATAAAAATGAAGGATACGCTAAAGATTGGGGCAAAATGTCAACCGTAATTTTATTGGAAGTTCAAAATTGTTGATTGGTATCGAAGAATAACAGCACGACCGGTGTGAAAAAGATCCTCATATCACAAACAGTCTGTTAACAATCCCTCTCCACAGCACTTCCTCTTATTCTACTTCTTTCACAGTAGCCTCTCTCAGGATATCAGGGGATGTCGCACAATTGACACGTTTAAGTCATGCTTATACAATTATTTATTGCTGATTAATTAATAATTAATTTTTCTCCAGAACTACATTTATTCTACATGTCATTAACAGTATTTTTTTCATTTTTTCTATCTTGTACATTTTATATTTAATTTGATGAATCTAGAGTAAACAAAAATATAGTATGTTATATTGTAAATATGCTATCTAATAATTTTCATCATCATCATCATAGTACATTCACGAATTTATGTCATTTCTTGACCTGTTTCGGCCTCAATAGAAACACCATCCAAAAGTCTTTGTGTGGACGTCCTGGTCTTCTTCTGCCTGCAGGTTGATATCTTAACATTTGTTTGGGTATTCTGTGATCTTCCATTCGATGAACATGTTGCATCCATCTTGACTTATAATCAGAAATTTTGTTTTCTAAAGGTTCCATGTGTAATTCTTCTAAGATGTCTTCATTTTTTTTATCTAGTAGTGTGTATCCTGCAGTCCTCCGAAAGTATCTCATTTCAGCAGATCTAAGTCTCTGTATATCCTTCTGTTTCAACGTCCATACTTCGCTACCATACAAAAAAGTTGGAAGAGCCAGTGTTTTATACACTTTTAATCTTGAATGCTTTTGGACTAACTGTGGCTTGAAGATAGAATTTATTAACCCTAAAATTCTTAAAAATGTTGATATTTTTTTGCATTTACATCATTTTCTTCTTCATATGAGATATTGCATCCTAGATATGTAAAATTATTCACCTGCTCCAAAATTGTATTGTCAAATGCAATTTTACTTCTGACAGGATCTACACCTTGAAATGCCATAATGTTTGTTTTCTCTGTAGATATCTTTAATCCATATTATTCTGTAATTTTGTTAAGTTCATACAGACCTTTCTGCAGATTATCTTCTAAATTTGCAATTATTATACAGTCATCTGCAAACAATAAAGTGTTTAATTTTGTATTTTCTGATATTCTTATTCCAAATTTAGATTTCTTGTTCCAACAACATATTACTTCGTTGATATAGACCGCAGGGAATGATTGAAAAACATTACTTCAGGATAGGGATGTATGGAGACCTTATGTCCGCGCGACCATGAACCTACGGGTTCGATAGTGCAAGTGAGTTAGTTGGTTAGTTAGTTAGTTATTAGACAGATGTGTGAATGCTTGTTGTGTCGAACCAGGAACACCATTACACATGTCTGAGCCAATCAGAGTTCATCACCACACATTGTGATTGGCTCAGTCATCGATGGCGTCAACGGTGTAACCAGCGTAATGGGTGCGAAAATTCTCTATTTTGTTTCCGATGGGATTTAGAGTCCAGATAGAGTGTTGGGGATAGGGGGCAGCCTTGTCTCACACCATGATTTATAATTCCTTCTTCAGAAAATATGTTGTTTAATTTAATCTTTATGGTGTTGTCTTTGTAAATTTTTTTATGTTCTGCAGAAGTAAATTTGGTATTTTTCTGTCTTCCAATATATTGAAGAGTTGATGTAATTATTTTGTTTATTCTAATTTATTTGTAACAGTAATTCGTACTTTTTCCCCGATCTGGTTGAATGGTAGACAGGGTCTTAACTCTGCATTTCTGTTGTTATTATTATTATTATTATTATTATTATTATTATTATTATTATTATTATTATTATTATGTATAATATTTTTAATTTCACTTAAAATACGTAAACGAAGAAAGATTCATGCCTTTAGGGCTATAACCAGCCGCCTCGCAATATTGTAATTGGTTAAGATAATTTGCAAAAACAAAGCACGTTCTTAATTTCATATTCACTATGTTTTGTGATCTTGATATTTAGTCCAACGCATAATGGTATAAATTTACATGTGAATTTCAGAACTTTTTAATTTTGAATGTAGAGAAGATGGCTGAGATAAAATCGAAATGGAATGTAATCCAATTAAATGATTCCTTTGAGGTGCATCATACTTATTTCCATAACTCATGTTCCCAGAGATTTCTCACGGCGCGTCGTGATGCTATTATTTGTAATTTAAATCCATCAAAGAAAATATAAATTCTTCTGCCTACAAATCTGGATATAACTTACATTATAAATGTATATACGATTATATTATATTATATTTATATTAATTTACTTATTATATACATCATGGAACTCATTTTTATGTAAATAGATTTTTCCATTCGTCTGTCCATCTCTCTTTGGTTCAAATGTTTTCCTAAGAACTTTATTCTCAAGTAACCATAATCTTTACTCCTCCCTTAAAGTTAGAGATTCGTGTATTGACTTAGACTTTCACGGCCGGAGTTGCTGTGATGATCTTGAAGAAGATTTCCGGGAACTTCAAGCCTCGAGACCACGGCCTTACAGCCCGGAAATCTTCTTCAAGATCATTAGAGATTCATGTTTCGAAACCATGTTACTTGGAGAATAATAGTTTTATTTATTTTCAGTTTAACGTTTTCTGAGAGACGTTTGGACAACAAGAGATCCTGTAATGTATAATAACATGCATTGTCAGAATTGAGCCTATGTTTAATTTTTTGTTTTGTGCATCTCATTCCTATTTGGAGTGATTGATGCTAGGTATTTGAATTCGGCCACTTCTTCAAAAATCCCCTCATTTGTCATTAATTGTCCATTCCATTTATATTATTATTATCATCCTTATTATTTTTATTATTATCATTATCATTATCCATAGATAAGAGATGGAACTGTCAATATTTTGTAAAACTTCAAAATAGTTTCTTTTCTAGTCTTATTCAATAAAGTGCGTTTAATTGTGCCACATAGATAATTGAATCGTTGTATTTTAGTGTGTTTATCTAAATTTCTGTCATTGTCTAAATGACAACCCAAATAATTAAAATTCTGAACTTGGTCTACAATTACATTATTTATCACTATTTTTGTTCTTATTTCACATTTTCCTTTCAGAGCTAATATTTTTGTTTAGATGTAGATATTCTTAAATTGTATTTTAGAGAGATGTTATTTAATGTATAAAGGAACCTGGACATTAACAAAGGCAGATAGTAAACAAATAGAGGCTGCTGAAATGAAGATGTTGAGAGCAATAGCAGGATACCAAAGGATCGATAAAAAGAAAAACGAAGATATAAGGACAGATCTTAATATATTTAATCTTTGTGAAAGAATAACATATTACCAAAATGCTTCTTCAGCACGTATTACGAATGAATGAACAGCGCATACCAAGAAGAATGTATAATTATAAACCAAAAGGGAGAAGAACGTTGGGAAGACCATTGACGAGATGGAAGGACCAATTCGACCTGTAATGAGATCGGAACAGGCCATTGGGCCTAATCCGTGTTGTTGATGATGATCATTTTCATAAGTAATGCCACGAGTGATTTCCAAATTATCGATAAATTCACGACTCACGAAGTGAGGAGTGAATTTATCTAGAGAATTTGGAAATCAAGAGTGGCATTTGTTAGGACTATTTAACGAATAAAATTAAGCTGTTTACTCACAAATCATTATTTAACTATAGTTATTTTAAAATATTTATATATTTAATGTAAACGGCGATGTTTGAAAACAAATGAGAAACAATAGGTACGCTTCTACTGCTTCTTTTGTTTATCACTGCAACCAGATCATACTATTTATTGCCAAAGAAACGCAATATTGTAAGGAGGAGCTTTCTTTAATATGGTAATTATAACACTGATAAATATTTCGTGAAACACGACTCTGATTGGTTGTAAAACAGAAATCATTGAAACGTGATTGGTCATTGACTCCCATTTGGGGCATGAGTTAAATAGTCATGATTATTATTATTATTATTATTATTATTATTATTATTATGTTGACACCACACAATATTCAGATGTAGGGCCTAAATATACTAAAACATCGTGTTTAACGTTGTCGTTTGTTTTATATCCTTCCATTTGAATGGCTTAGGGCAATAACACGATAAGCCACACATTGTTCCTTCTGAGATACAGGGATTTTAATGTTTCAAAAAATTATAAATACTAATTAGGTAGTTTGTTAATACATTGTGTGTCTATATGTTTTAACTCATCACTGGCGCACTTACGAATGATTTTATGGATACTTCAATACATTTATTTGCTATCATTGTAATAAATGGCATTTCTTAACAGAATGCGGTTTATCATGTTATTGCCCTAAGCCCTTCATTTTAATAAATGCTTATGCTTCTCTTGTCATTTGAAACAGCTTATACTTCTGCAGTCTCTCATTTTATGATAGCAAAAAAATTCCACTCTGCGACTGCAACGGCAACCATAGTAACGCTAGTAGGTTTAGGTCAGTTTAAAAATTCTGACCTACAGGGACTCGAACCTCTATCTTCCGGCTTGTAGCGCAGTACCTTAACCACTACGTTACGGCGTGCCCCCATCATTCTTTAAATGTACACTATGAAAATACATACATACATACATAGCGTTCTGCCCAAGAGCAGATCTTTCACTGCAAACTCAGCATTCTCCACTCTTTCCTTAACTCAGCTTTCCTTTTCGTATCCGCATACAAACCATTTGTTTCAATACTGTCTATCATCTGCTGTCTTTTTCTGCTTCTTCCTTTCCGTTGACCATTCCTTCGAGGGCATCAGTCAGCAGACTGTTTCTTCTTAGCCAGTGGCCAATCCAATTTATTTTCCTCTTCTTTACAAGTTCCAGCATTATTCTTCCTTCACCGACTCTCTCTAGCACATCTTCATGAAATATATATTATTCCAAAACGTCCGCATTCAATAACTTCTATCAATGTGTCGCCAGTAAATTTAAAAGCTTAAAATAGACCTGAAATCTAACCGCAACAGATTTTCTTCTTCTTCTTCTACTACAAGGTTTAGGCTATGCAGCCTGTTCCGGCGAAGTTAAAAGTGGAGTCCATCTTCTACGTGGTCGGCCAACATCTCTTGTTCCTCTGGGATTATACAGGAAGGTTCTTTTTGATATTCTTTCGTTGTTCATTCTCATTAAGTGTTCTGTCCATTTCTTATTATTTTTGCTGATTTTATCTTCAATTTTATATATATTTAATTCTTCTCGTATAGCTTCATTCCTTATTCTATCCGCTCTTGTGCATCCTTTCACATTACGTAAAAACAGTATTTCCATAGTCTGTATCCTGCTTTTATCCCTTGATTTCATTATCCAATATTCACTTCCATACAACAACAAAGGAACAGCCATTGTTTTATATAATTTAAGTTTCGTATCTTTCCTTGTTTTCCGACCTAAGGTTCTTTTTATGGTTCCACAAATAGCCTGAAATTTATTTACTTTATTTTCTATATCTTTATTTTCTCTATAAGTTATATCACATCCTAAATATTGGAAATGTGATATTTGTTCTATTATTTTGTTATCCAGTACAATTTTTTATCTAATTCCATATTTACCAATAAATGCCATTACTTTTGATTTATTTATTGATATTTTACAATTATATCTATTGGCTATTAATTTAAATTTATATGCTAACATTTGGAGCTCATTTTCAGATTCTGCTAAAAGTACAACATCGTCAGCGAATAATAAAGCATTTATTTTATCTTTATTATCGATTAATATTCCTTCATTAGTTAAAACCTTCTTCCATTCTTTTAGGATATCGTCCATATAAATATTAAATAATATAGGTGAGAGTGAACACCCTTGTCATACTCCTTGGTTTATTTGAAAAAAAGCAACAGATTTTCTTTCCCCAAATACGCAAAACGAGTCATTCTGATCACACATTAGTGAACGGAAACTAAACCATCACTTCCTACGGATCGTTGTCTTTTCATTTCCTGTCTTCTTCATATATTTTCTATTCCCAGAAGTTGGCAAGAATCACTTATATTTCAATTCGCAGAACATATTATGGAGTAAAAGAGGATTCATTATCTTCAAAACAGAAAAGTATAATAAAGTCCGTCCAGAAGATCACTACTCGAGTGGTAATTTTTCAAGGAACTAATATTAACATAGTCTCTTGCTTAATATACCGCAACATAGGACATCACATCACTCCATGTCATATACCATCTCCACTTCTCGCAACTGGAATTCCCTACCACAAGAAATAAGGGGCTGCCGGACATTGGCATCTTTTAAAAGAAATCTAAATTTATATTTGCTCTAAACTCGACTTCATTATTATCCAGTGTAAGATATATATAAATTAATTGGTGTTTCCCGTATAATGTATCATATTTATATTATTATTATTATTATTATATATTATTATTATTATTATTATTGTATCATTATTGTTATTACCCTATAAAATGTTGTTTGTACATGACATTTACATTGCTACATTTATTGTATCTTTAACTGTTTATAATTAATATAGTGTATATCTATATTTGTCGAATATTTATTGGTATTTGTGCTGGTTGAGTGGAAGAGAGGGCCTTATGGCCTTAACTCTTCCAGAATAAATAAAGTATTATTATTATTATTATTATTATTATTATTATTATTATTATTATTATTATTATTATTATTATTATTAAAAGTTATAGGCCTACGGTAAAATATACTTGCATACATTAAACGGAATGAGAGAAATTTTGAACAAGTGGCTGAATTCAAATATCTAACTAACTAACCTGAAATCTAACCGCAAAAGATTTTCCAATTATTCCCTTTATAATCTACTTCCCTCAAATCATGAATAATGTTATTCTCACACCTCATTCTTGGTCTACCAACTGGTCGTTTTCTCTCTGCTTTTCCTACAAGAAGCTTCCATGCATCTCTTTCATCCCCACTACGTGCCACATGACCTGCCCATTGGAGTCTACGAGACTTAACTGCTCTTATTGTATCTGGCTTCCTATGCACATCATGTAGATCACTATTACGTAGTTTTATCCAATTACCTGTCTATTCTTTTTTATTTTGGCCCAAAAGTTTTCCTAAGAACTTTATTCTCAAATACTCGTAATCTTTTCTCTCTGAAAGTAAGAGTCCATGTTTCGCATTCATATTATATAACTGGGAGAATAATAGTTTTATACTTTTTGACTTTAAGAATTCAAATATCTATGACAATAATTACAAATTTGAATGAGATGCACAAATAAATTAAACGTAGATTCAATTCTCGAAATACATGCTAATATGCATGTCATGTACTCACTATTATGTAGTTTTCTCCATTCACTTGTCTGTTCATCTCGTTTTGGCCCAAACGTTATCCTATGAACTTTATTCTCAAATACTCGTAATCTTTTTTTCCTCCCTTAAAGTAAGAGTTCATGTTTCGCATCCATATAATATAACTGGTAAAATAATAGTTTTATATATTTTCAGTTTGTCCACCGTTGTGGTCTCGAACAACCTGGAAGGATAACATTCAAAATTCAATGAGGAAATTTCGTGTTACAGATGAAGACATACAGGACAGAGTACGATGGAGAACTTTAATTAAGGGAAATTTGTGAATGTTTGTTGCAAACTGATAGTTTATAAAGTCTGTAGTCAATTATGTATTTTTTATTCATGTTAATTGCTAAGATTGGTTGAAGGAAACCCTCAATGATGAGGAAAATTCTCAAAATTAATTAATGAAATAGATATTTGATAAGGTGAACAGATTTCCCAGTTAATATCGCAGATAACTGACTGCATGTCGTTGAAATGCCATGATGTAAATCAAATAAAAAATTACGGAATGCTGGCACACAGCTAGAATTCGAGCGCCAAGTGCAGTTTCTGCACTACGTACAGGCCTATAAGTTTCAATTTATACTTTTGAGACAACTGTTGCAGTTGTTTGTATTACTCAATTTGTAGATAATTTGAAATTTTAAACTTGCAGGTCATTAAACGTTTTAATGTATGCTGATGATGTGGTGATTATTCAAGAAAATGAAAATAATTTGCAGTACCTTTACATCAATTAAATCAGTTATGCCAAGAATATAATTTTAAATTATCAAAAGAAAAACAAACAAAAATAATGGTATTTTGGGGTAATGAACACATAAGATCAAAAATCAAAATAGACAACAAGCCTCTGGTACAAGTAACAAATTTTAATTATTTGGGTTGTAATTTTACTATAAACACAAAAACTGAAAGAGACATAAATATGAAAATGTCGAAATTTCAAATAGTATTTGGAATTACACCGTATATAAAACATTAAAGTACAAAACAAGAAGAGACACTAGATTGAAGTTTTATAAAACATTGGCAGTTCCTGCATTACTTTATGGGAGCGAAATTTGGGTAATTACCAAAAAAATACAAAGTAGAATAGAAAGCGTACAAATGAACTTCCTTAAAAGAACAAAACACTACACAAATTTGGATCGGATAAAGAATGAAGATATAGGAACAGAGTTAAATATATATCCAGTGAATGAAAAAATCAAAGAATATAGAGAAAAATGGTTTAGACATGTAGAAAGAATGATGAATGTAACAAGATTACCAAAAGTAGCATTTAACTACAAGCCAAGAGGTTCAAGGTATGTAGCAAGACTAATAAAAAGATGGACAAAACTGCGAGGAGGAACAGGCAATTTGCCTAGCCCGTGAAGTAAGGAAAAACTTGAAAGTTCCAATAAACCTGTTCTGTGACGCAGTGATTTTGTAGTTTTCTAATTGGATCAACAAACAATTATACCATTATATTAACTCAATTTAATATCTCACCTTATAAGTACTTTTTACATGCCACGTGAAACCCGGGCCTTACAGTGGCATGACCTGTCGGGAGAGGGATTTTAACTAAGGATCACACACATACTTTTTTGACCACACAAGGACTTAGCGGACCTCCCTGAATGAGGGATCAGCTCAATGCCAGGGTCTCCTGCAAGAAAACACAACATTACGACGAAACACAACATTCACGCACACACACACACACACACATTCACACTTATCAAGGCGAATGTGATGATACGTATGATGGCCAGATGATTTTCGGGGGCCGTTTGGGCTTTAAAGTTTCGTAACATAAAAAAATTAACTTCATTTTACAAATAAGCAAAATTTGGCATGGATTCCCTGAAGTAGTGTCCGTCCAGAGAACCGAATGGGGGACTACTTTACCTCCGGAAAATTCAGTAGAACTCATGTCCACGTTTCTTGATGGTTGTATTTTTACAGTGAAAGATCGTCACTTCGATCGAGATACTATTTTTTTCGTCTTGCATATCGCCTTCGACCTGTCTGGCATGGGTAATATTTTAGGCAGCAATGCTACCGCCGGCATAGCTGTCGGGTTATTTAAGTACGTAAGCCACTCCATCACAACGTAAAGGTATCATGAAGGTTCTCGTAGACTGCGATGGGCAGGACATGTGGCACGAATGGGGAATGAAAGAAGTGCATGGAAGCTACTTGTAGGAAAACCGGAGGGAAAACGTCAGTTGGTAGATCAAAAATGAGGTGGGAGATTAACATTAACAGTGATTTGAGGGAAGAAGATTATACAGGGGATGATTGGAAAAAATTATCTTAGGAAAGGGATGTGTGGAGAGCTTATCTCCGCGCGGCCACGAAACTACGGGTTTGATAGTGCCAATGAGTTATCAATAAACAGGAAATTTCTTCAAATCGCCACTTATTTACATTGCTACCGTTATATTACGATGTTTACACTACTTTAGAGTCGTTAGGTAATTAACTGTGCCATAAAACTAACTTGGAGAAAGAAAGAACATAAATTACTGGAATAATGGGCCTGCAAATGAATTTCTAACATCGCAAACACTTAAATATCCATTTTCTACCCAAAAAAATAGGGAATTCGTAACTAACTCACTCACTTGCACTATCGAACCCGTAGGTTTTGGCCGCGCGGACATAAGCTCTCCATAAACCCCTATCCTGCGCTAATGTTTTCCATTCATCCCCCTCTCAAATCATAGTTAATGTTATTCTCCCACCTCATTCTTAGTCTACCAACTGGGCGGTTTCCTTCTGGTTCTCCTAGAAGAAGCTTCCATTGACGTCTTTCATTACCCATTCGTGTCACATGTCCTGTCCATCGCAGTCTAAGAGACTTAACTGCTCTTATTACATCTGGCTTCCTATATAGACCATGTAGTTCACTGTTAATATAGTCTTCTCCATTCACCTGATTGTTCATCTCTCTTTGGTCCAAAAATTGTCCTAAGTACTTTACTCTCAAATACTCGTAATCTCCTTTCCTCCCATAAAGTAAGAGTCCATGTTACGCATCCATATAATACGGTGAAAATAGGACAAGTCGCGCGTTGTTTGGTTACGGTATGATGTTTTGCTGCAGAGATATGAGACTTGCGCTGGTTCGACTCCCGATGTGGAATCAATTTTCTTTTGGAATTTTAGTCAGTATGGGACCGCTCACTGAGCACCGTGAGAAATTTGGAGAGCTACAATAGGTAGCGGCTCCAGATTGAGTAAACCAGCTAAAACGGGCTGAGGGACCCGAGATGCTGACCACATATCATCCTTAAACTGGCTCGATGTTTAACACATGTGGATTTGGGGCCATCAGTCAGTTGGTGGGTCAAGCGACTTTTAGGCCTGTCGCGTCATAGAGTTTGAAAATATTATAAACACCTAATTTGCCGTCTCGATGATTTGTTTTCAAACATCACCGTTTACATTATATATATATATATTTATTTATTTATTTATTTATTTAAAATGCCGTAACTATATTTAAATAATGATTTTTTGATAAATAGCTTAATTTTATTTCGTTAAATAGTCCTAACAAATGCCACTCTTGATTTCCAAATCATCTAGTTAATTCACTCCTCAGTTTGTAACTTCTGAATTTATCGATGATTTTGAAATCACTCCTGGCATTACTTGTGACTATTTAACTCATGTCACAAATGGTAGTCAATGACCAATCACGTTTCAATGAATTCTGTTTTACACCAATGACAATCGTGTTTCACCTCGCTCTTTATCGATTTCTCTTCATCAGCTCCCGCTTTTGTGATAAAGAAAGCTCCTCCTTTTTTTAATATTCTGAACAGGTTAGACCATTATTTTTCTCCAACTACATTGAATATAACAAATATTGAATAGATTCAGTGATTTTACTGAGTTGATTATTCAAAATATAAATGATTAACCTATAATGTTGATTATAATAGTTTGATGTGTTTCATTATTTCTTCACTAGAGTGCATACTTACAATATTGCGATCCTATTTGGCAATACATAATATGAACGAGTTGCAGTGAATATACATAACCTCACATTTCTAATTTGTTTTCAAACATCGCCGTTACATTAACTACATAAAATATTTTAAAACACCAGTAACTATATTCAAATAATTATTTTTTAGTGAACAGCTTAATTTTATTCATTAAATAGTCCTAACAAATGCCACTCTTGATTTCCAAATTTTCTAGATAAATTGGAAATCACCCGTGGCATTACTTGTGATAATTTAATTAAAAAGTTTGGATGTAATTGAATTGTAATTGAATAACGAAAAACGTGAACAATTCTATTCCAGGAAGAGAAACAAATCAGATGTGTTGTGTACATAACTCTGTGGAACACAACCATGTGTTGGCAGTTATATCACTCTACCATATTAATAGCACTCTAACACGCTTCCATGTTCTCACACAACCACCAAAGTGTTTTTCTCACAAAATCCACATGATACGTAAAATTCTTACATCTACCAAAGCGTTTTCCATTACGTAGATAGATGGATGGGTGAAAGGATATAAGGATGCATGTATTTGTAGATAAATGGTTAGAGAGATAGGTAAATAAATGGATTGATTGGTGGATTGATGGACAGAGACAAGTAGGTAAATATATAAACATCAAAAGCTCATAATCGGCAGAGTACCGTTCCACATTCGCGTGGTCCAATCCACCTTAACACTGTCCAATCCTACTTGCGTCTGTGGAACATGAAGTTAAATGCAAACAAAACGAAATTCGTGGTGTTTGTTAAAATTCACAGGCGCACTCCTGCCCGACTCAACTTGGAAACTCTTCGACTCCGTCCGGAGACTTCAGTCAAGTATCTTGGAATCCATTTGGATTCCAAGCTTACGTTCAAAATTCACATTGGGCATCTAAAACATAAAGCGAATGCTGCTATTACACTTTTATATCAATTTTTCAAGTCGTCTATGCTATCTACTAGGATCATGCTAACGCTATATCAAGCTGCGATCCGCAGCATGTTGCTGTATGGATGTGAAGCCTGGAGTATCCTCACCGCTGGTCATAGAAAGAAAGTACAAATTGTACAAAACAAATGATTAAAAATCATCTTTTCGGCACCGCTACGCACGAGGATCGCAGAGCTTCACAATCTGGCACAGATGGCCTATATTGCTGACACAATTGAACTTAAGAGTCAATTATATGCTTCGTCATATCGACAATCATGACAATCCAGCTAGAGTAGTGTGGCTCACTCCACGCCGCCGGCTTTCGGACTCTCTGCTTGTCCGGCGACGTGGTTTATGATGACCCTGCTCTGGTGAGGAACCATCCTCATATCATCCATACCTGCTACGGTATTTCCGGCTGAACACCTAAGCCGCGAGACACGCAAGGGCAAAGAAACTAAACCCTTACTGAAAAACACAATGGTATTTGGCCGCCAAGGGACCTCAACTGGTTCCTAAAGAAGCGGCACAACTGGGCAATGCTGGTCTTTGCCTCAAACCAGACCAGAACCAGAGATAATCAGCACATTATGATCCAAAATACGAAAAGTAAAAAAATCCAACATGACCTTGTTTTAAGTAAATTAAAAGCTCCAGGTCAAAAAGACACAAAGAGTAGGGAGCGTGTAGGCAAAGAGTTTTCGCATCTTTTGAAATTCACAAATGGTTATAGCACGAAAATGTACCATTGCCTCTACTATTCACGTTTGTATAGGCATTTTTACCAAAAACGCTAAAATAATTCTTCTTCTTCTTCGGCTTTCCCCCACTTATAGGTTTGCCGTCTTCAGTTTCCATTTATCTCTATCATTCCAATCTCCCTCTTCCAAATTCCGATCATCCATTATAGTTCTGACGTAGGTTTTCCATTTCCATCTTGGTCTGCCATGTTTATTTCTTCCAGGGGGTGACCATTGGTACATATTTTTTGGCCATCTTTCATTTTCCATTCTTTGTACATGGCCATACCATTTAAGTGTTTGATTTTCAATCCTCTTAACAACAGATGTGGTGACATTCATTTCTCTCCAAAGGAATTCATTTTTTATTTTATCCTGTCTTGTTTTTTGGAGGCTTCTTCTAAAATAATCAAATTCAACTGTTCTAATTTTGTTCTTTTGTAATTCCGTCAAAGACCAAGTTTCACTTCCATATGACAAAATATTCTGTATTATGCTCTTATAAATTTTCATTTTAGTTTCCTTTGTAATATTTTTATTCCAAATTATTCCATGTAATGTCTTAGTTGCATTTTTTTGCATTGCAATTTTAGTCTGTACATCTCTCTCACAGGTACCAAAACTTGTAATTATTGACCCAAGATATTTAAAAATTTCACACTTTTTTATTTTCCCTGTTTCAAGTATGAGGTCATCCACATCCCTTCCCAAACACATATATTCTGTTTTCTGAAATTTATATTCAGTCCCCATTTTTTTATATTCTTCCATTAGTTTATTTATCATATACTTCATATCATCTTCATCCCCTGCAAAAATTATTTGATCATCTGCAAACAACAATGAATGTAGTACTTTTCCTCCTATAGGAATACCCATTTCAGAACATTTTTTTATACCACAAGTTAAGAGCCTGGTCTAAATAAATGTTAAAAAGAATTGGTGATAAACTGCATCCCTGCTTAAGGCCTTTATTCACTGTGAATTCCTCTGTTAAAGTATTCTGTATTTTTACTTTAGCTTTTGTATTACTATTAAATCATTCTCAAATAGGAAAAAAAAAATCTAATTAAATCATTTGTAGATTTTATCAAAAAAAGTTCAACATGTCATCAATTTTTTTAGATGAAGAAGAAGGCCTACAACTCAATGGTATTTATAATCTGTTAGTTTATCCTGAAAATTTAAGGCCCAAACGGTCCCCGAAATCATATGGTCATCATCATCATCATCATCACTATCATCCTTCACCGGTGTGGAAAGCAACGGGAAGCTACCACACCTGCAATTCCCTAGTAAAGCTGCAAGCATAGCATGAAAATGCTATGATTGCAGTGAAGGACCTGCCATCGGGCAGAATTACTATGGATGGAGTTTATCCTGATGATTTAGTATTAATAGGCGATAGCGAGGAGATACTGAGGGCCAACATGCACACGATACTAAGTAGCACTAAAAATCTGGGGCTGGAAGTAAACATAAATAAAACTAAATATATGTTCACCAATAAAAATACATTATATAACGGAAATACGAAGTTCATGACAAATGAGGGAAATTTTGAACAAGTGGCTCAATTCAAATACCTAGGATCAATAATTACAAATATAAACGAGACGCACAAATAAATTAAACATAGGCTTAATTCTGTAAATTCATGCTATTTGCATTACAGGGACTCTTATCGTCCCAACTTCTTTCAATAAACGTTAAACTGAAAATATATAAAACTGTTATTCTCCCAGTTATAATATCCATCCATAGTAATTCTGCCCGAGGCCAGGTCTTTCACTGCAATCATAGCATTTTCATGTTTTGCAGCTTTACTAGGGAATTGTAGGTGTGGTAGCTTCCCGTTGCTTTCCACACCGGTGAATGATGATGATGATAATGATAAGGATGATGATGATAATGATGAACATATGATTTCGGGGACCGTTTGGGCCTTAAAGTCTTCCTGACATTTCTCTTACAGGTGAGGAAAAACCCCGATAAAAAGCTCAGCCAGAAAAACTGCCCCGACCGGGGATCGAACCCGGGCCCGCTGCGTGACAAAGCAGCACGCTATCTCGAGACCACAGCCGTGGACAGTTATAATATATGGATGTAAAACATGAACTCTTACTTTAAGCGAAAAGATTACGTTTGCCTTAGAGAATAAAGATCTTAGGAACTTTTTTGGACCAAAGAGAGATGAACAGACAGGCGAATGGAGAAAACTACATAACATTGACTACATTATCTTTATGGGAAACCAGATATAATAAGAAGCTTCGTAGACAGTGATGGGCAGGGCATATGGCACGAATGGATAAATGAAGACAGGCGTGAAATCTTCTTGTAGGAAAACCAGAGGGAAGACACCAGTTGGAAGACCAAGGAAGAAGATTATACAGAGGAAGTTTGGAAATCATTAGATCAGGATAGGGATGTGTAGATAGCTTGCGTCCGAGCGGCCATGAACCTATGAATTCGATAGTGCCAGTGAGCTAGTTAGTTAGGAATAACATTTTCATTAAATAAAATGTGTATTAATCATTGGGTCTTACATTCTTTGTCCATAAACACGAATTTCAATTCTGTATTTTCAATATGAAGACGATATCACTTTTCTCATATTAATTACACTGGTCAACATGATTTTTGTCTCATGAGTACCAATAGTTGTACTTAATGCAGTATTTTATTGTGTTTTCAAATATGTATTCGGAATTTCTCCATCACCCACAGTTTTTATTTCAATTAATGGATGTAAATAATTATTTTTAATAAACGTAGACTTCTTTCCGGAAAATCTTGGCGCAGTGAGCGATGAGCACGGAGAACACATTCATCAGGAGATTTCAGCTATGGAAAACAGATATCAAGGCAAATGGAATCCTGATATGCTGGCCGATTATTGTTGTACCATCAAGAGGGATGCTCCACAGGCGATATATAGCAGAAAATCGTCATTTCTTACTTTCTACGTGAGTCCGAATGTTCGAATATTGTGTAGTTACGAATGTAGAAAATATTAAAGTGTTTGAAATTATGAATGCCTGTTCTCTCGGAAACCTTGCGTGATGGAGAAAAACCGGTATCATATTTAAATTCGGGAGAAAAATACTATCAGAATCACATATTTTTTCTTTCTGAAACAAAAAAAAAATATTTTGTTGCTCAGTGTTATAAAACAATATTATAAAATTTACCAATTAGATTGATTGAATCAATAATTATTTTAGCACTGTTAAAACTGATTTTTAACCAGTGTTAACTATCATTTAAATAATAAAATATTTTGATCTAAAAAAAAGGCTCTATACTAATTCAGAGCTATGTTCCAGTTGTACTGTAAACAAACTTACATAAGGTGTTACTCTGTCTATTGTTGGAACCGTGGTACTACTTTTAACCGCCATATAACTTAAAAAGTACGACAGAAACATAACTACACTTTCTGGAAAAATAATTATTCAAATTAGATTAAAAATAAATCGTGGATATTTGACAGTAATTGGAGTTTATGCACCAGTAAATGGTGAAGACACAGAAAGTGATAATTTTTACTCAATGCTACAGGATGTCGAGACAAAGTTAATCCAAATGATTTCATAGTTTTGATGGGAGATCTCAATGCTAGAGTAGGTACAACTAACATACATTCTATTGTTAGTACTTATGGTGAACAAACCATCAATCAAAATGGTAGAAGATTAATTGACTTTGCTACCTATAATAACTTTCCAATTACAAACACATTTTTTCAACATAAAGACTGCCATAAATATACATGGTCTGCTCGGAATTCTCAGTCAATTATAGATTATGTACTAACTAATCGTAAACTTTTTAATTATGTTCTGGATACCAGAGTTTTCAGGAGTCTTGAACTAGAAACAGATTCAATAGCCAGAGAGTTAAACATCGTACCTATATCTGAATACCTCCAACAATATAGAAACAATTGGCTAGCCCATATTCAGCGCATGGATCGTCACAGAATACCAAAACAAATTCTTCACTACATTCCTCGAGGCAGAAGATCTGTGATCGACCTTTTCGGAGATGGCGGGAGACCGTAACGGGCCACTGGGCCTAATACTTGAAAGGCAGATGATGATGAGGAAAAACATTGTTCTTGGCAACATTATATTTTACGAGAAATAAGACTGAATACAACATAAGATGGTATAATAATTAGTAACTCCCCCTTTCATATTTATTTATGACAAAACATTATGTATGTGGGCCTACGTAATCACATGTTTACGCTTTTTCCATGATGTCGATAGAGATCCTTTATTTATCATAAGTAATGCCACGAGTGATTTCCAAATTATCGATAAATTCACGTCCACGAAGTGAGGAGTGAATTTATTTAGAGAATTTGTAAATAAAGAGTGGCATTTGTTAGGACTATTTAACGAATAAAATTAAGCTGTTCACTAAAAAATAATTATTTGAATATAGTTACTGGTGTTTTAAAATATTTATATAGTTAATGTAACGGCGATGTTTGAAAACAAATTAGAAATGTGAGGTTATGTATATTCACTGCAACTCGTTCATATTATGTATTGCCAAATAGGATCGCAATATTGTAAGTATGCACTCTAGTGAAGAAATAATGAAACACATCTAATCATTTATATTTTGAATAATCAACTCAGTAAAATCACTGAATCTATTCAATATTTGTTATATTCAATGTAGTTGGAGAAAAATAATGGTCTAATCTGTTCAGAATATTAAAAAAAAGAGGAGCTTTCTTTATCACAAAAGCGGGAGCTGATGAAGAGAAATCGATAAAGAGCGAGGTGAAACATGACTATCATTGGTATAAAACAGAATTCATTGAAACGTGATTGGTCATTGACTACCATTTGCGACATGAGTTAGTCATAAGTATTGCCAGGAGTGATTTCCAAATTATCTATAAATTCACGACTCACGAAGTGAGGAGTGAATTTATCTAGAGAAGTTAGAAATCAAGAGTGGCATTTGTTAGGACTATTTAACGAATAAAATTAAGCTGTTTACTCACAAATCATAATTTAAATATAGTTATTTTAAAATATTTATATATTTAATGTAAACGGCGATGTTTGAAAACAAATGAGAAACGATTGGTACGCTTCATTTGCTTCTTTTTTTCGATCACTGCAACCAGATCATAACATTATTTATTGCCAAAAGATCGCAATGTTGTAAGAATGCACCCTAGTGGAGAACTTTATAACCAACGGTATAGATATTAATTAATTTGATGTCCTATGATGTAAATATAGTTCTGCAACGTCATTTCCTGGAAAATAATTCGTTTTAGAAAGTGCAAACAGTGTTTTCTCTTTTTTGTGTGGTATAATCAATTGTTACAAAAATGTTTTATATTATTTATCACATGCGCTTTCTGCTGACATTCATGCGCTATATATATATATATATATATATATATATATATATACACACACACACACACACAATCTGGTGGCCGTATTTCTTAGTGAGTCAGTCACTGCAAAATAATGCTATGACCTATTAAGAATGTTAAAAAGGAGGTGCTTTCTTTATTATGATAAACTTTAGTTGGTAAATTCTAGGCGAAACACGACTGTGATTGGTTGTAAATAAAAAATGATTGTAACGTGATTGGTCATTGCCTCCCATTTGGGACATGAGTTAAATAGTCAGTACAATTTCATTACGAATAGAATTTATATGCTTTGCTTGCACGCCTGTAAATTCTGATGTTATTTTCACCATAACTTCAATGGTTAATGTGGGATATTTTTCACTTAACTGTTTGGAAATGTTCAAACTAATTGGTTTCTCTCCGCTTTTTAAATGCTTTATTTTCGAGTGTTTAAGAATTCTACTGAAATTTAACAAATTTGAAACAATAGAATTCCCAGCGAATTCTGCATTGCGCATGCGTAGCAACAAATCATTGTTTATTTAATGTATTAAAATTGTAATTATATATTTTAAGGTTCTTCCATATAACTTATGTAAACGTGTGCTAGATAAGATATTTTAATTATTTCTATTTTCTTTATTTCGAGTGTTAGAGAGCAAATTACATTTTCTTACACGCTTAAAGATATAACCATTATTCGACCAATGAAAATGCAGTAATGTATTTAGTTTGTTTACATTACAACTGGAACTTAACTCGGAAGAGGTACAGAAGGGAAAGAAGAATACATTTTAACAGTATTGTAATTTGTTAACAGGACCTCCAGTGACTATCACGGTTAACCTGCACATCAAGAGCATGGGACCAGTATCGGAAACAGATCAAGTATGTAAGAAATTTCCTTTCTCCTTGTTTAAAAAAAATCTTATATATGTAAGCAAAGTCTCAGTCTATAACAAGACTTTAAAATCTTTATTGCAAGAAAACTTTTCATTTACAAACAAATTAAGCAAACTACATCATCATCATCCGGTATCATGGCAGCTGCCGCCGTCTTCCGGAAACCAAACGTCATTCCTCTCTGTCCATCCATTGATCTTCCTCCATTCCTCTGATATTCATAGCTGCTTGTACCCCTTCTATCCAGGTTTTCTTCGGCCTCAAGACAACCCTTTGAGGATGCCAGACGCAGTCTCTGGCGAACCGTCGGGGAACTTCAAACCTCAAGACCACGGCCTACAGCCCGGAAATCTTCTTCAAGATCATCACAGTATCTGCTCTTGTTTCATTAGCATAGCTCAATATTGGGCGTATCACTGCTTTATATATTCTTGTTTATTTAAGTACTAGTTTTTCCATATTATATCATTGATACACGCAGCCATTTTTGCTGATTTATTAACTCATGTGTGGCCTCATTATGTAACGATCCCCACTATTTATTTCCACACCCATATATTTGATTATCATAACCTGATCAATCATTCTCCTTTCTGATTATAACTTGCATCTTAAAGAAACTTTATTTATTGTCATCGTTTTGCTAATATTTTCATACTCAACTTTCGGCCACATATATGGAATTCATATAATAATCTTTGTATATCATCTTCTGAATCGGCCGCGGTGGACTAGTGGTTATGATCCTAGCCTCTGGTCCCGAGGGTCGCGGGGTCAAACACGGCCGGGGTCGATGGATTTTTAGGATGGAAAAATCCAAGGAGCAAGTGCTCCGGGAGCGACTTTAAGCAGTGGGTCCCGAGTCTGAAGATTTTCAGGATCGTAAAAGATCCTTAAGCCTGGATGGAAAGGCGTCTAAGCAAAATTTACCGAATTTTCTCGTCCTAGTACTACCTTGTTTTCCTAGATGTCTGCATGAGGCGGATCGCTGACCACGGACCACTCAAATGACATCTATACGAAAAACATGTGTAACTAAATTAGTATGGTTCAAATTCTTCCCTCTAGGGGGAGAACGCCTAAATCTCTGTTAAGGGAAACATGGGCTTGCAAGATTACAAGAAGATAAGCAATCTTAACCCTAAAAGAACCTTATATTCTAGGAGATCCAGATAACTTTACCCCTGCCAATCCCTTTCATATTCAGCCAGAGTGATACTTCTTATTTGCCTACGCCATCTTACGATCAATCCCCAATAAATTAGGAGAAGTAGTTGCCCTCGCAATATCAATTGCTACCCTATTTATTCCCCCATTCTTTAGCTCCAACTTTCGAGGAATTCAATTTTATTCTGTATTCGCCATCAAGACATTATAATAAATAAATAATAGTTTTAAAAACTAAAACAACGCGCTTTATTAGAAAACCGAACTAAAAAAATGAAAAATAATTTTAATTTCCAACATGCTTGGGGTAAACAATTTTACCATCAAAAGCGTGGGTGCTCTTTATCAATTAATATATTGGTAAAAGTAAAGTCTCTAAGAAGAAAAAGTAAACATCATAAAAAGCACCCCACGCTTTTGATGGTAAAATTATTTATCCCAAGCGTGTTGGAAATTAAAATTATTTTTCATTTTTTTAGTTCGGTTTTCTAATAAAGCGCGTTGTTTTAGTTTTTAAAACTATTATTTATTTTTTAGATTTAATATTTTACAGAATAAGATAAAAATGTAAATATCTTTAAATTCGATTCTATTGTAGTATGAGCTGAAAGTAATACTCTTCTAAAAAAACCTCCCAGCCGGATTTGAACCAGCGACCTATAAATTACAGAAATTATATATCACTAGAGTATACCGCTCTACCAACTGAGCTCTTACAACGATTGACCAAAAAGTCGACAAGTCCGGAACCTATTATACCAGTTTTCATTTTTTTGATTTTCTGACGATTCGGGCCTGGATTCTAGAAACAAAATATTAAATTATTGTATTGTCACGGGTCCTTTGCAAGTACACAAAGTTTCAAGTCGATCCAATGTTTCTAAGTGGGTGAAAATCGTGTTCACAAATTCCGTTACATAGATACAAAGACACTTTTTTTGATTTTCTGATGATTATGACCATGATTTTAGAAACAAAATATGAAATTATTATATTGTCACGAGTCTTTTACAAGTATGCAAAGTTTCAAGTCGATCCAATGATTTTAAGTGGGTGAAAATCGCGTTAAAAGATTCAGTTACATAGATACAGGTCAAGCTAATATAAAGCGTGTAAAAATCCATGGGATCCGGCCGGGTTTGAACCTACAACCCTAAGTGGTACAAGCAAGGAACATAGCCACTACACCACCACTGCCGACATGAATAACTTACAGGTGTAAATTAATTTCTGAATATCATGTAATCCTACTGTATTTTAACTGTAAATCAAGAATTTAACAAGCACTTTATATGAAAAACCTTACGGTTAAGTTCGTTCCCACGTGTTTATCACATATAGAAGTCTATTATTTTTTTTATTTGAGCTTCCGAGTCTTGTGGAAACGGTAAAATGAATAAAATACAATTTGAACGTCATTTACGCCATAAGTAGCATCACGTACTCACGCGCCTCTGATGTGAACTGCATTTTAACGAAATGGTGCTAAACAGTTTGTATATTTTAACACATCAACCAAATGCGTAAATTATTTTCAACGCCTGAAGAGTTAGAAACTCCGCTTTGAAGCTTCAGTCAAGTATCTTGGAGTCCATTTGGACTCCAGGCTTACGTTCAAAATTCATATTCGACACATTATTCAAAAAGCAAATGCCGCAATTGCGCTTTTATATCCATTTTTCAAGTCACCTACATTATCGACACGGATCAAACTTACTCTTTATAAAGTTGTGGTCCGCAGCATGTTGTTGTATGGAAGTGAAGCATGGAGCATTCTCGCTGCATGTCATAAAAAGAAAGTGCAAGTAACTCAAAACAAAGTACTAAAAATCATATATTTGGCACCTATGTATACGAGAATGGCCAGGCTTCACGACCTAGCACAGATGCCGTATATTGCGACATCAATTGAAAATAATGTAGCAGAAATGTTACATAAAATAACAAATCATTCAAACCCAATTGTGCGCAATATAGGGCGTATGCTACAACAACGTGCTGTCCACCGAAACATATTTCCCATACCAGACACTTGAAGGACCAAATAATGAAATGAGTGCTGTACAACAGCCGGAGTAGCGTGGCTCATTCTGCGCGGCTGGCTTTCGGACTCTCTGCTTGTCCAGTCGCGTAGTTTACGATGCCCTGCTCCGGTGAGATGACAACCTCATTTCACCATATTTGTATCGGCTCAAAGCTAGACACATTAACGCCGCTAACACAGACGGTTAAATGGTTAAACTCCAAACTGATAACCACAAAGGTATTGGCCATCAGGTAGCCGCAACTGGTTACAAACGTGGTACACTGGGCAATGCTAGAACATTGCCGCTTATTAGTAGTAGTAGTAAAAGTTAGCGACATTGTAGATAGGTTACCTAATGTCTAGATAACGTGCAATGTGGAATGCCCAATTTTATGTATTATATACGGATACATAGTGTTCTGCCCAACAGCAGATCTTTCACTGCAAACTCAGCATTCTACACTATTTCCTTAACTCAGCTTTCCTTTTTGTATCCGCATATAAACTATTTATTTTAATATTGTCTATCATTTGACGTATTTTTCTGCCTCTAACTTTCTTTTCGTTGATCATTCCTTGTAGAGCATCCGTCAGCAGGCAGTTTCTTCTTAGCCAGTGGTCAATCCAATTTATTTTCATCTTCTATATGAGTCCCAGCATATATAGGTATATATTCATTCATAGTGTTCTGCTCAAGAGCAGGTCTTTCACTGCAAACTCAGCATTCTCCACTCTTTCCTTAACTCAGCTTTCCTTTTTGTATCTGCATACAAACCATTTATTTTAATATTGTCTATCATCTGATGTCTTTTTCTGCCTCTAACTTTCTTTCCGTTGACCATTCCTTCTAGAGTATCCTTAAGCATGCAGTTTCTTCTTAGCCAGTGGCCAATCCAATTTATTTTCCTCTTCTTTATGAGTTCCAACATTCTTCTTCTTTCACCCACTCTGTCTAGCACATCTTTATTTCTTACTTTGTTTGTCCATTTTATACGTTCCATTCTTCTCCATATCCACATCTCAAAAGCTTCCAGTCGCTTTTCCTCATTCCATCGTAATGTCCAAGTCTCTGCACCATACAATGCTACACTCCACACAAAGCACTTCACTAGCCTCTTCCTTAATTCTTTTGCCAAAGGTCCGCAGAAAATGTTTCTCTTCTTGTTAAAAGCTTCTTTTGCCATTGCTATCCTCTGCTGTACTTCTTGGCCGCAGTTCATGTTACTACTGATAGTACAACCCAAGTATTTGAAGCTCTCCACTTGCTCGATGGCCTCATATTTAATCCTCATGTTTATCTTCCTTGGTTTCTTTCCTATAATCATGTTGTTCGTCTTATTTATATTTATATTATCTATCCCATAATCCTCGTGTATATATATATATATAATATATATATATATAGCTATATATTATATAGGGTATGTACACACACGGTGTTTCAGAATAAGTATTGCAGACTTCTAAGGGTTGTAGAGGGGACATAGTAGATGAAGTTTTAATAAGAAACCCATGTCCGGAAACGTACAATTTCGATGTATAATAAGTTTGAAGATTGAAACACAATGGGCTGATATCGTGTGTCTTGTGTTTCAGAATAAGTTTTACATGCTTCTAGGGGTTGTTCCTATAAGTGAGGTTCCACGTGGCGATCCTGTTGTTCGTTGCACAAAGTGTATCTGCGACTCATGTTTTCATGCACACTCCCCACAAGACCTGGTCTGTGCTCAATAAAGAATAGCCAAAAGCAGTATAAATGTTAGTAGACTATAGGCCTACCTCATCCGAGCTAAGTTCCAGTTGTAATGCAAACAAAAATAAACCTGACATATTGACTGTATTTTCATTGGTTGAAAAAAGTTTTACCTTTGAGCATGTAATAAAAATGTAGTTCGCTCTCTAAGGCTTCAAATAAATAAAATATAACTACAATAAAAATATGTATTATCTAGCACATATTACATCTTATATATAAAAATCAATGTTTGTTTGTTTGTTTGTTTGTCTGTTTGTTCTATTCTATGCGCGGGCATACCGTTGATCCGATTTTGATGGGGATTTTCGCAAAATTTTCAGACGATTCCCGGGATGAACATAGGCTATAAGAGAGTTGTGATATTTAACCCCTTCACCTCTAAAAATCACCCTTTGTTGTGAAAAACGTGAAAAAAAAGTCCCTATTTTGACGTTTAAATGGCTTACGCTGCCTAAACCATAACAAATACACCAAATTAATATACACAGAATTGAACATCTCAAAACACACTACAAAAAAGTCCGCGACATTATACGTTTATCTATTACGGATAACTCACAATAACCATTTTTTGTTTTTTTTTTTTCATTGATGCCAAAAAATCGGGAGAAGTCGATTCCCGGACAAGCGTACTCTGCCCATACTTTTCATCCGACCGAGATGGGGCTTTTTGAAAAATGTTCAGGAAATTCCGGGGATGAACATAGGCTATAAGAGAGTTGTAATAATCAACCCCTTCACCCCTAAAAATCACCCTTTGTTGTGAAAAACGTAAAAAAATCCCTATTTTGACGTTTAAATGGCTTACGCTGCCTAAACCATAACAAATACACCAAATTAATATACACAGAATTGAACATCTCAAAACACACTACAAAAAAGTCCGCGACATTATACGTTTATCTATTACGGATAACTCACAATAACCATTTTTTGTTTTTTTTTATTGATGCCAAAAAATCGGGATGAGTCGATTCCCGGACAAGCGTACTCTGCCCATACTGTTCATCCGATTGAGATGGGGCTTTTTGAAAAATGTTCAGGAAATTCCGGGGATGAACATAGGCTATAAGAGAGTTGTAATAATCAACCCCTTCACCCCTAAAAATCACCCTTTGTTGTGAAAAACGTAAAAAAATCCCTATTTTGACGTTTAAATGGCTTACGCTGCCTAAACTATAACAAATACACCAAATTAATGTACACAGAATTGAACATCTCAAAACACAACTACAAAAAAGTCCGCGACATCATACGTTTATCTTCTACGGATAACTCACAATAACCATTTTTTTTTCATTGATGCCAAGAATATCGGGATAAGCAGATTCCCGAACAGTGCATGACTGGTGGTAAAAACACATTAACATTTATTTATGAGTAGCAGCACACGCCGGGTATTAACTAGTAAGTTATATAGAAGAATTTTAAAATATATATTTACAATCTTAATACATTAAATATATATTCTTCAATTCTTACGCACGCGTAATGCAGAATATGTTGGAACTTCAGTTGTTTTAAATGGTCGCTTCTCTACAACTTCTTAAAACATTGGAAATGACAGTATTTGAAAAGAAAAGAGATGCATTTTTTTTTAATTTTGAAATAGTTTATTGAAACATACCACCCTACATTAGCCATTAAGGATATGATTAATTTACAGAATTTACAAGTGAGTCAACGTGGAGTATAGATTTTGCTCTTTAGCGGCGGACTAGTGGCTATGCTCCTTGCCTCTGGTTCCGAGGGTCGCGGGTTCAAACCCGGCCGGCCGGGATCGATGGATATTTTAGGATGGAAAAATCCAAGGAGCAAGTCCTCCGGGAGCGACTTTAAGCCGTGGGTCCCGAGTCTGAAGATTTTCAGGCTCGTAAATGATCCTTAAGCCTTAAGTTCGTAATGTATCCTTTTAGATACATCAGTTGGTTCAGTTAATTTAATATTTTAAATAAATCAGAAGAAAACGAACAAAAATAAACCACTTAAATATGTGTCTAATTATACAATATACCTAATAATAACAGTTATACAAGATTCCGTTTTCACTGTGGTCCGCCACATTTAATTATCTAACAGAAGAAATGTGTGTTTTGCCAATTTAAGGGTTAAGCCTGAATGAAAAGGCATCTAAGCAAAATTACCGGATTTTCCCGTCCTAGTATTACCTTGGTATCCTATATGTCAGTATGAGGCGGAACGCTGACCACGGACCACTCAAATGACATACATACGAAAACAAGTGTAACTAAATTAGTATGGTTCAAATTCTTCCCTGTAGGGGCAGAGTGCCTAAATCCCTGTTAAAGGAAACATGGGCTTACAAGATGAAATTTCAAATAAAGTCTATCTATCGACATCATGAAAAATTAAAGCGTAAACGTTAGTTGGGTAGGTAGGCACATGTACGTATATTTTTTTGTCTTAAATAAATAAGAAATGGAGGTTATTGGTACCAACCCATCTTGTATTCAATCTTCTTTCCTGTAAAATATGATGTTGCCTAAGAACAATGTTTCTATTGATGACAGTTCCGTACACAATTCAGTCATATGGCGGGTAAAAGTAGCACCACGGTTCCCCCAATAGACGGAGTTGGCGAAGTAATACCTTATGCAAGTTTCTTTATTTCTATGTTTTGTTTACTAATTTTATCTCCGCAGTCTATTTTAAAATTTGTTTCTATATATAAACTCTGAATGGCTCTTATAAGCTGTTGAGGAATTCCTTTCATTTCTAGTAAGTTCCATAATGGCAAGAACAAATTAATATAAATAGTGTATTGACAACTCTGCTTTTTGCAGACGATCAAGTAATAATGGCAGCATCAGAAAATGCTTTACAACAATTCCTTTATACTTTAAATAATATCTCTGTAAAATACAATTCTGTGGCACCATGCATGAAACCAATAACCCTCATTTAAGTAGTTCTGATAAAATTAAGATTCAAGCATGGAGGTTTCCTATCTGAAGTGAACCTCCAATGTGTTGTCCACCTCTGGATCTTCTGTTTAACTAATTGTACAACAATCAAAATTTGAGGGATGATAAATGACAGTGCCAATATTACATTAATAATATTAACTCATTTTTTTAAATTTGAGGGTTATGGGTTTTATGCATGGTGCCACAGAATTTAAGAATATCTACATCTAAAACAAAAATATTAGCTCTGAAAGGAAAATGTGCAATTAGAACAAAAATAGTGATAAATAATGTAATTATAGACCAAGTTCAAAATTTTAATTATTTGGGATGTAATTTAGGCAATGACAGAAATTTAGATAAACACACTAAAATACAACGATTCAATTATATATATGGCACAATTAAACGTACTTTATTGAATAAGACTAGAAAGTAAAATATTTTGAAGTTTTACAAAGTATTAACAGTTCCATCTCTTATCTATGGATGTGAAACCTGGACATTAACAAAGGCAGATAGTAAACAAATAGAGGCTGCTGAAATGAAGATGTTGAGAGCAATAGCAGGATACCAAAGGACCGATAAAAAGAAAAACGAAGATATAAGAACAGAACTTAATATATTTAATCTCTGTGAAATAATAAAATATTATCAAAATGCTTATCTTCAGCACATATTACGAATGAATGAACAGTGCATACTAAGAAGAATGTATAATTATAAACCAAAAGGGAGAAGAATGTTGGGAAGACCATTGAAGAGATGGAAGGACCAATTCGACCTATAATGAGATCGGAACAGGCCATTGGGCTTAATCCTTGTTGTTGATGATGATGATGAAGTTTCTTTACAGTACAACTCGATCTTAGCTCGGATTTAGCATAGCGTCTGGTTTATTACATACTTCAATTAGGTGACTAACTACATTATATACTATTTTTTTCAGAAATACGTGATGGATTGTTACTTCCGTCAGACGTGGTACGACCGCAGACTGGTGTTCAACTTACCCGGACTGGAAGAGTTTTCCTTGTCTTGGCTGTTCTTAGACCGCGTCTGGAAACCAGATACTTTTTTCTTAAATGGCAAGAAATCCTATCTCCATCGTATAACCGTACCTAATAAGTTTCTTCGCCTAAGGTTTGATGGATTTCTGACTTATTCCATGAGGCAAGTTTTTAATGTTAATTTGAGTGTGGTTAATAAAATGTTTTTTTTAGAAAGAGTGGATGTGTGATTAAAAATAATATTTACTTAAGAATCTTGAAACAATATTAATGATAAAATTATGAAGCTAATTCTTGAAGAATTATACAGAGTGTCTCTAAAGTCAGTGGCTGAATTCAAATACCTAGGAACAATAATCACAAACAGGGATGAGATGCACAAGGAAATTAAACATAGGCTCAATTCTGGAAATTCATGTTATTATGCATTACAGAAACTCTTGACTTCCCAACTCCTTTCAAAAAACGTTAAACTGAAAATATATAAAACTATTATTCTACCAGTTATATTATACGGATACGAAACATGGACTCTTACTTTAAGGGAGGAAAGGAGATTACGAGTATTTGAGAATAAAGTTCTTAGGAAAATGTTTTGGACCAAAGAGAGATGAACAGACAGGTGAATGGAGAAGACTGCATAACAGTGAATTACATGGTCTTTATAGGAAGCCAGATATAATGAGAACAGTTAAGACTCGTAGACTGCGATGGGCAGGACATGAGGCACGAATGGGGAATGAAAGGCGTGCATGGAAGATTCTTGTAGGAAACCCAGAGGGAAAACGCCCAGTTGGTAGACCAAGAATGAGGTGGGAGAATAACATTTACTATGATTTGAGGGAAGTAGATTATACAGGGGATGATTGGAAAACATTGACTCAGGATGGGATATATGGAGAGCTTATGTCCGTGCGGCCATGAACCTACGGGTTCGATAGTGCCAATGAGTTAGTTAGTTAGTCTCTAAAGTCAGTATCCATTTCCATGAAAACACTTCTATTTTTATTTTCTTTGCATACACTGTTAGCTTAGTGCAAGATGTTAGCACGGAAGAACTGGTTTCCATTTTTTGTGCACGGGTACGCGGATTGTGGTATGAAGACGCCAAAGCTGAATTTACCAATAAATTCCGTTAACCAGCCCACAAAGCCACACATTCGTCTGCTTATCAACAAATTTAAGCGTAACGGCATAGATCAAAGGAAACTAATCCCTGGTAACGGCACGGCAGTGTGTGAAGAGGCACGTCATAGACAATCACGCGTATCAGCAAAAACATGCAGCAGGTTCAAATTGGCAATGATAGTCCGAACGCATCAACTCGACGCCTCAGTAGGAAGTTGAATGCCCCTCGCAACACAGTGTGGAAAATTGTACGTTTCACTCTACGAAAATGGCCTGATCACGTCTGCTTGATTTACGGAATCGTATGACAGAAGCAGCAGGCTTTTTTTACGATTTAAATGTTAAAGTCTAGATTTTGTTTCACGGCTGAAAGATGGAGTATGCGTTTTCACCTAGATGGCGGTCATGTAGAAAGGAGTAGAATATGTTTAAAACTTCACAATAACATTGTTTTTTCATTCATTGCCTTCCTTCGTTGAAATGGATAGTGACTTCAGAGACATCCTGTATATTTTAGAGCATATAAATAACTTTTGGAAAAATTATGCTTACTTTTAATTTAACTTATAAGTAGCGTAGTGGTTAAGGCATTGCGCTACAAGTCGGAAGGTCGAGGGTTCAAGTCCCGGTGGGATCAGGATTTTTAAACTGACCAAAACCTTCTGGCGGCACTATGGCTCTGGGGTCGACTCAGCCTCTAACGGAAATGAGTACCAGACGATTGTTCTGGGGGTAAAGGCGGCCGTCACGCAGAGCCGACAACCCGGCTGACATAAAGTGCCGATTGTCTAGAAAAAATGGGATCCTTAACCTCCTACTACCCGAAGGGCCTCCCGAGGCCTGTAGTGGGATTGCTTTACTTTACAAGGAGAGGACTGGCCTTATATAATTATCACCAAATTAAATTAAATTGATGAATATAGAACAAGATCTATTGTTAACATTAATATCTGGTTTAGGGGGCTAATGCCCCCTCATTTTTTAAATATTAGCAATTCTTTGTAACACACTTCGGAAAAACTGCACTTAAACTAGCGTGAAATACTTTCAAAGTCCTATAGAACAACAGTGTGCATGCGCCAGAGTTTATAGAGCCAGCGATATCCCAGAAATCGATTAACATCCTCGATTACTATCCATCGCTATGAAATATAAATGAGCAATATTTGCAATAAACCTCCAAATCTATGTTAAAAAATATGTTAATAATATTAAAATTACCAAACGTTTATTAAAAATGGGTGTACACTTACTTATCACTCCCTAACGCTGATCCAACCAGCGATAACCCAAAACAGCGATAGAAAAATCATAGACTAGGTAATATACTCTGTGGAGAAAATAACAGCATCACAATATTGTCTAACAGTGTCATAATATTGTGATTTGCATATTTAAATAAATACTTCAAAATTGTCTAATAATGTTATAAAAATTGTTTTAAAAAGTATAAAATATTAAATAATGTTAGTAAATACAGAGGAAGAGCTATAGTTTACAACAAAATAACTGAAAAATCAAGCCCTAGTAGAAGTGCAGTCGATCCCATATTTCTTTTAAGTGTACGTATATTAAAGGAATTAAATACAGAGTATTTTAAACTATCCCTGAAAAAAATGTCTCTCTCTTTATCAAACCCTATTTCATCTATCTAGACAAATCTATCATATAGACTCTCTCACTTTCTTTATCTCTCTCATTTCTTTATCTCTCTCTCTCTCTCTCTCTCTCTCTCTCTCTCTCTCTCTCTCTCTCTCTCTCTCTCTCTCTCTCTCTCTCTCTCTCTCTTGCCTTTCTTTCTCTCACTCACACACACACACATATAATCACAAACTCAAAAACTCTACCAATGTAACTTTTTAAAAAGTTTTGTTAAATTTTGAGTTTATAATAAATACTTCAATTTAAATTCAGAATTCAATTTAATATGTTTAATTTTCAGGCTGACGGTAGAAGCCAGTTGTCCCATGCATTTAAGAAAGTTTCCTTTGGACTCTCAAAGTTGTCCTCTGTTAATAGGCAGTTGTAAGTAAACTGTGTAGAAACTGTATTTTGTAATAAAACCTAATCATTCTCTAATTTACATTATAACCTTTTATAATGTTATTGCTTTAGAGCCTATCACATTAAACATATCATTTATGTTCAAACTGGTATAATGCAGGGGTACGGCTCAAAAAGTGGACATCCGAATTTCGAGATAATTTTGGTTTTAAATTGAAGCTTAGAAACGTCAAAGATGAAAACATGAAAAAAAAATTGAGGACCATCCAGAAATAAAGCTGTAAAATAACAATTTATAAAGCACTATTCCCTATATTACCTGAAGTAAGTTGCTGCCATTGTGGTCGTGACGTCAGATTCGATATTCAGACGTTAGTCCAGGGTGAAAACATGTTTTCTTCAATATAGATGCGAAAATAGAATAAATATTTTATTGTAATAAAAGTGCACTGCTGTATTTCCAAATGTTATATTTCCAAAATTACATAGCAAAGAGTTTGAGACTTAATAAAAATCACATTCTCAAGTAGAGTTTCTTAAGAAAAAATGGTTCAACTAAATCGATTGTTGATAACAATCGATACGTCATCGTAGGTAACTCGAAAATGAACAATGGCAAATTAACCCATACAAAATATTCAATAAATAGAGCCACTTATTTATACCGTAATCTTCTAAATTTGTAATATAATTTATTAGAATACATGTAGTCCCGCGCCGTAGCCGAGCGGTTAAGGTAGGAAGCCTTGGCGCAGAGCTACGGGACTTGCGCTGGTTCGAGTCTCCATGGGGAAGAAATTTTCTCATGGTATTTCGGCCAGTATGGGACCGGTGCCCACCCAGCATCGTGAGGCAATTGGGTAGCTACAATAAGTAGCGGCTCCAGGTTGAGGAACCAGCTATAACGGCTGGGGGACTCGACATGCTAACCACATGTCACCCCTATACTGGCTGTTGATCATCTACCTCTGTGGTTGAC
This sequence comes from Diploptera punctata, assembly GCA_030220185.1. Classification (NCBI taxonomy): domain Eukaryota; kingdom Metazoa; phylum Arthropoda; class Insecta; order Blattodea; family Blaberidae; genus Diploptera; species Diploptera punctata. The sequence goes on along the minus strand of JASPKZ010003048.1, from coordinate 495,411 downwards.
ACATGTGGATGTGAAGGGCCAGCAGCCGGCTGGTAAAAGGGCAACCGCTGAAAAGTGGAAAAACCCTCAATCGGAATCGGAATAACCTAAAAGCTAACCTAACTTATTTCGATTACTCTAACCTGTGAAAGTAAAAAAATAGAATGGCATTTAGACAATATTAAATTACAGGTATGTAAATAAATTATACTATATGTGTAAGAAACTAAAAGCTAACCTAATTATGTATAAGAAACTATTACTCTAGCCTAGTTTCTTTAGTGATGGTCCACAGATTTTCTTGTTTTCATCTTTGGTGATCCAAAGCTTGATTTTAATATCAAATTTATATCGAGAAGAGGATGTCTCGTACAGTAAACTAGTGAAATGTGTATTTTGTAGTGCTTATAAAATGTTATTTTACTGCTTTGTTTCTGGATGGTCCGCAATTTTTTTTTTTTTGTGTTTTCATGTTTAGTGGTCCTAAGTTTCATTTTAAAAACAAAATTATCTCGGAATTCGGATGTCCACTTTTTGCGCCGTAACCTAATACAGATATTTGGTTCGTCTTCCGGGCTTATAGGCCGTGGTCTGGTTGTCTTCTTACTCGACGTTTCGTCTACTGCTGCGGTAGACATCATCAGGAGATACTGCGTGCTTTCTGTGAACTCCTCAACAGTCGGCTGCAGACTGGCTGCAGCCGACTGTTGAGGAGTTCACAGAAAGCACGCAGTATCTCCTGATGATGTCTACCGCAGCAGTAGACGAAACGTCGAGTAAGAAGACAACCAGACCACGGCCTATAAGCCCGGAAGACGAACCAAATATGGATCAAGACGCCGGCCGTGAAAGCCTACAATTATAACTAATACAGATAATTTGCATTATTAACATTTGACAAATAATTACTTTGTAATATTATTGTATGAAATAAAATAAATGTTGTTGCGATTAACACAAAATCGAAATATATAAACATTAGAATTTACTTTTAACTCAAAAGTTATATAAGAAACCTAGCTTATTTCCTCTTTCAATTCATGAGAATAAATTCAAATAAATTATAAATAGACGAGGATATATTTCTGTACAATCTATTATTTTATCAATACATTTTTCACAATTAATAATTATGTAAATATATCCTTGTATTACTTAACCTTTTGAACGCCATGCCCGGCGTGCGCCGGTGAAAGTGTGTGTACAGCTGTACGCCACGTACCGGCAGGCTTCCGGTTTTCCATCTTATTACTTAAACATATTTTTTTCACCCGAAATGTTTACGTCAATAATACTGAAAATTATGTTTCGTTCTATTGTATTTGTAAATCCTTTTCTTAGCCAATATTTTGCACATCACTTACAGAATAACGGTACAGTTGGATGGTTCGTGTTAAATCGGTTTTTCTTAAAGGAGGGTGTACATTCATGTTTCAAGGCCTTTTTTTTTTTGCTATGGAATATTGCATTTTCAGGATTTTCTCTTTATTTATTTTATTTTTAGTTGAAAAGATACCTGAGCAAGGGATAGGTCGTGTTGTGAATACAGTGATTCATGTCTGGAAGTTGACGAAAATACAATTCGCGAGTTTATTGTGACAGTTTTATCAGAAGATGAAGAGTGACAGTAAGAGTTCATCAAATGGTTATTCGTTTGACGAATGTGATAGTTGTCCTATTTCTAAGAGAATATTATTACAATCTAAGCCTGTAAATAGTAAAGCAAGTGATGTAGACCTAAATGAACAGAGTGGTGACTGACAGTGGTGGGCGTGTCGCGCCAAACGAAACACGTGGCATAAAACAGCTGTTTGACTGGAATTGATTCGAACCCAGAACCACAAAAAATGTTCAACAATATTTAATATTATAAGTGTTTAGTGATAATGCCATCAAAATTATTCAGTAGAATAAATGTTTTTAGTGATAGTGATAACAAATTTCAATAAAGTCGCCGTGCTGAATTCGAACCTGGGATCTTTACAGTGGAAGCAACAACCGCCTAACCTTCAAATAAATGTAAAATAGTGAGTTTAAATTAAATTTACCATGGCATGTAGACAGTTAAATATACTTTATATAGGTTTATATTATATAGTATGGCGTAGTACTTTAAATTTAAAAAACCTGGCACCCACAGCCCAGCTGGCAAAAGGAAAACTCGGCAGTCAAAAGGTTAAAAACCTGTACAAGTAACAAAAAAAGTAATTGAGACAAAACATACAAGGGAACTGTCTACCATTACATGCCGAAACCTACCATAAAATGTCTCCCAGAGAAGCATTGTACTAAAGCCGTGTCCAAAAAAAATTATCTTCCGCAAAATTTAACTAGTCTTCATCCATCCTAGTAATACTTTGGTTGCTTATTAGATGTCTTATTGAGGCGATGTCCTAACCACATGTTATTCGTTGACATAGATAAATAAGCGTAACTAAATTAGCTTGGTTAAGAAACTCCTGCTAGAGAGTACCCGTGGTCCCACGCGGGACGTAACAGGTTCTCTTCGTCTTCTTCTTCTTCTCCTTCTTCTTCATCACGGTTTAGGCTTATTTACTAGCCTGTTCCGGCTCCAAATTGCTGCTGTTTCTATATTTTTTGGTCTTCCCAAACTTCTTCTTCCTCGTGGTGAATAGCTGTATGCTGCTTTTGGTATTCTATTCTCGGTCATCTTAGTTTAGTGTTCTTTGCAGTTTGTTTCTGCATTTTACTATTGTGTTGAAGCAGAATCTTTCACTCCGACTTCTAGATCAATAAATTAGAATAACTAAATTGATTAGGACGTACATTATATATCATGCTAAATGTATAGGACGAAATAATAACCGCCAGCTATATGAAACTTATATGTAATCGAACCGTGAGAACACGAGGATTTTGATTTTCATATAATTGAATTAAAATAAATTGAATCAAACGAAGTTGATACAAGTAGGAATAAACGATCAGTTAATAATTAAGGAAACCATTAACAAGTACATGGTACCGCTTTTGTTAAGCGACAGGCCCTTGATGCGGCTACAAAAGAGTTAAAATTCAAGAAAACTTATTTTTACTAGCGGATTACTGGACATTTCTTTATGGACCAGTAATCCAAGATCTTAAACTGAGCTTCGCTGACAGGTCATTAAAAGGCATGATTTATGGCTGGGGAACTACAGCGTCGAGTAAACAACCAGTATGACGAAATCGACAACCCGCGAAGACGCGAAGCCTAGCAAACAGGCGGGAAAAGGCCACTGACCCAAAGGAGTGTCCTACAGGGAACCTGGTGGATCCTTATCCATGGAAAGACGGCGATTCCTCCTTTGGTACTAAGGAATCGTTGTCAAACCAATATAATAAGGTGTTGTATCGCGACAAGGTAATGATCTCATGACGACACGATGCCAGAGAGAGGGTAACGAAGTTTACCTTATACCAACAATAATTATATTAAGTCAGTTTTTTAGACCAGCATTCTGAGTTGTAGTTCAGCATTATGTTAAGTTAGTTCTAGTTCTGCATTTCTAAGTTCAGCGTTCGGAGTCCTGAGTCCGACGGAACTCACCAAGACGGGAGTCGGGACAGACGCACCGGCATGGCGATCAATTAACAAACTACAACCTAACTTCACTTATAATTTGTTCAGTCGAGACTCCAACTTGAGTTCTAAATGCGTCACTGCGGTCAATACCTTGTCCGACATCAAATGTGTCTGCAATCTCACATGTATATGTGTCCATCAATTAATAAAATATTTTTATTAAACTTCATCTCGCGTAGTCTTGCGCCGGCCAGCTCCTTGCTTATCCCTGAGAAGAACCTCAACTCTACCGATACCAACCTGAGCAACCTAAGATCTCATACATGGGGATACCCTTTCGGTAATCCTGGCGCCCAACATCCATTACTAACCATTGAACCCTACTAATACCCCCTCGTAGTGTTTAATTCCTCTACTTTTAGTTGTCTTATTTCTGTATTACGTTTTTTGTCTGTTCTTTGATATCCTGCTATTGGTCTGAGGAAACTCATTTCAGCAGCTTGTATTCTGGCAGGTTGTTGTGTTGTCACTGTCCATGTTTCGGATCCATAAGTAATAATAGACACTGCCATTGCCTTGTATAATTTTATTATAGAGTCTTTCCTGGCTTTATTTTTCAAAGTTCTTTTTAGTGTTCCTGTTATATAATTAAACTTATTTAGTTTGTTATTTATATCTGTTTTCCGCTGTGTATGATATTTCGCAACCTAGGAAGTTATATCTTACCACTTGTTCTATTGGTTTATTTTCTAATATTATATTTTTTCCGAACTGGATGAGCGCCCTTGAATGCCATTGTTTTTTTTTATTTTTCTGATGATATTTCCATTGCATAACAGGTATATATATATATAAAGTCCACCGCTGTGGTCTCGAGGTAGCGTGCTGCCTTGTCACGCAGCGGGCCCGGGTTCGATCCCCGGACGGGGCAGTTTTTCTGGGTGAGGTTTTTATCGGGGTTTTTACTCACCTGCAAGACAAATGTCAGAAAAACTTTAAGGCCCAAACGGTCCCCGAAATCATATGGCCATCATCCTTATTATTATCATCTCATCATCATCCTTCACCGGTGTGGAAAGCAACGGGAAGCTACCACACCTACAATTCCGTAGTAAAGCTGCAAGCATAGCATGAAAATGCTATGATTGCAGTGAAGGACCTGCCCTCGGGCAGAATTACTATGGATGGATGGATATATATATATATATATATATATATATATATATATATATAATAGTATACAGAAATACTAAAAATTAACATATTGTTTAAATAATCTTAATCATTATTTCTTTCTAAATCTATGATGGTCTGTGAAATTCTAGTCAGTGTTGGGAATAAGACAGAATATCAACAAAACTTGTCTATATAGCCTTGTTCAAGCTTTTCCCTTTGTGGCTATTTTAATTTTAACATGTCCCACACCTCCCGGGGATCTTACAGACGTTTAATTGTTTATCAAATTCATGTTTTTTATGCACATAAGAGCATAGAGAGCCTCTCCAGACGATTGATATGCTCGATATCAGAGCCACCTCCAAAAAATGCAAACATTAAGACCATACCCATAATCCACTTATACATCCCCACCAAACGAAGATGACTGTGATATGGGCAATCAAGATAACCAGATGGTATATCGGGTTTAAAGGTGTGTAAGGTAAAGTGATCGTACTAAAGGCTATTTGAGACCCTTGGTGTAGTAGGACGTTAAGTCTCCCACTTTTTCTAGACAATCGTCATTTGATGTCAGCCGGGTTGTCAGCCCTGCGTGACGGTTGCCTTTTTCCCCAGGACAAGTTTCTGATACTCATTTCCGTTACAGGCAGAGTCGACCTCAAGGTCATGGTGCCACTAGACGGTTTGGATCAGTTTAAAATTCTTGACCCCACCGGGACTCGAACCCTCAACTTTCAGGTTTGTAGCATATTAAATTAACCAACTCCGCTACGGCGTGCCCCTTATAAAATAACTCATTCTTCTCGATATTAGTAGGAAAGAAGTTTATGTTGACAGATAGCTAATTAGCTGGAGAATTGGCCTAAATAATATTAAATAATCAACTTTATCTAAAAATGACAAAGTTGGTAATTTATTATTATTTTTAACCTCCTCTTTTTTGTATGACATATACTACCCCATGGGACTCACTGTACAAAGCCAATGCCCTGGACAGGTCTCATATAGTCAGAGAGCAGGGACTCTAAAACCACACATTAGAATGTGTACAGTGGCGGATTTAACTTCACTGAATCTGCAATATTCGTATGTATACCTCTTCCGAGCTAAGTTCCAATTGTAATGTAAACAAACCAGATGCATGACTGCATTTTCATTGGTCGAATAATAATAATATCTTTAAGCGTGTAACAAACATTACTTTGCTCTCTAACACTCGAAATAAAGGAAAAATAAAATTAAAATATATATTATGTAGTGAATGATTATGTAAGTTATATGGGAGAATCTTAAAATATATAATTTTAATATATTACATAAGCATTGTTTTATTCTTGCGCATGCGCAATGCAGAATACATTGTGATTTCAATTGTTTCATACTTTTGACATGGCCATACCACTGTTATAGTTTCTTTTCTAAATGTCTGTGATGTCCGGCTCCTCTTGTACACCCATAATTTCCCTTATTTCTTTATTTAGTATTCTATTCATTCTAGATTTTCCAGCTGATCTTCTTAAAACATCCATTTCTGTACTTTTTTTTAAATTTCCCTGATAGGAATTTGCCAGACTTCAGCACCATATGTTAAAATGCTCTGAATTATGGTTTGATATATTTGTAATTTTCTATTTTTTGTAATATTTTTGCTCCACCAAACAGAGTTTAAATAATTTATTGCGTGTTTTGTTTGTGCGATTCTATTTTTAATTTCCACTGTGTTATCGCCTGAATGGTCTAATTTTGTTCCTAAATAAGTGCATTCAATACTAGGTTTTAGTTCTTCTCCATTGTTGAAATTTATGTTTTCCATTTCTTCTCCTATACATAGATATTTAGTTTTCTCAATGTTTATATAGAGTCCCCATTTTTCATATTCTTCTTTTAGTTTTTTAGCCATATGTTCTATGCCATCGTGGTCTTGTGCTATTAATACCTGGTGATCTGCAAAATATAATGAATATATATGTGTATTTTGCATGGGTATGCCCATTTTTGACATTGTTTCCTCCAGTCTCTTAGTACTCTTTCGAGATATATTTTGAATAGAGTTGGAGATAAACTGCAACCTTGCCTTAAACCTTTTGTAATAGTAAATCCCTCTGTTACATGATTTCCAAATATTTTCGAAATAGTTCCTTTGTATAATGCTTTTATAGCTTCTATTAATTTTTTTGGTAATGTTAGAATTGTCTAAAGTTAGGGCCATATATATATATATATATATATATATATTGTATTAATACAAAATCGTTAAGTTCCAAAATTATTGGTACTATCTTATGTTGTATTCAGTCTTATTTCTCTTCAAGTACGATGTTACCTAAGAACAATGATTCTGTTGTACACAATTCACTCATATGGCAGTTAAAAGCAGTATAACGGTTCCCCCAATAGATGGAGTCGGCGGAGTAATACCTTATGCAAGTTTGTTTACAGGTCCACTGTGGGTGATGGAGAAATTCCGAATACATATTTGAAAACACGATAAAAAACTGCATTAAGTACAACTATTGGTACTCATGAGACAAAAATCATGTTGACCAGTGTTATTATACGTTCTGTAATTTTTTTTTTCATAAATCGGGAATCTGCATTCTTGGCAAAGTTGTGGGTGAAACTATTTAATTAAATTATTTATTTCAAATGCTTTAACTAATAAATGAATTTCACATAAAAGGACACGTGTACTATCCATATGAGAGCAATGCTATTTTCTAGACGTGAAAATCCCTATAGTTGAGGGCAACGGCATCTGCCAAGACATTTAGCCAATTTATTTTAATACTTTACTTTATGACTATTCACATCAACGGAACATTATTATCAATTTTTAATAATATGTCCACCGCTGTGGTCTCGAGGTAACGTGTTGCCTTGTCACGCAGCGAGCCCGGGTTCGATCCCCGGTCGGGACAGTTTTTTCTAGGTGAAGTTTTTATCGGGGTTTTTCCTCTCCTGTAAGACAAATGTCAGGAAAACTTTAAGGCCCAAACGTTCCCCGAAATCATATGGCCTTCGCTATCATCATCATTCATATTCATCCTAGATTAAGCTTAGGATTAGGGACTCTCCTGGCGCACCACTATCACCATCATCACCCATCATATCATCAGGGCAACGTAACCCCGCCTTCCAGGCGCTCCAACCTCAGAAGTGGGTTACAAGTACGCCATGCCAGGAGAGAAGCCAGGAATGTCGAAAGACAAGCTGGGGCATTTGCAAAAAAAAAAGTTTGTTTACAATACAACTGGAACTTAGCTCGGAATTAGCATAGGAACCAAAAGCTAACTGATTAGACTAAATCAAGATACGGTTATTGTTATCATAGTTCACACAGATGTGGTCACTGTGTAAATACTTGCGGTAGTAACCTCAAAACTTGTAGAAACTATCTACGCAAGGGGAAAAGATAGATACATCATATGTGAAACTCGTAGACAAACTTTCAGTCCTGAAACTTCATTGCGCCAGTATCAGAATTGAATTAGAATTTGGAGTTGTAAATAAAACCTGTATTCGAATTTTTAATCTCGTATATTAATGTACAGAGTGGTTCAGAAGTATGGCTATATGATCGCATTTTGTGACGAAAATATTATTATTAAAGGAAATATGATGTTATCATTGGAAAGGGAATCCTTCAAATTACAACAATAGAACAAAACAAAACAAATCACTGCTCAAGTGCAACTTGGCGGGTTGATTTTTTTGGGCTAGTGTCGAACGCCTCCACAATTCTCTTCGTTGTTTCTGCATCCGTGCTAATGCGAGGCCTTCCAGGAGGTTTGATTTTCTGCATCCTTTCTGTTTCCAGCAGTCGTTTTCTCCACTTCCCCACAGTCGACGGCTGCAATGCTACGTTAAACTCACGTCTTGCCCGTCTTGCGACATCACGATCATTAGCATACGTTATTACCCATGCAGCAATTGTAATTTGCTGTTGCATATTCAACGCCATTTTGATTAATGACGTAAGTTCTACATTTTTGTTTTATTCCATTGTAATTTGAATAATTGTCTTTCCAACGGTAATTTCATATTTCCTGTAATGGTAATATTTTCATCACACAACGCGATTAAACGTATAGCCATATTTATGATTCACCCCGTATTTAGCAAGGTATAATTTTTATTCGCCTATTTGTTAATCAATAAAAAATTGCTTATGTCCGAATAGCGGTTAAATAACATTTTTTTCAAGTAAGTTGTTAGTAAGAAACATACATTTAGTCGAAATAAAATATCATTAACAGTGACGTAATATAATCGTTTTATGTTATTTAACAGTTTTTGTATTTAAGACGTAGAGAGTAAGTTAATTTTCTAAGCTAATACCCGGCATGAGTTGCTACTCCGAAATAAATTAAATGTGTTTTTTTGCGTGATAGTGCGTTTTGTGGTACTTACAGCAATTGCGACCATGATTTAAAGTTCAACTTCCTACATTTCGGGGTTGCCAACCTGAATAACTATACTGTAATAAAGTAACTATACTGTAATATTACATATTACAAACCACGTGTGGGAAGTAATACCACTAACCTTTATGTATACTATGTACAATGTATATATAAAAAATATACAAAAGGTAGTGTTAATATACATTACACCAAACAAATCACTGCATTTTAAATGAACTGAACTTTATTTGAAACAATAAAACACAATAAATGCGTACTTGCCGCCATTTATGACTAGATTGGTGTCACGGCTTCCTGTAATTTCAACTAATAAACATTGTCCAAACCGTTAACGTAGTCAGTTGTTTATAATGAACAAATATTTCCAACAAAGATGTTATTATTTTACTAATAATTATTATTTTGAAAACACCATCGCGCAAAAAAATAATGTACAACGCACGTTTGTGAAGTGTTTTACAGAATCTCGCAAATTAAAAACCTCGCTGTCGCTCGGTTTTTAAACATTTTCTTCGGTTCTGTAAATACCACTTCCGAACCTTGCATCATAATATACTATTTATGTTTGAATAAGTAAAAAGAAAAATAATTTTAAATTTATATCGTAATTATTTTCAGATACCCCGTTCTGATTACCCGGCATTGCCCGAAAATCTGCTTATCCAGATGTTCTAGATATCAATGAGCTCAAAGACAAAAATGGTTATTGTGAGTTACCGTAAAAGATAGGCATATGCTGTCGCGGATTATTTTGTAGAAATTTTAAAAATATACAATTCTGTGTACATTGATTTAGTATATAGCCTATATATATTTTTAGCTCCGGCCCTATAACGTTAATTGCCCAGAAAAATTATCTAAATGATGGCGAAAACCCCCATTCAATTCGGTCAAATAGTTTTTTAGTCTATAAAGAACAGACTCACACTTATTTTAACACGCTTTATATTAGCTTGATCTGTATCTGTCTATCTATGTAATGGAATCTTTCAACACGATTTTCACCCACTTAAAAATATTAGATCGATTTGAAACTTTGTATACTAGTAAAGGACCAATGACAATACAATCATTTCATTTGTTCTAAGATCCTGGCCAGGATTATCAGGACATAAAAAAATAAAGACCGGTATAATATGTAGCGGACGTATCGACTTTTTAGTCCATCGTTATGGCAGCTCAGCTAGTAGAGTGGTGGACTGTAGTGGTATATAATTTCAGTAATCCATAGGTCGCTGGTTCAAATCCGGCCCGGTGTTTTTTTTTTTTTTGGAAGAGTATACTTTTAGCTCATACTACAACAGTATTGAATTTAAAGATATTTACATTTTTATCTTATTCTGTAAAATATTAATGACAATTTTATAAACTTACCACATTGTAATTTATCCAAATAAATAATAGTTTAAAAAACTAAAACAATACGCTTTACTAGAAAACCAAACTACAAAATAAAAAATAATTTTAATTTCTAACACTCTTGGGATAAAATTATTAAAGTGATCAACAAAAAAATAATAATTTCCAACACATCTAGAATAAAGCTAGAGGGCTGGTGTTTTATTAAGCGTAGTGAGAATTTTTTTTTTTAAGTCTGAGGCAGACACCACGCGCATGCACCAACAGGGTTTTATTTTAAAATTATTCTCCACCATTTACAACAAATTTTACATTTTTTCTAACGATTATTTGAACATATTTTTCTATGATATTTAACCTATATACGTAACATGAAGACGTGGCAGCCATTTAGATTTTAAAGAATATTCTATACAACAACAGTGCAGCCAACATGGGTTATGTACTTCAGAATTTGAGAACTTACTATTTATTTTTGGGCGTTGCATTCTTTCACAGGTTAGAGTGCTTAAATTGCGTTAGGTTAGCTTTTAGGTTGGTCTTTCAAAGGTTAGAGTACTTAAATTGCGTTACGTTAGCTTTTAGGTTTGTTATATAGCATGTATAATGTTGGCTGCATCGCGATATTCCATAGAGTAAACCGCTTCGCGTTTGTTGGCGCATGCGCGTGGTGTCTGCCTGGGACTTCAAAAAAATTCTCACTGTACTTGATTATCCAATAAATAAAATTAAATCTCCTTTATAAAAGCACCCTCTTCAAAACGTATTGAAAAAACAAACTTGAAAGAAACTTCTACAAAAACACATATTAAACATTTCAGATGGCTACAGGAAAAACGACGTGTTGTACAAGTGGGACGAGATACGAGATGTCAAAGTTGAGGACAACGTGGAACTTTCACAATATGAACTGGTCAACTTCACCACAGAGCACTACCCTACAATAATGCGCGGTGTAGGTAAGTTCCTGTGAATAATCAAAAGAGTAACGCTGTTTTATACACAGAGTGGAAGTAATATAAGTGCGCAGATTCTATGTATGCATTTATTGGGTGAAAAAAATAACTTTGAGTAGAAAATTAGGTTGTCAAATAATAGTTATTTCGACGATTGATTACAAAAGCACATAGTATGACAGGGTGCTCATCTCCTGCCAACCCAACAAATGGTTCACGAGTCCATCGGACTTGGCAGGGAGGACTGACTAACAGATCCATATCTAGGCCCATCCGTCCAACAAATGTTGTCTTCTCAGAGTAAAAGCTCCATGGGGAAGTAAAAAAAATTGCAGTAGCTATTCATGCTTGGTCAGAAAAACTTCAAATTGAAATTAAGGCTAAATTAATAAAACAAATAGAAACCTAAAGAATTCACGGTTGGGGGGGGGGGATCTACTTTAAAAAAAAGTAAGAAAGAGAAATTAATGAATTTTCAAATTCCCGACAAATGTGACTTGATTTAGAGTCAATACTAATAAAATTCATTGTTAAAACCGTTGAGGTGGAGAGTCATAAAATAAAATAAGTTAATATATAGCTTCTTAGGTAAAATCCGTCGTCCTCAACTTATAAAATATGTAATCTTTATGCCTGTAGGCCTTTCAGAACATCCATTCCATCTTCAGCAGGACCGTCTTCGCTACAACATCCAGTATGATGGTTGATGCTGCTGGTCCTAATGTCACGACAACACCACATTAGGACCAGCAGCATCAACCATCATACTGGGCCTTGGGATACCTCGGTCGTCATGACCATACTCCCAAGTCCTAGTTCTAGTCCTCCCTATCCTATGTTCACGTCCACGTTCAAGTTCACAGTCCTTAAACCAACACCCCAGGGAGAGGGTGTTGGAGTTTGCAGTTCTTGGGAATTGCTGAGCTACATAGTACATCAGGTCGCTCATTCCTGACGACCCCACAGTTGATCCACGGGCTCCATGAGCCTAGCCGGGAGGACTGCTGTCGCAGATCCACCGACCATTCCCCTGTTCTGCCTCCAGGGACGTGTCCTGCAGCCGTTGTGAGACCGGCTAGGGCTACAAGCCCAACAGTGTGATACTTTTAGTACATCCAGGTGCTCAACAGATCCACACGTGGTTTGTAATATGTAATATTACAGTTTAGTTATTTTGGTTGGCAACCCCGAAATGTAGGAAGTTGAACTTGCAATCATGGTCGCCATTGCGACAAAACGTACTATCGCGCAACAATTTCTCTTAGAGATAACACTGTTATACTTACTTACTCCCTGGCACTATCGAACCCGTAGATTCATGGCCGCGCGGACATAAGCTCTCCGTACATCCCTATCCTGAGCTAATGCTTTCCAGTCATTCCCTGTATAATCTAATTCCTTCAAATCATAGTTAATGTTATTCTCCCACCTCATTATTGTTCTACCAACTGGGCGTTTTCCCTCTGGCTTTCCAGCAAGTCTTTCATTCCCCATACGTGCAACATGCCCTGCCCATCGCAGACTACGATACTTAACTGTTCTTATTATATCTGGCTTCCTATAAAGACCATGTAGTTCATTGTTATGTAGTCTTCTCCATTCACCTGTTTGTTCATCTCTCTTTGGTCCAAATATTTTCCTAAGTACTTTATTCTCAAATACTTGTAATCTCCTTTCCTCCCTTAAAGTAAGAGTCCGTGTTTCGCACCCATATAATATAACTGGTAGAATAATAGTTTTATATATTTTCAGTTTAACGTTTTTTGAAAGGAGTTCGGATATCAAGAGTCTCTGCAATGCATAATAGCATGCATTTCCAGAATTGAGCCTATGTTTAATTTCTTTGTGCATCTCATTCCTATTTGTGATTATTGTTCCTAGGTATTTGAGTTCAGCCACTTCCTCAAAATTTGATAACACTTATATCATAAGTAATGGTCATATGCGTTATTAAAATGTTTCAGACGAGTATTCGATGTTAAAAGTGACGTTCCACATGAGACGTAACATTGGATACTTCGTGCTACAACTGTACGTGCCGTGTGGTCTCATAGTTTGTTGTTCCTGGGTCAGTTTCTGGATAGATCCTGACGCTGTTCCTGCAAGAGTTTCTCTAGGTAAGCTAAATGTGATATGGCAATTTCTACAAATTGGGAAAACAATTTTACAAACATAATCACCAATTCAAAAATAAGTTAAAATATACCTTCTTAGATAAGATCCGTCGTCCTCAACTTATAAAATATGTATTCTTTATGTCTGTAGGCCTTTCAGAATATCCGTTCTATCTTCAACAGGTCTTTCTTCGCTACATTACCTGGTAATATGGTTGTCACGACAACACATTAGGGGCAGTAGTATCAACCATCATATCAGGTAATGTAGCGAAGAAAGACCTGCTGAAGATAGAACGGATATTCTGAAAGGCCTACAGACATAAAGAATACATATTTTATAAGTTGAGGACGACGAATCTTGCCTAAGAAGGTATATTTTCCGATTGAGGGTCTTTCCACTTTTCAGCGGTTGCCCTTTTACCAGCCGGCTGCTGGCCCTTCACATCCACATGTGTCAATCACAGAGGTAGATGATCAACAGCCAGTGTAGGGGTGACATGTGGTTAGCATGTCGAGTCCCCCAGCCGTTATAGCTGGTTCCTCAACCTGGAGCCGCTACTTATTGTAGCTACCCAATTGCCTCACGATGCTGGGTGGGCACCGGTCCCATACTGGCCGAAATATCATGAGAAAATTTCTTCCCCCATGGAGACTCGAACCAGCGCAAGTCCCGTAGCTCTGCGCCAAGGCTTCCTACCTTAACCGCTCGGCTATTTTATTTTACGATAATCCACCTCAACGGTTTTAACAATGAATTTTATTAGTATTGATAATCACCAATTCAAAAATTCCAGTAAATAAATCATATACTACACATATTACCGATTTGCGTATGCAAACATCATTAACATGTGCACGCACTATGTTAATCTAAAGACCAATAACACAAAAAATACCTTAATAAAATACACTATTGATTTTGTGAAAGAAACGATATAACATAAAGTGTAACCAGATAACAACTATGGTGAATTCCACGAAAAATTTAGAAGAACACATGATTTTTTTTCCTGCTTCCCAAAGTGGTATATCGACTAATAAAAATATATCCAAGTGCCAACATCCCAAAATATAGTAGAAAATGACAAACTCATACCTAACAAGGATTGTTACATATTTTATTAAAACTCTTACACCACGCAGAAACGTTAGTTGTTACGTCAGTTACCTTTATTTTCAATAATTATATAAAAGTTTATTAGAGCATAAAATTCAAAACATGTATTTTAAAACGATGTCTTATGCACACTACTACATTCACAACTGTTTGTTGAAATAAAATTGAAACATTCTCAGAGATTAATATTTTACTCTCACTCTGTAACACATAATGTCATTTTACAGTTACGTCAGTTACCAACATAAAACCTGATATTCAAAGTACAATCACTAAAGATAGAAGTTTTTAGAAGTTCCATATTTTCTGTTAAAGAGATAGTAACATATACACACACACACACATATATATATATAACATGATGACCACATATCATCCCTACACTGGCAGGATGATTGTCTACCTCTATGATTAACACAGGTCGATGTGAGGCCAGCAGCCGGCTGGTAAGCTAAGGGCCTTCTAGGCGTGTCGCGCCATGGAGTAAAGAGTATA
Source organism: Diploptera punctata (assembly GCA_030220185.1). Taxonomy (NCBI): domain Eukaryota; kingdom Metazoa; phylum Arthropoda; class Insecta; order Blattodea; family Blaberidae; genus Diploptera; species Diploptera punctata. Next base: position 480,259 of record JASPKZ010003048.1, on the reverse strand, counting down.
TATAGGCCTACAGGTTGCGGCTTAACCACTGCACATAATAGCAAGGGGAAAAAATCAGATTGGTTGAAACTGGGGTTCGAATACGGGACCTTCTGAATATAATCTCAAACACAACTGCTTGAGGTAATTTGCTAACTAGGTAACAATTTCGGTGTTTTTTTTGTATACATATTGTAAGATTGAGAAAATAAAATATTTGCATTTTCGGTTAACTGACTTATGCTGCACCCTGTGTGTGTGTGTATATATATATATATATATATATATATGACACGAAAAGAAAATGAACTCCTGAATCGGGATATGAACCCGAGACATCTAACTTTATACATTATTAACATAACCAATAGTCCAATCAGATTCCTGGCACAAAGATTTTATTTTTCCTTCCTTATACATGACTCTCAATCATGACAGGCAATGTGACATCGGTCGAGTTGTCATCTCAAGGCTATTATAACAAGTAAGCACTTAAAAAAGAATAATTACATTATAATAGTATTCATATCACATATAAGTATGTGTGTATGTGTGTTTTAAAGAGAAAAAGCACTGTTCTACTGTCTGAAGGCTAAAAAAAAAAGTATTATTTTATGCAATTGTTACATCAGTTACCATTGAATTCGCCCTATTAAAGTTTAAACTTACTGTCTTAAATGTTAGGTCTTATTTTAATAAAACATTGTATACTGATTCTAAAACTAATTAGATCATGGCTTTTTTCAGGTGTAATGACAGTACTGTCAATGACAACGATGGGTTTCGGTGGTCGAGCTCAGATGCCCAGAGTATCGTACGCTACAGCACTGGACTCTTTTGTCATCATCTGTTTCTCCTTTGTATTTGCTGTCATGATCGAGTATGCGGCCATTAATTTCCTAGACAAGATTACAGCTGATCTCACCAAGTTACTCAAAGAGAGAGGAGTAAAAAAGAACACGCCTCCCAGAGTGAGAATATTCTATAATTCTAGTTACTTAAGTTGTGTCTCCCAGTTATATTACATAGATGTGATATATCGTATCTTACTTTAAGCGAGGAGAAAAGATTACGAGTATTTGAAAATAAAGTTCTTACAAGGTAACAGTCAACCACTGCTTGCGGAAACCCACCTTCAAATTTCTCCCAAAGAAGGGTTGTGATGTACCAAGACCGTGTACAAAAAATGATCTAACCACAAGGTACAGAAATCGAAGCTAGAATCCAGCAATGGAAACTTTCTGTACGGAGCAGATGGACTCCTTACAGAAGTAAGAAAGGAAGGGGGGGACGCGGCGCGGAAGGCAAATATTGAGGGTTAGCCAGTCTACCAATTCAATACATTATATTCAAATATCTAAGTAGCAAGAGTACACAGTTGTCTAGCGTTGAGGCTGGCGTTGGACTCTCATTGGTTGCTTCCCTCATTATCTCACCAATGACTGTCCAACGCCATCCTCAATGCTAAACAACTGTGTGTACTCTTGCTGCATCCATCCATAGTAATTCTGCCCGAGGGCAGATCTTTCACTGCAATCACAGCATTTTAATGCTATGCTTGCAGCTTTACTAGGGAATTGCCATCATTATCATCATCATCCTTCACCGGTGTGGAAAGCAACGGGAACCTACCACAATTCCCTATTGTCCAACATGCGACAGATGAATTAACTGCAGCAATGAAAACAGAAATTCTCTGAGTTTCTCTTTCTTTTAATATCAACCTCATTTCATAATTTTGCATACTTTGAAAGTTATGATTAATTAAAATGTGGAAGGTTTGAATGGGACACGGTGTACAACTACTCACTATTTCGATGCTCTATGCAGACCACCGCTGTGGTCTCGAGGTAGCACGCTACCCGGGTCCGCTTCCGGTCGGGGCAGTTTTTCTGGGTGAGGTTTTTATCGGGGGTTTTCCTCACCTATAAGACAAATATCAGGAAAACTTTAAGGCCCAAACGGTCCCCGAAATCATATGGCCATCATTATCATCATCATCCTTCACCGGTGTGGAAAGCAACGGGAACCTACCACAATTCATGATTTACGAACCCGTATCCTTGACACTTACAATATAATATTAATTAGACGGGGTATGAAATTAAATATTTATATGAAGGTGGATTTAATAGTAATGTTATACAGATTGTTCATTTAATTTTGGCTCTAAGATGTGCACACATGGCCCGTCACTCTCGCTAATTGCAACAGTACCAATGGACATGTTGGACAGAACGTGACACGAAATCGAATACAGACTTGATATTGTTCGTGCTACTAATGGTGCCCATGTAGAGGTGTTTCGTGTGTGGTAATGAAAATTCTTTGAGTTTCTGTTTCGTTTAATACCGGCCTCATTTCATAATTTCGCATACTTCGTTAGTTATGATTAATTAAAATATGGGAGCTTTGAATGGGACACCCTGTATTACTTCCCTATAGTATAAATGAGAGATTTGGCGTTGGGTTTTAATGACTTGCAGTTAAAAAGCAGATTTTTTGACACGGCCTTGGTACATCACAACACTTCTCTGGAAAAAATTTCAAGGCAAGTTTCGGCAATCAATGTTGACAGATCCCTTGTAAGGAAAAAAATTGGAAAGATGAACAGGCAGGTGAGTGGATAAGACTACTAAACAGGGATTCACATTATCTTTATTGAAAGCAAGATGTAATAAAAAACAGTTAATTAACTTAGAATGTAATGGATAGGGCATGTGGCACGAACTGGGAATGAAAGAGAGGATGGAAACTTCATGTAGAAAAACGAGAGGGAATGCGCCCAGTAGGTAGGTCAAGAATAAGGTGGTATTGTAGCCTCACTATGATGGTCGTCCGTTTAAAAGCGGGTGCCGTGCGACAATGCTTAACATGCGGAATTATTACAGTGGCGGTAGTCAGTATTTAATAACACTGGTCAACATGATTCTTGTCTCATGAGTACCAATAGTTGTACTTAATGCAGTTTTTTATCGTGTTTTCAAATATGTATTCGGAATTTCTCCATTAACCCACAGTTTTTTTTATTTCAACTTCAATTAATGGATTTAAATATTTTTTAATAAACGTTTTTTCGTCCATTTGTCCATTGTAAAATAAAACCAAATGAGCCAACTCAAATGATTTCAGCTATGGGAAAGAGATATCAAGGCAAATGGAATCATAATATGCTGGCCGATTATTGTTGGACCATCAAGAGGGATGCTCCACACGCGAAATATAGCAGAAAATCATCATTTCTTACTTTCTAGGTGAGTCCGAATGTTCGAATATTGTGTAGTTATGAATGTAGAAAATATTAAAGTGTTTGAAATTATAAATTCCTGTCTCTCGAAAACCTTGCGTGATGGAGAAAAACTGATATCATATTTGAATTCAGGAGAAAAAAATACGATCACAATCGCATATTTTTCTTTCTGAGACAAAAACATTTTTTTTTGTTGTTCAGTGTAATAGAACAATATTAACCATGCTTTGTGGGAGACCAATTATACAGGGGATGATTGGAAAATATTGGCTCAAGCTAGATATGTAAGGAGACCTTATGCGCACGGTCATGAACGAGTTCGATAGAGCCATTGAGTTAGTTAGCTGTGACTACTATCTCCATGGTGTGACAGGCGTAGAAGCACTTGGCCTATCATCCGATTGCTGGCCTCAAGTCCACATGTGTTAATGACAGAGGTATAAGATCATCCAGCCAGTGTAGGGGTGAGATGTGGTGAACATGGGATCCCCAGCCGTTATAGTTGTTTTCTCAACCTGGAGCCGCTTCTTATTGTAGCTACACAAATGCTTCACGATGCTGGGTGGGTACCGGTCCCATACTGGTAGAAATTCTATGAGAAAATTTCTTCCCCCCATGGGGGCTCGAACCAACTCAAGTCCCGTAGCTCTGTGCCAAGGCATCTTGCCTTAACCACTGTTAATTGGAACATAATGTCCCCAAACTAACAAATAAAAAAAAGCTATTTGTATTATATGCAGAAAAGAGGGAATTTCTATCGAAATCTGAATTGGATTATTTCATTGGATTCTTAGTTTTTGCTTATCATCGCTCAGCATATACGAATAACTTTTTAACTTTTCATTACTGTATACAAATTCGGCCGCGGTGGGCTAGTGGTTGTTCCTTGCTTGCAGTTGCGAGGGACGCGGGTTCAAACCCGGCCGTGGTCGATAGATTTTTAGGAAGGAAAAATTCAAGGAACAAGTACTCCGGGACGGGCTATAAGCCGTGGCTTCCGAGTCTGAAAATTTTCAGGCTTGTAAAAGAACCGCAAGTCTGAATAAAAGGTATCTGTGCAAAATTGAATCGACCTTCATCCATCCGAGAAATACCTTAGTTGCCTAGTAGATGTCTCATTGAGGTGATGTACTAAGCAGATGTTACTCGTTGACGTCTATAGGTAAATAAGCGTAACTAAATTAGCTTGGTTAAGAAAGTCCTGCTGGGAAGCACCCATGTTCCCAAGAGGGATGAATGGGGTATATACATACTGTATACAAAAGTTATAGCATAGGGATCAAAAGTAAAATCTTAAATTATTTCGGTAATAGACTAAAAAACATTTCTATACCTCCTCCGAGCTAAGTTCCAGTCGTAATGTAAACAAACAGATGTATGACTGAATTTTCATCGAATAAAGATTTTACCTTTAACCGCGGAAGAAAATGTAGTTCTCTCTCGAACACTGTAAATAGATAAAAATAAACAAAATAAAAATATTTATTATCTAAACATGTCTACATAGTTATCAATCCATAGTAATTCTACCCGAAGGCAGGTCCTTCACTGTAATCCAATAGCATTTCCATGCTACTGCTTGCAAGCTTTACCTAGGGAATTGAAAGCTTCCCTTGCTTTCCTCCCCACCCGGGGGTGAAGGAGTGATGATAATGATAAGGGTGATGATGCTGAGGACGGCTTATATTATTTCGGGCGACCGTTTGGGCCTTAAAGTTTTCCTGACATTTGTCCTTACAGGTGGAGGAAAAACCCCCGATAAAAACCTCACCGCAGAAAACTGTAACTTTTCCCCCCGGCCGGGGATCGAACCCGGGCCCGCTGCGTTGCCAAGGCAGCACGCTACCCCGAAAGACCACAGCGGTGGACACATAAGTTATATAGGAGAATATTAAAATATATGTTTGCAATTTTAATAGATTAAATGAACATTATTACATTCTTATGCATGCGGAATGTAGAATACGCTGGGATTTCAGTTGTTTAAAATGGCCGCTTCTGTATAATAATAAAACATTGGAAAGTAAAGCATTTCAAAAGTTGAGAGGAACAAATTATTTTGAATGTTTTCAAACAGTTTAGTGAAAAATATCCTACTTTATCCATTGAGGATGTGGTTAAAATAGCAGCAGAATTAACGGGTGAGTCAGCATTGAGCATAAATTCTGCTCGTAATGAAATTGTAAATAAAAGATATCTATCGACATCATGAAAAAAGCCCAAACTTCTGATAAGGTAGACGCTATATAATTTTTGTTATAAATAAATAAGAAATGGAGGCACTTCCTAATTATTGGTATCATCTTACGTTGTATTACCCCAATAGACGATATCGGCGGAGTATTACATCCTGTGCATTTTAAAGCAGAATTTTAATATTACAATAAATATGAAAGTTAAAGTTAATAATTTTTGAATTTTAAAATTCTATTAATATTTAAATATAACTTACATAAATAAAAACATCTAAATAATTCATTGTTGGTTATTGTTGAATAAAAATATCTCAGTAACAATTAAATAAATTGTATTACATAACAGTTTTGTAAATATTGCTTTTAAAATTGTTTTAAGTCATTGTTGTCAAAATTATAAATCCTTCTATTATAACTGTAATAAGAACACCTGCTTAAGTTCATATTCTTAAATGAAAGTAAACTAAACTCTGATTGGATTTTAAAACAATTAACTTTCTTATTTAACAAATCAATTTAAACCTTATATTTAAAGAACTATTAACCAATAGAACTTAAATATAACAGCATGTGATGTAATAATGGTATTAAAATTATAAAAGAATTATACTAGTCATTCTGCATACAACTTTCAACAAAGATAGAAGCAAGAAGAGATCTCCTGATAAAATGTAAAAGAAAAATAATTTAATTTTAATAGATGGTGAAGAATAATACCACCTACATTTACTTAATCTGCTGGGAACTTTAAGAAGGGAATAAATTTGCAGTTATTTATACAAGAAACAGTTTTTAGTGATTTTAAAGTGTTTTCCTATGCAGTGTACCAACTACCGACCCTAAGAAGAGAATCCGGCTCTACCGAAAACTAAACCTAACCTGAACCAGTAATTCTTTTTGGGACATAAATTCTTCATCAAAACGTCATCACAACTGGAACTTAGCTCGGAATTGGTATATCATGAGACGAAATTCAATGTAAGTGTTAAAGTAATACCATTATACGCTTATTGTTTCATTTCAGGCATCTCAAGATCCTCCAGAAGCTGAAGAAGGACCACCGAGATCCGTCTCCAATGTAGACGTATCTTCAACAACTGGGCACATTTATCAAGAAATAGGTGAGCCAGCACAAGAAGGATCTAGCAAAACAATTCATCTTCAAGTCCCTGATTCAAAACAACGTCGACCATCTTTGGTTTCGCTAGCAGCGCCCTACATAGATTCCTTCAAGAAGAACATCGAGAGAAGAAAGTCTGAAATCAGCATTCACATGCCTTCAATTCCATTGTTAACACGAAGAAAATCTGAATCTAGCCTCCAACAATCGCCATCAATACCTGATATAACTGTTACCAATAACGAAAATGAAATAGAAAACCAAGCTGAGCAATTACAAGGGCCAAGTTCTTCCGAAGATATAATTAATATTGGAAGCGATGTGGTTTATGCAGAGGTTCTCGAAAAGGAGGAAGAAGATCGAAGCGTTTATGACAAATTTCTTTCTGTTTTAATTGTAATTATAATATTCTTCTGGAGATTGATGACGTTGCCTTGGAGAATTTGGAGAAAAGCAAAACTGATGCCTACAGAAGAACAGGTATCAAAGTCGATCATGACTGGAGAAACAAAAAATAAGTTTTCCAAAATTGATATAGCAGCTAGAAAATATTTCCCAATTGCTTTTTGTGTTTTAATAACAAGTTACTGGATAGCTTATATGTATTATATCACTGATGAGTTCCCAGCAAAGGATGTGAATCCACTTTTACTGAAAAGCAAATGCCACGAGTAGGATTAAACAGAATGTGGCATAAGTCAGTTATCCACTGCATATGATAGCAAGGAAAAATATCAGATTGGTTGAAACTGGGGTTTGAATACGTGACCTTCAAAATATAATTCCAAACACTACGGCTTGAGGTAATTTGCTAACTTTTAACAATTTCAGTAGTTGTTCTTTGTATAAATATAAATCCACAGAAAATAATATATTTGAATTGTCGGTTAACTGACTTATGCTGTATTAAATAATGATTATTTTAACACAATGTTATGTAATAATGCTGTTAACAGCTGAGGTCATTATACTAATTCCGAGCTAAGTTCCAAGTTGTACTATAAAAAAACTTGCCTAAGATAACATTCCGTATATTGGGGGAACCGTGGTACAAATTTTACCCGCCATATGAGAATTGTGAATGGAGCTGTCATCAATAGAAACATTGCTCTTAGGCAACATCGTATTTTACGAGAAATATTCTTCTTCTTCTTCACTTCACGGGCTAGGGAAATTGTCTATTCCGCATCACAGTTGTTCTGTCCATCTGTTCACTGCCCTTCCTACATTCCTTGAACCTCTTGGCTTGTAGTTAAATGCTGATTTTGGTAATCTTGTTACGTTCACTCTTTCTACATGTCTAAACCATTTTTCTCTATATTCATTGATTTTATCATTCAATGAGTATATATTTAACTCTGTTCTTATATCTTCATTATTTATCCGATCCATTCTTGTGCAGCTTTTTGTTCTTTTAAGGAAGTTCATTTCTACGCTTTGTATTCTGCTTTGTAATTTTTTGGTCATTACCCAAGTTTCACTCCCATAAAGTAATGCAGGAACTGCCAATATTTTATAAAACTTCAATCTAGTATCTCTTCTTGTTTTCTTTAATGTTCTATGTATAGTTCCACATATCATTTGAAATCTTAACAGTTTCATATTTACGTCTCTTTCAGTTTTTGTGTTTTACGAGAAATAAGACTGAAAACAAGATAAGATGGTACCAATAATTAGGAACCTGCCTTGTCACGCAGCGGGTCCGGGTTCGATTCCCGGTCGGGACAGGCTCCTGGGTGAGGTTTTTTTTCGGGGTTTTTCCTCGCCTGTAAGACAAATGTCAGGAAATTTAGGGCCCAAGGATCCTCGAAAATCATCTGGACATCATCATCATCCTTATCATTATCATCCTTCACCGGTATGGAAAGCAATGGGAAGCTACCACACGTATAATTCCCTAGAAAAGCTGGCAACGCATCGCCTGAAAATGCTATGATTGCAGTGAAAGACCAGCCCTCGAGTAGAATTACTATGGATAGATGGATTTCTTATTTATTTATGATACAAAATTATATATGGGCCTACCTAATTAGATGTTTACGATTTTTCCATGATGTCCTTTATTTACAATTTTATTACGAGCAGAATGTATGCTCCATGTTGACTCACCTGTAATTTCTGCTGTACACATTTCAGTCATATGGCGGATAAAAGTAGAACCATGGTTTTGCCCCAAATGAAGGAGCCAGCGAAGTAATACATTGTGCAAGTTTGTTTATAGATCAACTGGAACTTATCTCGGAGTTAGTACAGAAGATTTACTTTAAGTCTGCTCTTAACCGTATTCTGGCCTCAGTGTTTATTTGTTTGTCATGTCTAAACCAGGATAACGATAAACGCAGTGCACAAGTACTTCCTTTTTCCAACAGTTCGAAATTAACACATTGCACCGTATAGGTGCCGGATCAAACCGTTATTGTTGATAAATATTTTGATTAGAAAACATAGATTGCTCAAATTAAGATATCTTTGCCCGGGCCCATAAAAGACAAAGATTAATTCAACTTTCCTTAATGAATTTTCAAACATGTAATGTGCAGTGAGCTACAAGCTATAATCGTGGAAGCTTTAAGGAAAGAGGAACTAACACACGCTTGAGCAAGCTTTGGAATTTCACTTTGATGTCAGAGATAAGCGAACTACTAAATGAATAGGCAAAAAGGTACTTAAAATGCACAACTAAAGCTTTAATGCGAGTCAAAAGATATAGTCAGATATAACATGAAAATAAATGAATAAACCATTAGTTTAACTAAGAAAAGAATACTATGATTGATCATCTATACAAAAAAAAATAATATAAACAAACATACATACTTTTACATTCATACTAGTCCAGCCTCGGGTTGGGGTATACAGTCCTTGCGGCCCCACCCTGGCCTACAGGACTAACAAACCTAACTAGCTCTTCTGAGCTACACTAACCAGACTCCGACGATCACTCAACAGATGATGATGATGCGATGTTACAAAACACAGCTATTTATGAGAGTTCACAAGGAGAGGGGAGAATGCGCGATAGCACACGGTGCGTACTAGGAAGGGAAGGGGTAGGTGGGGGAGCATTTGGCACTGTTCACCAAGATCGCACACGAATGGAGACGTGATGACGTATAATTTGCGCAGCATGTAATCCCTGTATCGAAATCTCTATTTCGGTACAACATAATCTTTCTTCGACATTATTGCAAACACATTACAATGCAAGTCAAATGTCTCTCCAGGTTTTCGTGGGTCTGTAGAACAGTAACCATAACAAACATAGCGAACACACTTGTATCAGAGGAAAGAGTAAATTTCTAAGTTTTCGTATGTACTTGTTGACAAAGGATAACTTGTAAATTTTACCACTAGAGGGCAGTCATATCAGTTGGTGAAACATGGCGTTCACTGGTGCAGAAAAGGCGTTTTGTGTGCTGCAGTTTGCTAAATGTGAGTCTATTGTGATGGTCCAACGCCGATTTCGTACAAAATATCATCAAAGATACACCTACAGACAAAACAATTCGCACATAGTACCTCAATGATAAATTCACCATCGTTGGATTGGATGTGCTTCTCAAGATGATTCTCCCCTTCTCCCATGACCTCCAAGGTTACCTCACCTAATCCCTTGTGGTTTTTTCTTATCGGGTTTATGTTAAAAATCACGTGTTCGCCCCCTCCCTCCATGCCACTCAATTTAGCAGAGCTGTGACAAAGCACTGAGCATGCAGTCGCAGGTACTGACAATGAGATGGTAGGAGCTGGGTTATAGGATCGATGTCTGTCGAGTCACCAACGGTGCGCATATGGAACACCTGTAAGGTACGTATGAAAACTTGGAAATATAAACTTTCCCCTAAAACAAGTGTTTTCGCCATATCTGTTATGGTTACTGTTCTACAGACTCCGGAGGGACTTTTGACTTGCCGTGTATAAACAATACTAAAATTTGTGTTTATGAATGGTTTATAATTAAATATCGCTACTAATATTTATATTAACAATTTACGTTTTATAAAGTTTTTCTATTAAATTATTTATTACTATTGTTATATAATTTTTCAAATGAATATTTTTGTTTCTTATTCTATCCACTGTTTTGTATTCATTATACTTCTATTTTCTATCTTACTTGTTGTAAATCATTCCTTTTATTTCATTCCTAACCTTGATTTGTATTATACTTTTACTTGACAATAAACATTTTAAAATGAAATTCTTTAATTTCTTTAAACTTGGATCCGCTGACTGTAATAACAAATACGCCTTTAGGAATATAGCATACGTATCTCAGAGCCTTTTCTTTCTGTAGATCTTCAAATATGTTCTTGTTTCCTTCGTGAATTATCGTATGCATTGAGTGAAGTTCTTCATAAAATAATGAAGAGTAATAACATACACACTCTCTCTCTATCTTCGGGTTTTTACAGCTGCTGCCGTCTTCCCGTGCCAAACCTCCAAAGCCTACGGTCTTGGGCATCTTCGATGCTTAGCCCTCTAGCTTGCATTACTGTCTTCATGTTTTCCTTCCATGTTAACCTTGGTCTTCCTCTTTTCTTCTTTCTGTTCGGATGCCATTCGTATAGTTGCTTCGGCCATCGCTCATCTTCCATTCTTAAAACATGTCCTAACCACTTTAATTCCTTCTCCTCAATTCTTTCAATTATGCTTTCTTCTGCTTCCATTATGTTTCTAATTTCCTTATTTGTGACATGTTCTAATTTAGACCTTCTGGCACTTCTCCGTAAATAATCCATTTCTAGAGCTGTTAGTCTATTCTTGTAGTACTTATTGATTGTCCATACCTCACTTCCATACATTGCAACAGATTCCACCAATGTTTTACCAATATATTTTTTTGTCTTTCCAAATATGCTTATCCCACCATATGGAATTTAACGATGATATTATTTTGCTACTCAATTCAATTCTATGTTTTATGTTCTCTTTGCCTATACCTTCAATGTTATCCATAATTATTCCCAAATATTTAGTTTGTTTCACTTGCTTTATTTGGATTCCTTCTTCCAATATTAAATTTTCTCGTTCATTGCTATTTACACTCAGCAACTAAAATAAGGCTATATAAGGTTTTAATAAGAATAGTTTTGACCTATGGTAGTGAGACATGGAGCCTCACTAAAAGATCAGAGGTAGCCCTAAATAATTTTTAAAAAAATACTCAGGAAAATATTTGGAACAATAAATATTAATGGTCAGTGGAGAATACGATATAACAAAGAACTGTATGACAAATACAATGAACCTGACCTTGTCAATTTTATTAAGTTAAATACATTAGAATGGGCTGGCCACGCACAAAGGCTCTCAACAGACCGAGCACCAAATAAGGTGCTTACAGCAAGTTTTATGGGGAATAAACGGGTTGGAAGACCAAAGAAACGATAGGAGGATGGTATTAAGGAAGATGCTGCAAACATACTTAAATGTCGCAACTGGAGGCTTGCTGCGCAAAATAGAAATGATTGGAGGCAGAAGTTAAGGGAGACCAAAGCTCGAATTTGAGCCAATCAGCCATTGGATGGATGGATGGATGGATGGATGGATGGATGGATGGATGGATGGATGGATTGAGTAAAGTTAAATCTGATTTTCGCATCGCATATAAATAAAGAGATACATTGACAATATCCGAACGACCATGAGCCCTTGGATTCGATAGTGCCTGTGAGTTTGTTAGTATAAAATATTAAGATAAAACGGTAATATTGCACTGACTAAAAATAATTTACTAAATGATGAAATAATAAATTAGCTTTCTTTGATTTTCTCGAAAGTTATGTATTGGTCTTCATACATTTTTCATTCTCATGTCTTGAACTCTTCTGAGGTTTTGACGAAATATTTCGGAAATGTGGCTCCCTTGACTCATGACCCAATGTGCATCCAAAAAGTGATCCACAATTCTGGGGTTTAATGAGATGTTAGCAATTCTTTATATGCCTTCTTATTAGAGGAAAAACATTATAACATAAAAATTGATTTTTTTATGATGCAAAAATCCAAGGAGCAAATCCTCCAGGAGGATTTTAAGCCGTGGGTCCCAAGTCTGAAAATGTTAAGGCTCGTAAAAGATCCTTAAGCCTTAATAAAAAAAGGCCTGTAAACAAACTTTTCCGGTCTCAAACTTCCTAGTAATACCTTGGTTGCCTGCTAGATGTCTCATTGGGTCGGTTATGTTGACCGCATGACTCTCATGACATCTATGGATAAATAAGGTAACTAAATGAATTTGGTCTATTAACTCCTAACAAGTATGCTGATGATGTGGTTATTATTCAAGAAAATGAAAATAAATAGCAGTGCTATATGCATTAATCAAACCAGTTATGCCAAGAATATAATGTTAAAATATCAAAGGAAAAAACGAAAATAATGGAATTTTGGGGAAGTGAACATATAAGATCAAAAATCATAATAGATAACAAACCTCTGGAACAAGTAACAAATTTTAATTATTTGGGTTCTAATTTGACTATAAACACAAAAACTGAGAGAGACGTAAATGTGAAACTGTCAAGATTTCAAATGATATGCGGAACTATACGTAGAACATTAAAGAACAAAACGAGAAGAGATACTAGATTGAAGTTTTATAAAATATTGACAGTTCCTGCATTACTTTATAGGAGCGAAACTTCGGTAATGACCAAAAAATTACAAAGTAGAATACAAAGAGTAGAAATGAACTTCCTTAGAAGAACAAAAAGCTGCACAAGAATAGGTCGGTTAAAGTATGAGGATATAAGAACAGAGTTAAATATATATCCATTAAATGATAAAATCAAAGGATATAGAGAAAAATGGTTAAGACATATAGAAAGAATGAACGTAACAAGGTTGTCAAAAGCAGCATTTAACTACAAGCCAAGAGGTTCAAGGAATGTGGGAAGGCCAGTGAAAAGATAGACAGAACAACTGTGAGGCGGAACAGGCATTTTGCCTAGCCCGTGAAGTGAAGAAGAAAAACTCCTAACAAAGGAGAAGTAATAGATCAACACTGGACTCGCCATTGCAGACAGATAGTAGTATCTTAGTTGCCTACTAGATGTCTCATTGGGTCGGTATGTTGACCGCATACCATTCATGTCATCTTTAGGTAAATAAGCTTAACTAAATTAATTTCATATTTATAATATAAAAATAGGATACCTGAGATCTCAGTCTTCCTCAACTTTGGATTTGGGGTGTGGAGTACTTTCGAAGCATATGCTTCATCTTTCAGCTTGTAAATCGGTACTGGTTGTTTGTGAGAATTTTGTAGAGCGGGTTGACGTCACTGGGTGATTTCTCATTCAGCAGTTGAGTGTTTTTGGTTTCTTTTAGTATCTCGATTTCTTCGAGAATGTTGACTTTGAGTTTGTTGTTTTCTCTATGGATGATGGATAACGTGTTGTCGATGGTTTTGAATTGGTGACTTGTTTTTATGGCATGACCTAATTTTCCAAAACAATAAAAAAGGAGAGGCTAAGGTCCAACATTGCGCCATTGCGGTAGATGGTATGAAATGATGAATATAATAATGTGGATCCTCGCAATGAAATTCCAAACTAGCATTTTCCTTGATGACTTAGGAAAACTAGGAAAAAAGTCAGTCAGGTTGGTCGGTACCAGAGTTTAAACCTGGGACCTCCTTCACGGATGATATTCCGATATCACTGGTCAACATGATTTTTGTCTCGTGAGTACCAATAGTTATACTTAATGCAGTTTTTTTATCGTGTTTTCAAATATGTATTCAGAATTTCTCCATCACCCACAGTTTTTTATTTCAATTTCAATTAATGGATTTAAATAATTATATTTTAATAAACGTTTTTTCATCCATTTATCCATTGTAAAATAAAACCAAATGAGCTAACTCAAGAGATTTCAGCTATGGAAAAGAGATATCAAGGCAAATTTAATCCTAATATGCTGGCCGATTTTTGTTAGACCATCAAGAAGGATGCTCCACAGGCGAAATATAACAGAAAATCGTAATTTCTTACTTTCTAGGTGAGTCCGAATGTTCGAATATTGTGTAGTTACGAATGTAGGAAATATTAAAGTATTTGAAATTATAAATTGCTGTCTCTCGGAACCCTTGCGTGATGGAGAAAACCCGATATCATATTTAAATTCAGGAGAAAAAATAGTATCAGAATCACCTATTTCTCTTTCTGAGACAAGAAAAGTTTATTTTTTGTCGCTCAGTGTATTCAAGGAAAGGTAGGCAGGTTTGACGTGTTTGTAGCGACCGATACACAAAGCACAGACCAAGCGATGAACATATAATTATAGACCTACCTGTAAACGTGTAAATACATTATTAATAATACATAAACCTGCATTGTCAAAATAATACTTTTCAATAAAAATATGAATATAATCCAAGACGGTTTTAACTTCCGGGGACAGAAGCCAAATCTTTATGAATGGTCCTCAAAAGTCGTACTTGCACCTGTTCTATGAAGAAATATTTTGGCTCTTTGCCTTGAAAATTATGTTGGCAAAATATCTAAATCTACATCCCCACCCCTTCTTTTTCAGAAGTATCATGAAAAAAAGTTCACTAGTCTTGTGTATGAAAACTTGAGAACGTGTGGTTTCGGAAATAACGAACTGTTTATCGCATTCAACGCCATTGTTATGGTTTCAAAAAATGGGAAATGGTATCCAAAATGTGTTATATCTATTTTTTATTATACTAAGGAAAACGTTGATTATATATAAAATCTAACAAAGTTTTGTTCGCGACGAATTCAAAGTGAAAACAGTTACGTGTATGTGTTTATCGTAATATATACAGGGTGTAACTAATTTCCTATTACAGACTTTGAGGACGTGAAGTGGGGACCAAGGCGGCTACATTCAGCATAGGAACACATAAAATTAAAATTATAATATAAAATTATAAAACTGTTACCTAATAGGTCCGTCTCCTCAATTTTGTAAACTTTGATTCTCTGCAGGCCTTTCGGGACTAGTCTATCATCAGCAGAAAGATCTTGAGATAGATCTTTATCTTCTGACCCTGAATGTAACTTCTATACTATTGATGATCTGGTACAAGGGATTGAACGTACTGGGTGTGTTCTCATTTAAAAGTTGGTTGCTGTTGATTTCCTTCAAAATTTCAATCTCTTCAAGTACGTTTATTTTTGTTGGGTTATTCTCCCTGTGCAGTATTGTGAGGGTGCGATGTCCTGCCTGAATAATATGTTTAGCATAACTTGATTTTCCTTCCGCATGAATGAAGTCTCTAAAGAGAAAAAATTGCGTTTATATTGGAACTGGCCCATATTGCTCAATCCGTAGAGCATTGGCCTAGAAAGCCAAAGGTTGTGGGTTCGAGTCTCAATCTGAGAGTATGATTTTTATCTTCAAATATGAAGCAAACGCTGTGCTGTAACACACCGGTACGCGGAAGAGCTAGGGTAATTTAAGGCTATTTTAAAAACCTTAAATGGAAAATTACCATTTCACTTTTTCATGTCCCTTGTAGAAAAAGATGTACTCTTTCCAGTGGTGTCAGTACAATACGATCAGAGATGATAGACATATAAAAAAACTGGCCCTAAAAAATACTAAAAATTTGTAATTTTTAATTTTTGCTCAGAAGGGGGGTCAGTAAAATCTGAACTATTAACTCAAAGAAAGTAATAATGGTGCAGTATAATGTGAACCAGATTGTTAGTTGACAGCCTGAAAATCAAGGTCCCAGCTGCTTTTGTCTTGTAGTAAAGAATGGCTAAAGTATGGCATACATCTTCTGTGTCAAACTTTGCAAGGCACTTTCAGACCAAATATCATTAAGGGTAATAATTTCCAAGCAATTTGAATGATACTGTTGCATTCAGCACCAAAAGCTGTACTTGTATAAAACAATTCAAGGTAATAGACACTACAGTTGAAGCACAAGGTTATATCAAATTTGACCAAATTCTTTGCGCTGCGGTGCTCTCAGGTGGCCCTAGCTCTGGAGCCAATTGCATCAATCGTGCCAAAATTTTGCACAGTAACCTAACAAATGCATGTGCACATATGAACAAATTTTTAACAAAGTCTGAGATGGTCGAGAGGGGACCACTTTCGATTTTAGGACTCTTGACATGGAATGACCCTATGCAACAATTTGTTAAGTCAGAATATCACTACAATCATCCGTAGCCTTAAAGTTTACATATAGGTCTACACATGACAAAGTTTTTTTTTAAAAAGCTATAGAAACAAGGGTTTTTTATTATTTTTTATTGCTGAATTTAATTTCATGAAAATTTCAACACCACAGGAGAAATCATATTGTGGAAGATAATCTGTCAGAATAAATAATTAATTACCGTTCAGAAATAATGAAAAGAAGCCCTAAGAGATTTATTTTCCTAAATCTATATCAAGAAGCCTTCGGAGGTCCAATCTCCTAATCAATCTAAACACGCCTTCGGAAGTCAATTCTCATAATATATTTCAATCGTTTAAAACTCTGATTATATTTCATTTAAAAATAAAATACCAGTTACTTGACTGTTCGAAAGAGACAACACACAAATCTGTTACTACTTAAATAAGTTCACTAAATAATAAGGGAGATAAAAATATTTGACCCTTAAATTGGCAATGTATCCTACAGGATACAACAATTGGTTTAATTTATTTAATATTTTATATAAAAGAGGAGAGAATAAACGAATATAAATAACTTTAACGTGTGTCAAATTACACAATATACCTAATAATAACAGTTCGCACCATTTCGTTTTTACTGCGGTCCGCCACATTTAAATAAGTAACACGAGAAATTAGTGCATAGCGAATCTAAAGGATTAAAATCCTATAAAAATAACAAGTAATTTAAAGACAAAGGCAAAAAAAACTTTTTCAAGCCAAATATAATAATTTATCATAAAGGAATCTAATTAAAATCCCACGAACTCATGCATAAAAGAAACAAATATTAATTTCAAATCAAAGAAGTAATTAATTTGCATCACATCTTAGTAAAAAACAACAAAATATATTCCTTTTTTTTACAAATACCCCAGGCTGTCTTTCAACATTCCTGGTGTCTCTCCTGGCATAGCGTACTTGTAACCCATTTCTGAGGTTGGGGCGCCTGGGAGGCGGGGTTACGTTGCCCCGATGATGTGATGGGTGATGATGATTATGAAGATAGTGATGCGCCAGGAGAGTCCCTAATCCTAAGCTTAATCTAAGATGAATATGAATGATGATGATTGCGATGGCCATATGATTTCGGGGAGCGTTTGGGCCTTAAAGTTTTCCTGACATTTGTCTTACAGGCGAGGAAAAATGCCGATAAAAATCTCACCCAGGAAAACTGTCCCGACCGAGGATCGAACCCAGGCCCGCTGCGTGACAAGGCAGCACGCTACCTCGAGACCACAGCTGTGGACAAAAAATATATATATTATAAAGAGGATTCTTGCATATTCAGGCAAAAAAAAAAATTGAAGGTCCTCTAAAATGATTGCTGTCACTAGCAAGCATAATACAGTAAAATAAGTCACTTAGAGTGACGCAATTCCTGAACCATATTTTCAACTTCCGTAACCTGATTTTTCTAGTTTTAAATAGCTACAAATTTGTCCTCACAAGGCAGAATGACCTATTCCCAAAGAAAAATTGTCCAATGTTACAGCACAGAATAGAATACGAGACACCTTGGATTCCAGTCAGATATGCCAAAACTTACTCTACACATGCGGTCAAAATTATTTTCAGCCAACAGCAAATGGGATTCCTAAGGATCCAGGTACAGATAGATTCAACATCGCCTAAGGTCGATAACTTATTGACAAGCGAATTTCCAACAAATGAACGTCTATGTTTCAGTTCTTTCCCAAAAAAATCGTTTGCTGAAACAGAACTTTGGTTGATTGAGGTGGTATTGAGACTTCAAGGTTACTGTATATTTTCTAACGATGTCATTTGTAAAATATAGGTCAACAAATTGAAGCTATCGCAAACTGTATAGCATAATGCTGTGACTTATACAGAGTGCAGAAAAATGTATATCAGACTGATTTTCATTTGGACAACTGCAGTGGTGTTCATGGTTTTATGGACAGGTACAACCACGTCCTTCCTCAAGGATTCTCGTGTTCTCTCAAAGAATGTAACATCAACTTTGGATCAACTACTCAACAGGAGCAGATATGATAAAAGAATTCGACCAGATTTTGGAGGTAAGTACAGTATATTGCGATGCGAGTGGGGTAAACACTTGATATGATTCGAGGAAAAGTTTTTAAAAATGAGTCGCTTGGGCCGAGTGTTTTTAAAAAATTTCCGAGATTCCGTTATGTGTTTACCACATGAGTATTGCATACTATTTTCTATACTATGTGTATTTATTTTAGTAATTAAGATATTAGCTAAAATATTAATAAATATAATTGAAGATAAATGTTAGATTTCAGAAGGTGTATCGGCTATATGTGTTGCTATGAAAAAATAATAAGTATTGTAGGCCATGTCGCCATCTTATATTTGTTAAAACTGTAAAACCAATTTGATTTGAGATTTATTTCTGATTATGGAGAAAGTTTTAGACTATGTGTGCAGTGATGATGAAATAGAAGAGGCGTGGAAAGATTGATGTGACTATTTAACTCATGCCCCAAATGGGAGTCAATGACCAATCACGTTTCAATGATTTCTGTTTTACAACCAATCAGAGTCGTGTTTCACCAAATATTTATCAGTGTTATAATTACCATATTAAAGAAAGCTCCTCCTTACAATATTACGTTCCTTTGGCAATAAATAGTATGATCTGGTTGCAGTGATAAACAAAAGAAGCAGTAGAAGCGTACCTATCGTTTCTCATTTGTTTTCAAACATCGCCGTTTACATTAAATATATAAATATTTTAAAATAACTATAGTTAAATAATGATTTGTGAGTAAACAGCTTAATTTTATTCGTTAAATAGTCCTAACAAATGCCACTCTTGATTTCCAAATTCTCTAGATAAATTCACTCCTCACTTCGTGAGTCGTGAATTTATCGATAATTTGGAAATCACTCGTGGCATTACTTATGATAAATTATTACAGAAATTAATACAAATTGCAGTATCACTATCAATATTTCAAATTAAATGTTTTTACTTACCGCACTAGTGCTTTTGGTTACTTTTTAAAGTATTGAGATTTATTTTGTATTCATAGCAACCGAGATTGTATGCGGGAAAGTCAAACTAACATAAATGCTAACCTAAAGCAATTTAAGTACGCTAACCTGTGAAAGACGAACATAAATGCTAACCTAACGCAATTTAAGTACTCTAACCCGTGAAAGACCAACATAAATGCTAACCTAATGCAATTTAAGTACTCTAATCTGTGAAAGACCACATAAATGCTAACCTAAATCAACTTAAGTACATTAACCTGTGAATTTAAGTACACTATCCTGTGAAAGACCAACATAAATGCTAACTTAACGCAATTTAACAAATCTGACCTGTGAAAGACCAACATAAATGCTAACCTAACACAATTTAACTAATCTGACCTGTGAAAGACCAACATAAATGCTAACCTGACGCAATTTAAGTACTCTAACCTGTGAAAGACCAACATAAATGCTAACCTACAGCAACTCAAGTACTTTAACCTGTGAAAGACCAACATAAATGCCAACCTAATGCAATTTAAGTACTCTAATCTGTGAAAGACCACACAAATGCTAACCTAAAGCAACTTAAGTACTTTAACCTGTGAATTTAAGTACTCTATCCTGTGAAAGACCAACATAAATGCTAACCTAACGCAATTTAACTAATCTGACCTGTGAAAGACCAACATAAATGCTAACCTAACGCAATTTAAGTACTCTAACCTGTGAAAGACCAACATAAATGCTAACCTACAGCAATTTAAGTACTCTAACCTGTGAAAGACCAACATAAATGCTAACCTGATGTAATTTAAGTACTCTAATCTGTCAAAGACCACATAAATGCTAACCTAAAGCAACTTAAGTACTTTAACCTGTGAATTTAAGTACTCTATCCTGTGGAAGACCAACATAAATGCTAACCTAACGCAATTTAAGAACTCTAACCTGTGAAAGACCAACAAAAATGCAAACCTAATGCAATATAAGTACTCTGACCTGTGAAAGACCAATATAACTGCTAATCTAACACAATTTAAGAACTCTAACCTGTGAAAGATCAACATAAATGCTAACCTAACGCAATTTAAGTACTCTAACCTGTGAAAGACCAACATAAATGCTAACGTAACGCAATTTAAGTATTCTGACCTGTGAAAGACCAACATAAATGCTAACCTAACGCAATTTAAATACTCTGACCTGTGAAAGACCAACATAAATGCTAACCTAACGCAATTTAAGTACTCTAACCCGTGAAAGACCAACATAAATGCTAAGCTAACGTAATTTAAGTACTCTAACCTGTGAAAGACCAACATAAATGCTAACCTAACGCAGTTTAAGTACTCTAACCTGTGGAAGAATGTACGCTGATTTTATTTAGTGTAAGTTAAATAGTGTAGACTCTATGTTGGCTGCATTGGAACACAGAATTTTCATTAAATCAATATCATGTAGTTTAGTATCGTGAAAAAAAATACATTCAAATAATCGTAGAAAACATGTAAAAATCACTATAAATGGAGAGAAATAATTCGAAAAATGAAAACCTATGAATAAAATTTGACAGACATTTATGAAGAAATTGAAAAAGTTGCGTCACAGGTTATAAAGTTTATCCTCAGGTACTTATTTTAATATTTTAACATTTAAACAATGTTCGATTCCCTTCAAACCATTGATTTTTCCTTAAAGGGAATTATTCCTGTGGTTGCCCATGGTCTCGAATTTAGGTTAAGAATTCTCCTGGAACTTCATTATCATTTATCACCCATCATATCATCGGGATAACGTAACTCCGCCTTTCAGGTGCCCCAACCTAAGAAATGGATTACAATTCTGCCAAAGCCAGGGCAGAAAGCCAGAAATCTCATAAGAGACAACCTGGTGGCATTAGAAAAAAACAGTGATGGGTACTATAATACATTGAACATACACAAGGCTGCCGTCTTTCGAGAAATGATATCCCGACCCCATATGTTCTAACATATTAAAGACGTTAATAGATGTTATACTATAAGCCTAGAGTCCTAAATAACAAATTGTATCTTCTGGAATATATACGTGGAGTGTACTACATTATATTTATATACATTTAATTTAATTCTTAATAAACAATGAAACATATAAATTTATGACAGTAAAACTATGCTTGCTAGGAAAATATGCAAACGGGATAATATGGACGGCGATATGTATCAACCGGGTATGCGCTATTATGTGAGTTTCGAGAAAAATACGTTTAAAGTTTAAGTCAATCTTCACTATTTATTGTAGCGCCAAACTAACAAAACGGTATATTACAAGGCATTTTCCTCGTTTGACAGTTATACATCAACAGTCTAAGAGCGAGATCATTTGGCGCTTAGCTGCACGATACAAATTTAGATTAGCGTTTATGAAGGTTTGCTTTTATAACCGTTTGTTGCAATGCATAGAATCGCTGATAAGACTGATGGCGTTTACAATTTTCTTTAAAATGTTGGCGCTAAAAGTGTGCGTACACTTACTTCATGAGCCAGTGCAGCAGATGGTTCAAAATCTTCTTCTTTTAGGCCCATGTTTCCCTTAACAGATATTTAGGCGCTCTCCCCCTAGAGGGAAGAATTTGAACCATACTAATTTAGTTACACTTGTTTTCGTATAGATGTAATTTGAGTGGCCCGTGGTCAGCGTTCCGCCTCATACTGACATCTAGGAAACCAAGGTAGTACTTGGATGGGAAAATTCGGTAAATTTTGCTTAGATGCCTTTTCATTCAGGCTTAAGGATATTTTACGAGCCTGAAAATCTTCAGACTCGGGACCCACGGCTTAAAGTCCCTCCCGGAGGACTTGCTCCTTGGATTTTTCCGTCCTAAAAATCCATCGACCCCGGCCGGGTTTGAACCCTCGACCCGGGACCAGAGGCAAGGAGCTAACCGATTGTAGAGTAGTGGTTAAGGCACTGAGCTACAAGCCGGAGGGTCGAGGGTTCAAGTCCCGTTGGGGTCAGGATTTTTAAACTGACCCAAACCCTCTGGCGGCACTATGGCCCTGAGGTCGACTCGGCCTTTAACGGAAATGAGTACCAGACGCTTGTTCTGGGGGTAAATGCGGCCGTCACGCAGGGCTGACGACCCGACTGACATAAAGTGCCGATTGTCTAGAAAAAGTGGGAGCATTAACCTCCTACTACCCTAAGGGCATCCGGGCCTGTTGTGGGATCACTTTACTTTACTTTACTGAGTAACCGATTGATGCATAACACCGTCCATATATGCATCAATAATCGGACCGCATTCTGTACAAGGGAATCCAAGCCCCAAGACAACTGAACTGAGAAAAATACGAGTACAATATTAAAGTTGAATGTCAATAAAAAATCACAAATAAAAATAAACATTTACTTATTAAGCTGACTTCAACTAGCAGAATGTCAAAGAGCTTCTATGAAAAAGATGGTAACTCATTTTTTTTAAATTCTGAGATTTTAAACATTTTTCTTGTTTGGTTCTTTCTCCAGAAAGAGCAATCTGGCATATTCTATCAGTGTTTTCTTACTTGGATCATAGATGACATAAGAATGCGGGTGGTGGGTTGAATATTTTTTTGCAAGACATGGAGCGATACTTTAGGAACAACAGTATAGCGTTAAGAGATACTTCTAATTTGAGGGTTTGTTAGTTTTTGCTGAATGTAGTCTAATTTGGAGTTTCCTAAACTTTATTGTGTTCGCAGGACCTCCAGCGTCTATCACTGTTAACCTGCACATGAAGAGTATGGGACCAGTATCGGAAACAGATCAAGTATGTATAAATTCTGTATCTCTTTATTTAAAACAGTCCAAAAGATAAAGAACAGTCATTAAATGAATTGCCACAAACGAATCCTTAAAAATCGAACGTCAATTTTCTGTCTATAAGAACTTACAATAAGACTCAGTTTGTGAGAGACAGCTCACAACTCAATGGTATTTATAAGCTGTTAGTTTATGCTGATGATGTAGAAAAATTAGACGATAGCGAGGGGATACTAAGTCCAACATGAAAACTATTGAGTTACACTAAGAATTGGGGCTGGAAGTAAAAACCAATAAAACTAGATACATTATATAATGAAAAATTGACACTTAATGACAAATTAGGAAAATTTTGAAGAAATGGCTGAATATAAATACCTAGGAAGAATAATTATAAATAGGAACGAGGTGCATAAACAAACTAAATATGGTTTATTTCTGGAAATGCATGTTATTGCGCATTACAGGGACTCTTGTCGTCCCAAACTTCTCTCAAAAACATAATATTGAAACTAAATAAAACTGTGATTCTCCCAGTGATTATTTGAAAGCAAAACAAGGACTCTTACTTTAAGGGAGGAAAAAAGATGACCAGTATTTGAGAAAAATTAAAAGGTAAAGTGATCCCACTACAGGCCATAGAAGACCCTTGGGGTAGTAGGAGCTTAAGGCTCTCACTTTTTCTAGACAATCGGCACTTGATGTCAGCCGGGTTGTCAGCTTTGCATAACGCCTATCTTTACTCCCAGAACAAGCGTCTGATACTCATCTCCGTTAGAGGCTATAGTGCTACCAGTTTAAAAACCCTGACCCCACCGAGACTCGATGTCTCGAGCTTCCGGTTGGTAGAAATTATTTAAGCTTTTTTACTTAATAATTAAATTCGATTTTATTAAAATTGCCTTAACCATCTATTCTACAGTGTGGAGAACAAAGTGTTTAGGAAAACTTTTGGACCAAAGAGAGGTGAACAGAACAAGACGAATGAAGAAGGCTACATAACAGTGAAATAGCCTAAATGATGTTTGTAGAAAACCAGATAGATAGTTTATTAATATGTAAATCAGATATTTATATGTTTATGCTTAGAATAATATGTAGTAAATAAGATGTCTAAGAAATTTAACAACTTTATGCAACTCGTTATATATCTAATAATCTGAGGCCCGTGTTCAAGAACCAAACTTTCCGCGAAGAGCGACTCTCAGCCCGTGTCTCCATGGTAAATTATGCGGGTCATGCAGAACATAATCTAACTGGCTCACAGTAATATAATGTACGGTTAAAAACTATAAAATAGTTACCTTGTAGATCCGTCTCAACTTAAATTCTTTTAAAACTCTGTAGGCCTTTCGGGACTAGTCCCATCGTCAGCAGAATGCATTAGGTCCGTTCTTGTTGACCCTTGTTGAGACGCTGACTTGGTTGTGAGAATTTTGTACAGAGGATTGTGTGGATTAGATAACATGCAGAACAAAATCATCTTTACTGAAGAAACAGAAATCAACAACAGTATAAACTATTTGGACCTAATACTAACAAAAAACCGACAAGCAACACACTAGCCATAAACCATAAATCGAGACATCCTTTTCAACATAAAATAAGTACATTCAAGAGTCTAATAAATAGGATGTTAAAACTCCCTTTAAATAAAGACAATTATAATAAGGAATTAAATTACATCAAACACATGGCAAAAATTAACGGCTACAACAAACAAATAATAAATAAAATCCTAAACAAACAAAAAAGAAAAAACAACATTACCAACATAACCAAACTTGAAAAAGAATCCAATGAAAATAACAAGAAATGGATAACTCTCACGTACACTGGTAAAGAAACATTAAAATTGGCCAACACACTAAAAAAGCTCGATAAGAATATTAATATATCCTACAGAACTGATAACAAATTAAACAATTTAATAAACAACAACATTGAAGAAATAGATGAATTCAACAATAAAGGCATCTACAAATTAACATGTACAGACTGCAATAAATTCTACATTAGATTCAAGGAACATTTCAGAGATTTCATTATTAATGGAGGAAAATCAAGTTACGCAAAACATGTAATTCAGGCTGGACACCATATGCATAACATCGATAACACCCTCACAATAATACATAGAGAAAACATTCCAACGAGAATATATATATTGGAGGAAATCGCAATCCTAAGAGAAATCAACAACAACCTGATTCTCAATGAATACACACCTAATCCACACAATCCTCTGTACAAAATTCTCACAACCAAGTCAGAGCTTCAACAAGGGTCAACAAGAACGGACCTAATGCATTCTGCTGATGATGGGACTAGTCCCGAAAGGCCTACAGAGTTTTAAAAGAACTTAAGTTCAGGAGACGGACCTACAAGGTAACTATTTTATAGTTTTTAACCGTACATTATATTACTGTGAACTAATACCCCAACGGAAACTTACCATGAATTTTACTGGTATCGACTGGCTCACTCTATTCAACATCATGTGCTAACAGGGTATTTATTTAATAAAAAGTTTCCGGGAACATATTGAAAGATGAGAGTCTCAGCTTACGGAAGACGGAGCCGGCATGACCTAGAGCAGCGGTTCCCAACCTTTCTCGACTCGCGAACTCCTTTCACAACGATGTGAGTTGGGTGAACCACTGACTTTTAAATATACATACAATAGATACGAATAAAATTTAATTCCAAGCAAAAGGTTTAATAACCTTAAATTAACTTTACTCTTAACGGTTTAAACCCACTTAGGGATTCGCGGTAAATATTAATTTATTATTGAAATGATGTGATAAATTTCCGATGTTACACATATGTAATAGGGGGCATTACAGGGTTAATTTAATTTTAAAATAATAATAATAATAATAATTATTATTATTATTATTATTATTATTATTATTATTATTATTATTATTATTATTATTATTATTATTATTATATTATTATTATTATTATTATTATAGGCTCAACTGCACTACTATCTCAAAATTTTTCTGTTATATTGTTGTAAACTACATTTTTGTTCTGTACTTAACCATCATTTTCTAATATTTTAAAACGTTTTAAAACAATTTTTATAACATTATTAGACAATTTTAAAGTATTTATTTAAATACGCAAATCGCAATATTATGAGACTGTTAGACTGTTGACGCTAACTGATATTTTCTCCACAGAGTATATTACTTAGTCTATGATTTTTCTATCGCTGTTTTGGGTTATCGCTGGTTGGATCAGCGTTAGGGAGTGATAAGTAAGTGTACACCCATTTTTAATAAACGTTTGGTAACTCACTATGATGTTTGTGGGTTATCATTCAATGATAACGTTATCGCTGCTACTTCTAACTGCTACCGTGTATTCGCAGTTCTTTGCAGTTTTGAGATAGTGTAAGTGCAGTTTTTCCATTATTATTATTATTATTATTATTATTATTATTATTATTATTATTATTATTATGTCGCAGAAATTAAGGGAAAATTAATACGCTTAACCTCGAGACCCGCCATTGGGGGTTCGCGAACACAGGTTGAGAAACGATGGCCTAGAGAGCTTGTTAATTGAATACCGGCCTTAATGTACAAGAACTATTGAAATGTACGATATTATCTGTATAACAAATTATTTTCACGGATAACAATTTACTGACAATTGGTAGCAAATAAATAATAGTGTTAAAAAACTAAAACAACACGCTTTATTAGAAAACCGAATTAAAAAATAAAAAATAATTTTAATTTCCAACACGCTTGGGATAAAATTAAAGTGGTCAACAGATAAATAATCTCCAACACATTTAGAATAAAACTAGAGTTATCCACAAAAAAAAATTACCATCAAAAGCATGGGTTGCTTTTTATGGTTTTTACGTTTTACTTTTACCAATATCTGTTTATTATCAAATATATTAATTGATATAGAGCACCCCACGCTTTTGATGGTAAAATTATTTTTTTGTGGATAACTCTAGTTTTATTCTAGATGTGTTGGAGATGACTTTTTGTTGACCACTTTAATTTTATCCCAATCGTGTTGGAAATTAAAATTATTTTTCATTTTTTAGTTCGGTTTTCTAATAAAGCGTGTTGTTTTGTTTTTTAAACTATTGTTTATTTTTTATATTTTAGTATGATTTTTTTAAATGTAAATATCTTTAAATTCGATACTATTGTAGTATGAGCTAAAAGTAATACTCTACTAAAAAATTCCTCCGGGCCGGATTTAAATCAGCGACCTATGGATTACTGAAATTATATACCACTACAGTCCACCGCTCTACCAACTGAGCTCTTACAACTATTGAGTAAGAAGTTGATAAGTCCGCAACATATTATACCGGTTTTTATTATTTTGATTTTCTGCTGATTCTGGCCAGGATTTTAGAAACATTTTTGAAATTATTGTATTGTCATTGATCCTTTACAAGTGTACAAAGTTTCAAGTCGATCCAATGATTTTAAGTGGGTGAAAATCGTGTTGAAAGATTCCGTTACATAATTACAGACACTTTTTTTTTATTTTCTGATGATTCTGGCCAGGATTTTAGAAACAAATTATGAAATTATTGTATTGTCATTAATCCTTTACAAGTGTACAAATTTTCAAGTCGATCCAATGATTTTAAGTGGGTGAAAATCGTGTTGAAAGATTCCGTTACATAATTACACAGACACCTTTTTTTATTTTCTGATGATTCTTGCCAGGATTTTGGGGGAAAAAATGAAATTATTGTATTGTCATTGGTCCTTTACAAGTATACATAGTTTCAAGTCGATTACATAGTTTCAAGTCGATCCAATGATTTTAAGGGGTGAAAAATGCGTTGAAAGATTCCGTTACATAGATAGATACAGGTCAAGGTGATATAAAGCGTGTAAAAATAAAAGTTGTTGGTAAAAAAAAGTCTATTCTAAGAAATAATACAAAAATAGTGTACACCACAATGTAGGTTGAAGTTTTACAGTATGAAAAATTTTCTGAGTGTATGTGGACATATATAAGCCTTCCTCTGTTAGAGTGGTATCACTGGTTGAATCTCAGGAGACAAAAATTCACACTTAATAATTATATTAAAACCACAAACCCACAAAAATAACATTTATATTATAAATATAATATGAATATAAAAAATGTTTTCCAAATGAATGTAAACAAATCCCAAGGGTGCACATTCAAAAACCAGGAATTTTTTTACCGCAAGCTGTATTGACGCATGGCCAGTATGTAACACTTTAAAATCGAAAAAAATATGTATTAAAAAAATTAAAGTATAAAAGATTATAAATTATTGTTTCCTATTTCAATTTTTTGACAAAATAATAGAGAATGGAGTTAAAAAGTCATCAATCTTAATAGTATTTTCTGTTGAAATAGCTAGTATTTATTACGTAATAATGAAACGTAGGTACCAATAAAATTCGATGGAACCTCGTTAGAATAGGGCTTACGTATCGGAATATCTATACTTTGGTCAAATCGCAAGAACGTGTGGAGAAAAATAAGGAGGAGGTACTTAGATATAAACCAACAAGATACTTTCGCCGAATGTACAGGAAAACGCTCACTGTGTTTACAAAGAGACCTAAAACACGTCTGGGGAAAAGAATCGTATATACTCAACCTAGGATTTAAGGAGAGATCATGGCTTGCTTGGTTTAGGCTAGGGGCATGGAAATTTCTAAAAATTAGCGACGATCACAATATGCGAATATGTCCAATGTGCGGGAACTTTGAAGGTGAGATACATATATTAGGAAAATGTAATGCTTTAGAATATTGGAGACGTCAGTTATTACCGGAAAGATTTCTAAATTCAAATCGGGAAAGATTGGCATGCTACGACTTATTGGTAAATCCAGAAAATTGGATAAACCTCGGTAAATTTCTGGACAAAACGCGGAAAATAAGGACAACACTCATTCTTGAATAAATATATGTTATCAAAATGCAATACCATTAATTCTTAACAATTATATATAAATTAATTAGTGTATAATACTATTGTGTTATTATTTAATTGTAATATTATTGTGTCTTGTTTATGCAATTGTAATGTTAATGTTTTTTAGTGTATAATGCTATTGTGTTATTATTTAATTGTAATATTATTGTGTTTTCTTTATGTAATTGTAATGTTATTGCTTTTTGTTGTTTATTTTTCTTTACACTAGTACCAATTATTACTTTATTGTAACGGACTGTCAACAGCACGTACGGCTTACTGCCCGTGCGACCCATATTTGTAAATAATATTGTAAATATCTTACTTTTTGTCTAATAAAGTCCTACTACTACTACTTTGGTCAAAACACACAATTTCACATGAACATGGAGAAAGAGATTAAAGAAGGATTGAAGAGGCCTGGAAGAAATTCTAGATTCTGAAGTAATCGTGACAGACGCATCTCAGAGGACGAGCCTAAAATAGAGGTGTTTGAGAAACATGTGCTACCAGTTCCACTGTACGACAGCCAGATCTGGTCATTAAATGAGAAAATAAAGCGCATGATACAAATATGCCAGCTAAAGATGAGAAAGATATCGCAAGTTAGAATTAAGGACAAAATACAATTTAAGATCGGAAACATTTCATCGTTAGAATTAAAAATAAGTATTCTTCTTCTTCTTTATCTAAGGATTAAGCCGTTGGGTCATTCCAGTTTCATGTAAGCTAGAACTGTTAGAATTGTTCAGACCGTCTTCTTCTGTGAGGGCGTCCAACATTTCTCCATCCGTATGGTTTACAATTCAGAAATAGTTTTGAAAATCTCTCGTCTGGCATTCTATCAACATGTTCTTTCCAGGCGTTCGCAGATTTAACTATTCGATCTGTAAGTTTGAAAATATTTAGTTCCTTTCTTATATCTTCATTTCGTTTTTTATTTCTCATAATATTCTGCTACATTTCTTAAAAATCTCATCTCAATTGCTTCCAGTTTCTGTTCTTAAAAATAAGTCCTTAATAATGTTACTCTTATATTTCAGTACTACCAGATGGATTGTTACTTCCGTCAGACGTGGTACGACCGCAGACTAGTGTTCAACTTCCCCGGACTGGAAGAGTTCTCCTTATCCTGGCTGTTCTTGGATCGCGTCTGGAAACCAGATACATTTTTCTTAAATGGCAAAAAAATCATATCTCCATCGTATTACAGTTCCCAATAAATTTCTTCGTTTAAGGTTCGATGGATTTCTGACATATTCCATGAGGTAAGCTTTTTTAAAAAAAATGGTTCTTTTAAATCAAGGCTGTCCAAATGGCGGACGTCAAAGTAATTTCAAATAGTTCACAAAATTCTCATTTGTTGTAATGTGATTTATTATTTGTTCATTAAAATGTATATTCAAAAGAATTTTATGAGCTGTCGTCACTTTCTTGGCGCATCGTTTTTTTTATTTAATAGCACAATATATGAAATTGTTATATTAGTCATTGTAGGCCTACATTTGATATTGATTACATTTTTGTCCAATGCCACCGCGTTGCCTATTTATGACAATTCTGACTTTTTCCCCTGGCGTTGGCGAAATTGTAATCCATTTCTTAGGTAGGGACACCTGAAAGGCGGAGTTACATAACCCCGATGATATGATGGGTGATAAATGATAATGAAGCGCTAGGGAGAAATTGAATCTGTATTTATCGATTCATATTCTACCACCGAACAACATCTAGTAGCAAAAGAAACTAATCATTGCACCATGCCATCTGACCATGGTCAAGGTTAACGAAATGCCTTCTCCCTTCTCTGTCCGACTTCTGCGTTTTCGGATAATCGCATTGAATATGTACGCTACTTATAAAATAAGTACATATTTATACTTTTTCTTTCAAAAGTAGTAACTGAAGTGTATTTGTTGATTACAATTTTGGCAGAAGAATCTCTTATTTTCAATCTGCAGCTCTCTTCTTGAATTATAAAACATATTTCTGGACTCCCAGGTTTAATACAAATGGACACCGCTGCTTTAAATACTCTCTCTTATTAGGCAAATGATACAGCAGTAGAGTCAAATATAAGCCAACTGAAAAAAATATGATCTGAACAAAATTATCAAAATATATTTATTTTATTATTTATCTAATATATAAAAATGAATGATTGCTTGTTTGTTTGTTCGTACTTTATGCGCGTCCATACCGTTGATCCGATTGTGACGGGGATTTTAGCAAAATGTTCAGGAGATTCTCGGGATGAACATAGGCTATAAGAGAGTTATGATACTAAACTCCTACACCCTTAAAAATCGCCCTTTGTAGTGGAAAATGTGAAAAAAAGTAGATTTTTGGACGCTTAAATGGCTTACGCTGCCTAAACCATAACAAATACTCAAAATTAATTACACAGAATCCAATATCTCAAGAAGCTCTACAAAATAGTCCGCGACAGTATGCCTATATGTTTATCTATTACGGATAACTCACAATAATCATTTTTGTCTTTCATTGATGCCAAGAAGATCGAGACAAGTACGTAGATTCCTGTGCAAGCATAGCAGCACATGGTGGGTATTCTTATAATACGAATAACTTACAGTAACGAATTTTGTCTTGTAGCTCACTATGCCAAGAAAATCGAGATAAGTAGATTCCCGGGCAACACCGGGGAATCTTAAAATAATTACGATATACATTTATAATTATTTTTCATTTTACTTATTTAACTAATCATAAGAAGTACATTAATTTTTGTCTTTCAGCTCATTTATGCCAAGAAGATCGGGATGAGTAGATTCACGGACAACGCTGGATAAACAGCACGGGGTATCTAAAAATAATTACGATATAAATGTTTTCTCCTACTTATTTAACTAAACATAAAACACATTAATTTTCGTATTTCAGCTCATTTATGTCAAGAAGATCGGGATAAGCAGATTTCCGGGCAACGCTGGGTAATCAGTACGGGGTATCTAAAAAATGTTACTTCTACTAATTCAACTAAACATAAAATCACATTAATTTTCATTTATTTAAGCGTAGCAGCGCAAGCCGGGTATTAGCTAGTACGTGAAAAAAAACATCATACATTTCATGAATTAAGTGCCATAAAGATTGTTACTGTATCATTACTTAACACTGTTGAGTCCATCTTTTCTTTTTTTTTTTTTTTTTTCGCTTTCCAACTTTTCTTCTACCATTTGGATTGAAGTTAATTATCACTTTTGGTATACAGTCGTATTTCATTCTTTGTACATGTTGTTTCCAATAATTTCTACTTTGTTTTATTCTGTCTATTTATTTAAAGACGTTTAGTTCCCTTCCTATACCTTCGCCTCTTTGTATATTCCGCAACAGATCTCAAAAATCTCATTTTCGCTGTTTCAATTCTCCTTTCTTCTTTTCTTGTCAATACCACGTGATAAAAACACAATTATGAAATATATAAAGGAACAAATTTTCTTCATAGTAATCATAGTTCAGTTATTTTTCCCGCATTCCGTTCGATCTGTTTATTTTACTCTTAAATATGGCTAATCAAATAGCTAATTGGCTCTATCGAACCCACAGATTCATGGCCGCGCGGGACATACGCTCTTCATACTTATCGTATCTCTCCTCAGCTAATACTAATATCTTCTCATAAGTAATGCACGAGTGATTTCCAATTTATCTAGAGAATTTGGAAATCAAGAGTGGCATTTGTTAGGACTATTTAACGATAACAATTAAGCTGTTTACTCACAAATCATTATTTGACTATAGTTATTTTAAAATGTTTATATATTTAATGTAAACGGCGATGTTTGAAAACAAATGAGAAACGATAGGTACGCTTCAACTGCTTCTTTTGTTTATCACTGCAACCAGATCATATTATTTATTGCCAAAGGAACGCAATATTGTAAGAATGCTCTCTGGTGGAGAAAAAATGAAACACATCAAACTGTATATTAGTTCATTTCTGATGTCGTATGATGTAAATATGACAATTATATTTTTCTGGATTTTTACCTCGGAAAAAATACATTTTAAGAAAGTGCAAACAGTGTTTTTTTTTTTTTTTGGTGGTATAATAAATTGCTACAAATGTTTTTATATTAACTCCTGCAAGCGCTATGTGTTGACATGTATGCACTATATATATACAATCTGGTAGCCGTATTTCTAACAGGCTCAGTCACTGCAAAATAATGGTCAGACCTGTTTAGAATATTAATAAAGTAGGAGCTTTCTTTAATATGGTAAATTTAACACTGATAAATATTTCGTGAAACACGACTCTCATTGGTTGTAAAACACAAATCATTGAAACATGATTGGTCATTGACTCCCATTTGGGGCATGAGTTAAATAGTCTGTATAATTCACCTTCCTGAAATCATGGTTGATATTGTCCCCCTCATTAATTTTATATAAAAAACTGAAAATTCTGGGGAGTGATTATAAAATAATGGTGTGGTTCAAACTTTTTTTATTGATGCAGTGGATTTTCAGTTCAGTAATTATCTATCTATCTACTATCTTCGGGTTTTTACAGCTGCTGCCGTCTTCCCGTTCCAAACCTCCAAAGCCTACGATCTTGGGCATCTTCAATGCTTAGCCCTCTTGCTTGCATTAATGTCTTCATGTTTTCCTTCCATTTTAACTTTGGTCTCCCTCTTTTCTTCTTTCTGTTCGGATGTCATTGATATAGTTGCTTCGGCCATCGCTCATCTGCCATTCTTAAAACATGTCCTAACCACTTTAATCGTCTGTGGAACATTCGGCTAAATGCAAACAAGACACTAGCTGTCCTGTTTGCACGAACCTACAGACGACCTCCCGTACAACTCACTCTGGGAGCTCAACAACTCCGCTTCGAAGCTTCAGTCAAGTATCTTGGAGTCCATCTGGACTCCAGGCTTACGTTCAAAATTCATATTCGGCATATTACTCAAAAAGCAAACGCCGCAATTGCGCTTTATATCCATTTTTCAAGTCACCTACATTATCGACACGGATCAAACTTACTCTTTATAAAGTTGTGATCCGCAGCATGTTGTTGTATGGAAGTGAAGCATGGAGCATTCTCGCTGCATGTCATAAAAATAAAGTGCAAATCACACAAAATAAAGTACTAAAAATCATATATTCGGCACCCATGTATACGAGAGTGTCCAGGCTTCACGACCTAGCACAGATGCCGTATATTGCGACATCAATTGAAAATAATGTAACAGCAATGTTACATAAAATAACTAATCATCCAAATCCAATTGTGCGCAATATAGGGCGTATGCTACAACAACGTGCTGTCCACCGAAACATATTTCCTATTCCAGACACTTGAAGGACCAACTAATGAGGTGAGTGCTGTACAACAGCCAGAGTAGCGTGGCTCATTCTGTGCGACTGGCTTTCGGACTCTCTGCTTGTCCAGTCGCGCAGTCTACGACGCCCTGCTCTGGTGAGATGACATCTCACTTCACCATATTTGTATCGGCTCTAAGCTAGACACATTAACGCCGCTAACACAGACGGTTAAATGGTTAAACTCCCAAGTGATAACCACAAAGGTATTGGCCACCAGGTAGCCGCAACTGGTTACAGACGTGGCACACTGGGCAATGCTGGAACATTGCCGCTTATTAATAGTAGTACTTCCTGAAATCATGGTTGATATTATCCCCCTCATTAATTTTATATAAAAAACTGAAAATTCTGGGGAGTGATTATAAAATAATGGTGTGGTTCAACCTTTTTTTATTGATGCAGTGGATTTTCAGTTCAGTAATTATCTATCTATCTATCTTCGGGTTTTTACAGCTGCTGCCGTCTTCCCGTTCCAAACCTCCAAAGCCTACGATCTTGGGCATCTTCAATGCTTAGCCCTCTTGCTTGCATTAATGTCTTCATGTTTTCCTTCCATCTTAACTTTGGTCTCCCTCTTTTCTTCTTTCTATTCGGATGTCATTGATATAGTTGCTTCGGCCATCGCTCATCTTCCATTCTTAAAACATGTCCTAACCACTTTAATTCCTTCACCTCAATTCTTTCAATTATGCTTTCTTCTGCCTCCATTATGTTTCTAATTTCCTTATTTGTGACATGTTCTAATTTTGACTTTCTGGCACGTCTGCGTAAATAATCTATTTCTAGAGCTATTAGTCTATTCTTGTAGTACTTGTACTAATTATTACAATGTTATATTAAGACTACATAATAGTGAGCTATATGATCTTTATAGGAAACCATACATAATACGAATAGTTAAGTCTCATAGACTGAGTTGGACAGTTCATGTAGAATGAATGGAGAATGAAAGAATCGTGGAAACGTATTATACAAAAACTAGAGGGAAAACACTCAATTGGTAGAATGAGGTAGGAGAATAACATTAACCATGATTTGAGATAAGTAAATTATACAGGAATAAATGGAAAACATTAAATCAGGATAGGGATGCATGGAGAGTTTATGTCCGCGCGGCCATCAACCTAAAGATTCGATAGTGACAGTGAGTCATGTATATACGTGCGCGAGCGTGTGTGTGTGTGTGCAGAATTGTTCTTGCAATTGGCTGATTTTCTTTTCTTTTATGAGGTTGCAAAGTTTTCCATTTATTAAAAACTGAGACCGTAACAAACCATTTAATTTATAATAATTTACTTTGTTCACATCATTAATATATTCAAAATAAATTATCTTCCATGATACGGTAATCTGATTTTACATTTTTTCGAGAGGTTTCATAAATAAACTTAAGTCGGTCTGTGCAAACGGAAATAATGTTTTTAGAAATCTCGATAACATGTATATATCTTTTCTTTTTCTACAAATGTAATTACTTTTTACAAATAATGTCCATTGGATCTCCTTTATTTGTTTGTATTTTAGACTGACAGTGCAGGCAAGTTGTCCAATGCACCTCAGAAAATTTCCACTGGATTCCCAGAGTTGTCCACTTCTAATAGGTAGTTGTAAGTATCGGCACTATATTTTTCACACATTTTCTATAAAATCTATTAATGAAGTGACAGAGAAACAAAACTACACTGCTAAGTAAATGTAATTAAAAATGAGACAATTCACATAGGAAATTAAAAAACTCTACAAAAAAAAGTCCGCGACAGTATATGTTTATCTCTTACGGATAACTCACAATAACCATTTTTGTCTTTCATTGATGCCAAGAAGATCGAGACAACTACGTAGATTCCTGTGGAAGCATAGCGGCACATGACGGGTATTCTTTTACGGATAACTCACAATAACGAATTTTGTCCATTAGCTAATTTATGCCATGAAGATCGAGATAAGTAGATTCCCGGGCAACGCCGGGTAATCAGCACGGCGTATCTAAGAACATAAATTTATAATTATTTGTCCTTTTACTTATTCAACTAAACATAAAAGCACGTTAGTTTTCATTTATTTGGACATAGCAGCGCATGCCGGTTATTAGCTAGTTCCTAATAAAAAATTAAAGAAGTTTGAGGAACAATTGAATCTACTGGAGAAAGAAACTTGACCACCACTCAAAACAGTTACTCAAAGGAGATTTTAGGTATGGAAAAGAGGTATCAAGGCAAATGCAATCCTAACACGATGGCTGATCATAGTTGCGCCATCAAGAGAGATGCTCCAAAGGCGAAATATACCAGAAAATCATCATATCTTACTTTCTAGGGAGTCAGAATGTTTTAATATTGCGTAGTATAAAAGATGGTAAAAATATACAAATGTAAGCCATTAATCCCTAAATGTATTGGACGACCCAAAAAAGATGGGAAAATAATGTTGTAAATGATATAAAATTGATGAAGATAAAAAATTGGAAGAAATATGTCCAAAATAGAAAAGTGTAGAAAAAACTCGTTGAAAAGGCTAAAGCATTCTCCAATTGACGCTGTAGCGCCTTATTAAGAAAAAGAAGAAGAAGACGAAGAGGTTAAGAATGCAGAAAAATTAAAATCTTCTTCTTCTTCTTCTTCTTCTCCTTCCTTTCATGTGATAGACGTAGGGATCTGCTATGGTCTCAATCCAACGTTTGAAGGGTTTGCCCTAACATATTTTGCCTGGTGGCTGGTAATTTAAGATTTGACGTGGTATTCCTGTACGGCTCATTCTTCTTACTGAGATTTCCAGTTGTTTCTATAGTTTTATACATATTCCATGATTGATTATGTTTGTAATTCTTTGAGAATCTCAGAATTCCTTTTATGGTCTGTTCTTGAGTAACCTGCAGTACGTCTCATAAATTTCATTTTTGCTGCAGTTAGTATTTGTTCATCTACACTGCCAATTTTCCAGGCCTCACTGCCGTAACATAATAGGGGTCTGGCCAGAGTTTTATAAATTATAGTTCGTGTGTGTTGCTGCGCTGTGTTCGGCTTGAACATTTTAAAATGTTTGAAATTATATATGCCTGCCACTCGGAAACATTGCGTGATAGGAAAAAACTAGTATCATATTTGAATTCAGAACAAAATATATTATTAGAATCACATATTTTTGTTTCTGATTGTTTTGTTTCTCGGTGTTATGCAACTTATTTAATATTTCAGATGGCTACACGAAAAACGATGTGAAGTATGTATGGGACACGGAATCAACTGTCAAAGTTGAGGACAACGTGGAACTATCTCAATATGAACTGGTCAACTTCACCACAGAGAACGATTTGACAATTACACGTGGTGTAGGTAAGTTTGATATAAATGATTACACTGGTCAACATGATTTTTGTCTCATGAGTACCAATAGTTGTACTTAATGCAGTTTTTTTATCGTGTTTTCAAATATGTATTCGGAATTTCTCCATCATCCACAGTTTTTTTATCTCAATTTCAATTAATGGATTTAAATAATCATTTTTTAATAAACGTTTTTTCGTCCATTCTTGACACAGTGAGCGATGAGCACGGGGAATACATTCATCAGGAGATTTCAGTTTTGGAAAAGAGATATCAAGGCAAATGGGATCCTAATATGCTGGCCAATTATTGTTGGACCATCAATATGTATTCTCCACAGGCGAAATATAGCGAAAAATCGTCATTTCTTACTTTCTAGGTGAGTCGAATGTTCGAATATTGTGTAGTTACGAATGTAGAAAATATTAAAATGTTTGAAATTATAAATGCCTGTCTCTCAGAAACCTTGCGTGATGGAGAAAAACCGATTCATATTTGAATTCAGGAGAAAAAAAATACTATCAGAATCACATATTTTTTCTTTCTGAGACAAAAAAGTTTCCATTTTGTTGCTCAGTGTAATTACCTTTCTTCCATTAAACTGATTTCAAAATAAATGGGCCAAAGTGAAGGTTTACATAATCCGATAGTAATAATATATTTTGCCAAACTTCAGAGCCTTTGCGCGACCGGAAGATGTGAATCGATTTTGATAGTTTTCTTTTTTTTTTTTAGCTATATAATTCGCAACTTTTCCGCACTATTACAACTTCGAAATAAAAAAAAGAGTTTTTTTTTCCGCCCACCCTAACATTATATATATTGTGACGCGTTGTAGTAGCGTCGTTTAAACTGCGCGGGCCGGTGAGAGAAACCTCGCATTGGTGGACTGGATTGGCGAATACCCAATCGCGAGTCAGGGATCCACCTAATTTTCTCGGCTAATAAGCTAGATAGTTCTACGAACACCTATTTCCCCGTTCGAGAAACATCGATGGCTCGAGGGCTCCATGTAGAAACATTTCGTTCATGGACCTGGAAATTTCCGTCAACTCGCCTATAAATATGTGGTGAGAGCGGAACGACCCCCAGTCTGGAATTGGATGGCGAGAAGTTAATTGTGAGCATAACTGTAAGGAAGGATTATGTCTGCAACTGTGTTATAAGTGATTATCTGATTAACTTTATAAAAAGTAATAGTTGTTAAATCAAATTGTGTTTGAAGATTTAGTGATAATTGTGGAGAAGGAAATAAAGTTAAAAGAAAAATTCTACATAGCAGCTGTGTACTTATTTAAGTCCAAATAAGTTAAAGGAAAACCCCGTGCTATCAGTGACAATATATATATATATATATATATATATATATATATATATATATTGGCTAGACCAGTGTTGACCTATGGTAGTGAAGCATGGACACTAAGAAAACAACATGAAAGCAGAATAACGGCTTGTGAAATGAGATTCATGCGCAGAACAGCGGGTTACACCAGATGGGATCGGAAAAGGAACACCGATATCTTAAAAGAATTGAAGACTACGCCAATTTTGGAATATATTAAACAGTACCAACTAAATTGGAAACACCATCTTGAAAGAATGAGTTCAAATCGGATCCCCAAAGCTGTTTATAATTATATACCAAGAGGACGAAGATCACTGGGCCGTCCTATGAAACGCTGGAGGGAAAATTTTCTATAGGATCGTAACAGGCCTTGGCCTAATACTTGGAAGGAAGAAGAAGAATATATATATGTATATATACATATATATATATATATAATTATAGAAACGTTTACTTACTCACTTACTCACTGGCACTATCGAACCCGTAGGTTCATGGCCGCGCGGACATAAGCTCTCCATACATCCCTATCCTGAGCTAATACTTTCCAATCATTCTCTGTTTAATCTACTTTCCTCAATTCATAGTTAATGTTATTCTCCCACCTCATTCTTTGTCTACCAACTGGGCGTTTTCCCTCTGGCTTTCCTACAAGAAGCTTCCATGCAAGTCTTTCAGTCCCCATACGTGCAACATGTCCTGCCCATAGCAGTCTACGAGACTTAACTGTTCTTATTATATCTGGCTTCCTATAAAGACCATGTAGTTCATTGTTATTGTAGTCTTCTCCATTCACCTGTCTGTTCATCTCTCTTTGGTCCAAAAATTTTCCTAAGTACTTTATAGAAACTTTTACCAATCCTTAATATAAACAAAATGTTTCAGACGAGTATTCGATGTTAAAAGTGACGTTCCACATGAGACGTAACATTGGATACTTCGTGCTACAACTGTACGCCGTGTGGTCTCATAGTTTGTTGTTCCTGGGTCAGTTTCTGGATAGATCCTGATGCTGTGCCTGCAAGAGTTTCTCTAGGTAAGCTAAATCACAGTAGGCCTAATAAATAAATATATACAAACTAGCCAATACCCG
This sequence comes from Diploptera punctata, assembly GCA_030220185.1. Taxonomy (NCBI): domain Eukaryota; kingdom Metazoa; phylum Arthropoda; class Insecta; order Blattodea; family Blaberidae; genus Diploptera; species Diploptera punctata. The sequence goes on along the minus strand of JASPKZ010003048.1, from coordinate 439,723 downwards.
CCGTGCGCTGCTACACAAAATAAAGTAAATTTGATTTCATGTTTCGTTAAATAAATAAAAATTAAAATAATTATAAATATATCGTAATTATCGGTTGCTTGGTCGGGATAGAGGTAAATTGGTCGGTTTATGGGTAGTTCGGTCGTTTTAGATGTAGATTCATCGGTTTAAGGGTAGTTTTATCGTTTTAGTGAAAGTTTGATCGGTTTACGGATAGTTTTCACTTTTTAGAGGTGGTTTGATCGGTTTACTGGTAGTTTGGTCGTTTTATAGGTATTTTAATCGGTTTACAGGTAAATTGGTCGTTACGAAGTAGTATGATCGATTTATTGGTGATTTGGTCGTTTTAGAAGTAGTTTGATCGGTTTCGGAATATGGCCATTTTAAAAGTAGTTTGATTCGTTTACTGGTAGTTTGAGTGCTTTAGAGGTAGATTGATCTTTTAGGGGTTGCTTGTTCCTTTCGTAGGTAGATTGGTCGGATTGTTGGTAGTTTGGTCGTTTTACAAGTAGTGCCATCAATTTGCGGGTAGCTCAGTCCTATCAGAGGTAGTTTGAACGGTAACTGCTAGTTTAGTCCTTTCAGAGGTAGTGTGCGGGCGGGGTGAGTGAACATAAGTTTAACCTCTTTAATGAACCACGCTTCTGCGCAACCATTTGTGCATGCGCGGTGAAAACCTCCTCACTACTCGCCACGATTTGTGCGGGATCGTGTTTTGTTCCTGCTGCTTCTATTAGAGTAGATCTGATTACCTGCAAGGTTATTAATCACAAAATTACTTGCCTCGGGCCCATGGAAGGCAAGGATTGATTCATCTTTCTTTCCTAGATATATTAACATGAATAAATAAGGATTCTCAAATCCACAGAGTGACTGAAGATGATGGTTTTCACAATAATTATCTATCAGGAAAGCTAGATAGCAAAAATAAGGGAGCTGGAAATGATTTCCTAAGTGAGTGAGTTTCCGTATAGGAATCTAAACAACTACGTGCACATAAATCATTAGAACATTAATTATATAAAATATGATATTTAATGCAAACAAGTAGTCTGAAGTCAAAACAAAATCAAGATAAACATTTGATCATTCAAGAAAAATATAAAGTGAATAAATAAATGATAATACTTCTATAGGACAAAAAACCACATCATACCACGTACCACACTCATGCTAGAGTCCAAGCCAGGGGCGGCTTCTCCCCTGGTCTACAGGACCAATTAAAACTGCGCCGCTTCTCGGCTTCAGACGACCTTGTCCATATTAGAGTTCCAATCCCATCTCGGACTGGATCGATGATTCAAACATAGAATGCTGAATGAACGACCTGCTTGAATGATAACGTTCTGCCTGTGCACCACGTATATGAAGGTTCCGAGGTAGAGGGGAGATGCGCCGTAGACACAGCGCGGCAGGAAGGGTAAAGAGGGGAGAGTGGGGGTAAATGCAAGGAGAAAGGAATATTGGCATAGTTCATGAATATCCCAGTCTAGGGAGGAGAACGACGCTGCAGTAATGAGCCGAAAAACGCACTTTCGGTTCAGTAGTTTTATCAGTTACTGCTAGTTTGGTTCTTTTAGAGATAGATTCATCGGTTTAGGGGTAGCTTGATCGCTTTAGAGGTAATTTGATCGGTTTATGGGTAGTTTGTTTGTTTCAGAGGTAGTCATCGGTTTAGAGGTAGTTTGGTCGTTTAAGAGGCAGTTTGATCAGTTAAGTGATGTTGGTCGTATTAGAGGTAGTTTAATCAGTTTAAGGGTTATTTGGTCGATTTAAAGGTAATTTGATCAGCTACTGGCAGTTTGGTAGTTTTAGAGGTAGCTTGACCGGTTTAGGGGTGATCTGGTCTTTTAGAGGTAGTTTGGTATGTTTACGGCTAGTTTGATCGCCTTAGATGTAGTATGATCAATTTAGGGGTTGTTTGGCCTTTTGGAGGTGTGATTTCCTTTTTAGGGGTAGTTTGGTCGTTTTAGAGGTAGTTCAATTGGTTTACGGGTAGTTATGTCGTTATAGAGGTAGTTAGATCGATTACTGGTAGTTTGGTTGTTTTAGAGGTAGTTTGATCTGTATAAGAGTAATTTGATTGTTTAATTAGAGGGAGTTTGATCCGTTTAAGAGTAATTTGATCGTTTCAGCGGTAATTTGATCTGTTTAAGAGTTATTTGGTCGTTATAGAGATAGTTTGATCCGTTTAAGAGTACTTTGGTCGTTTTAGAGGTAGTTTTATTGGTTTAGGAGTACTTTGGACGTTTTAGAGGTAGAATTATCTTTTAGGTGTCTTTGTCGTTTTAGAAGAAGTTTGATCGGTATTATGAGTAGTATGTTCGTTAAAGAGGTAATTTGAAATGTTTAGGGGTAGTTTGGTCAGGTCAGTTGTACTTTCTAGCTTATGTTTCTTAGCTAGTTTAGCTCGGTTAATTTACTTCGGGTTAGGTTAGGTGTGGTGTGGTTTGGATAGGTTAGGTACGATTGGAACGGTTAGGTACCGACAGGTACCTATAGCTAACGTTAGGTACCGATAAACACCGTAAAGTAGCGAGATGTACTGATAAGTACGGAGAGGTAACGATAGTACAGTTAAGTACGAACAGATTCCGATAGATACCGTTACGTACGAATAGGTACAGGTTTGGATAGGTTCGGTCAGGTTATGTAAGGTCCGGTCAGGTCAGGTTAGTGTAGGTTAGGTTAGGTCTTTTTGGGATAGGTTTGGTTTGGGTTGGTTAGGTTAGAATAGATTAGGTTAAGTCAGGTTAGATTAGTTCTTTTTGAGATAGCTTAATCGGTATACTGGTCATTTTATCGTTACAGAGATAGTTTGATTGGTTTATGGATATATTTGTTGTTTTAGAGTTAGTTTGTTCAATAACTAGGAGTTTAATAATCAATTGAGTCGGTGTTTACTTGATGAAAATCCATATCTATTAATTAAATAAAAATAAAACGTAGTTTTATTTGATTTTCATATTTATTATATAATTCAGTGACAGCTGAAACTAGTAGTTTGATTGTTGTAGAGGTAATTGTATCGGTTTATGGGGTTGTTAGGTCGTTTTATGAGCAGTTTAATCGGTTTAAGTTTGGTTTGGTTGTTTTGTTACGTAAATGATCGGTTTAAGGTTTTTTGGTCATTTTAGATCAATTTTTTGGGGATAGTTTGGTCATTTTAGAGGTAGTTTGATCGGTTTAGCAGTAGTTCGATCGGTTTATGGGTAGTTGGTCGATTTAGAGGTAGACTAATTTAATCTGTTTAGGGATAGTTTAGTCTGGTTGGTTTGGGACAGTTTGGTGAGGTCGGTTCGACTTGTTAGGTTAGGTTACTTAGATAGGTTAGATAGGTTACGTTAGTTAAGTAAGGTAATGTTAGTTTTTTAGGTTAGGTTAGTTAGGTTAGTGAGGTTATATTTGTTTATGTTAGGTGTTAACTTAGTTAGTTAATGTTAGTTAGATTGAGTTAGAATAGTTAGATTAGGATGGGAGTGATATGTGTGTGGGTCAGATTAGAAAATTAAAATAACAATTATCTGGTTATAAATTAAAATTATAATTTTAAACATAAGCTGCAGCGAACTTTTTTGTAGAGTTGTTTGAGATATTCAATTCTGTGTACATTAATGTTATGTATTTGTTATGTTTTAGGCAGCGTAAGTCATTTAAGCGTCCAAAAAAGGTATTTCGTTATGTTTTTCACTGTAGGGTGATTTTTAAGGACGAAGGGGTTGCGTATTGCGACTCTGTTGTAGCCTATAACCACTCCGGGAAACTCCTGAACATTTTGCAAAAGCTCCCATCACAATCAGATGAACAGAATAGCAGTGCATAAAATACGAACAAACAAACATTTATATTTATATATTAGATTTCATATGTTCAGCGCCGTTCAGTCTATATGATTCAGTAAGAAGTTCAAGTTCCATTTTCATTTACTCATCGTATCAAAAAATGTACTTGAAATATTGTCCACAATGCTTATCCATGACCTAAGGTAAGCCTACATTATCAATTAATTAAATGCATCGGTTTTATATGTGTTTTAATTTTAGGTGTAACCACGGTACTCTCAATGACAACGATGGGTTTCGGTGGTCGAGCTCAGATGCCCAGAGTATCGTACGCTACAGCACTGGACTCTTTCGTCATCATTTGTTTCTCCTTTGTATTTGCTGTCATGATCGAGTACGCTGCAATTAATTTCATAGACAAGACGAAGGCCAATATCAAGAAGATGCTACAAGAAAGAGGAGTCAAAAAGAAAACACCTCCAAGGGTAAGAACAACACCAAACTGAAACAGGATGAGAAACTAAGATAAGCTCATGGTTAGACTATCGGGAATCAAATTTGGCCACTCATGGTACATAAAAAAGTTAAGATGGGAATCCATATAATAAGATTAAAAACTTTCCCGAAGTTCGCAGGTTACCAGCCAGGCTGAATTCTCAATATCCGAAATTTGAATAAACTGTTATACTGGGTGTTAACCTATAAAGAAAATTTTGGCTATCCTGTGCCCCCGTTCCACCAGTGAATATTCGATCTGAGAACAAGTGATTTGTAGCGTATTGGTCAATGTTCCCACTAGAACCAATTGCCAACATGTTTCCTCACATATAAGCGGATCCTATCCCAAGAATCCGTCTACGTGGTGAGAAAGTTAGGGTGAAAAATGGGGCAAGTTAGTGCTAGTTTGGACAAGTTATGGTGAGAAAATGGCGAGTTATTACGCCATATTAGTTTAGCGTTCACTTGTTTGATAGCGGAATTTTACCATAAGTTAGCTATTTTGACTGAGGAATGACAAATATACATTTTGCATTTAAAATATGCTGATTTTAGGTTACTTTGAGATCAACTTCTCCCTTTATTTTTAGGTAATTTTCACTTTTTTGGGGAAAAAATCAAGAGATACATTTCTCTCAGGTAATTATTCAACGTTAAACTGAAAATATAGGCTATAACACTATTATTCTACTAATTATATTATATGCATACGAAACAAGGGATCTTACTTTAAGGGAGGAAAGGAAATTACGAGTATTTGAGAATAAAGTTCTTAGGAAAATGTTTGGACCAAAGAGAGATGAACAGACAGATGAATGGAGAAGACTGCATAACAGTGAATTACATGGTCTTTATAAGAAGCCAGATATAATGAGAACAGTTAAGTCTCGTAGACTGCGATGGGCAGGACATGTGGCACGAATGGGGAATGAAAGACGTTCATGGAAGCTTCTTGTAGGAAAACCAGAGGGAAAACGCCCAGTTGGTAGACCAAGAATGAGGTGTAAGAATAACATTAACTATGATTTGAGGGAAGTATAATATACAGGGGATGATTGGAAAACATTGGCTCAGGATAGGGATGTATGGAGAGCTTATGTCCGCGCGGCCATGAATCTACGTGTTCGATAGTGCCAGTGAGTTCGTTAGTTAGTTAATTATTCAAATAATACAACAATAAATTATGTGTTTTTCCACTTTTTCCATAGAATATATTGGTGGCATGGTGGCATAAGATCCCCCAAAACTCATTATATATTTTTTGTACAGAATGCATGTACACCACAATTACGATAATTTTCAATCATATATCTCTTTCCTTAGGCATCACCGGATCCCATAGATCCAAGACTTGAACCAAGATCTGTATCCATGATGGAATTATCTTCTGGTCAAATGTATCACGAAATAGGTGAATCCATGGAAGAAGGAAGCAGCAAATCTAGTTATCTCCAAGCTCCTGATGCCAAAAAGCGTCGGACGTCTCTGGTATTACTCGCAGCACCCTACATAGATTCGCTAAAAAAGAATATCGAGCGCAGAAAATCAGAAATCAGCTTACATTTGCCACAAATTCCAATTCTGGCGCAAAGAAGAAAATCTGAAGCTAGCATCCACCAAACACCGCCGGTACCACATATTACTGTCACCGATGATGACATCGAGAATCAAGCGGACGAACCTGGGCCAAGTGCATCAGAAAACGTGATTAATATTGGCAGCGATGAAGAATTTGAGGATGATGTAGAACAACAAGAAGAAAATCCAAGCATGTCTCATAAATGTCTTTCTCTGACAGTTTTATGCTTTGTATTTTTCTGGAAATTTGTAAAGTCGCCTTGGAGAATGTGGAGAGAAGCAAAATGTTTGCCTACAGAAGAAGAAGTAACTTATCTTATAACATCTGGTGAAACACCAAATAAGTTCTCCAAGATTGATATAGCAGCTAGAAGATATTTCCCAATTGCTTTCTGCTTTTTAATGACAAACTATTGGATAGCTTACATGTACTATATTACTGACGAATTTCCAGCTAAGGATGTGAATCCACTTCTCTTAAAAAGCAAAATGTCATGCATAGTTCCAAATTTATTTATTGAATATCCAAGATTTGGAGACTTAGTTTAGAAATTTATGTTGGGGTTGTATTTAAAATATAAAAGAAAATTGAAGATACACATTGTTGCAAAATTAAAATCAAACAAAAAAAACATTTTTTTAATGCCCCAGGTTTGTCTTTTTCGACATTCCTGGTTTCCCTCCTGGCATGGCGTATTTGTAACCCACTTCTGAGGTTGGGGCGCCTGGAAGGCGGGGTTACGTTGCCCCGATGATGTGATGGATGATGACGACTATTTAACTCATGCCCCAAATGGGAGTCAATGACCAATCACGTTTCAATGATTTCTGTTTTACAACCAATCACAGTCGTGTTTCACCAAAAATTTATCAACGTTAAATTTACCACATTAAAGAAAGCTCCTCCTTTTTAATATTCTGAACAGGTCTGACCATTATTTTGCAGTGACTGACTCTATAAGAAATACGGCTACCAGATTGTATATATAGTGCATGGATTTCAACACATAGCGCTTTCAGGAGTTAATATAAAAACATTTGTAGCAATTTATTATACCACCAAAAAAAGAAACCACTGTTTGCACTTTCTTAAATGTATTTTTTCCCAGGTAACAATCCAGAAAAATATAATTGTCATATTTACATCATACGATATCAGAAATGAATTAATACACAGTTTGATGTGTTTCATTTTTTCTCCACTAGAGAGAATTCTTACAATATTGCGTTCCTTTGGCAATAAATAGTATGATCTGGTTGCAGTGATAAACAAAAGAAGCAGATGAAGCGTACCAATCGTTTCTCATTTGTTTTCAAACATCGCCGTTTACATTAAATATATTAATTAAATAAAAATAAAACGTAGTTTTAGATTTTCATATTTATTATATAATTCAGTGACAGCTGAATTATATAATAAATGTGAAAATCAAATAAAACTACGTTTTATTTTTATTTAATTAATAAATATGGATTTTCATCAAGTAAACACCAACTCAATTGATTATTAAATATATAAATATTTTAAAATAACTATAGTTAAATAATGATTGAGTAAACAGCTTAATGTCATTCGTTAAATAGTCCTAACAAATGCCACTCTTGATTTCCAAATTCTGTAGATAAATTTGGAAATCACTCGTGGCATTACTTATGATAATTTTAAAAATATGTTCGTATATTAATGACATTTTATTTATTAATATTAATATGTCCTCTTGTTTGCGTTAAAAACGCGGAGAGATACGCTGAATATTTTTAACAAAATACAGCTAATGCCTTGTAAGAAAAATCTAAATCAAACTAGTAAAATGGCACACAATGTTCTGTTCACTTATCTCCAAGAATTAAAATTTTAACATTTGAACATCTACTTCATTTGAACAATGATATTTTTAATTTTAAGATGTACATCAAGAGAAAATTAAAATCAAAATTACTTGAATTATTCAGTTTGGAAATAAACTTAAAAGTTTCCTACAAAGAAAAATGCCACTCAAATAATTTGACTTATATCAACTAAGAAAAGAGATCTTGCGAAATTAAAGAGACTTGTACCACTTTGGTGTGAGGACAAATTAATTTATTATTCATGAACTATTGTGCTGAAGAATTCATGCCACTTCGCAGAAAGATATCAAAATGTCACTTCAACAAAAATTTTCTCATTATGTGAAATAATTTCATATCTGACCATTTAAAATTCTGATCCAAGAAACTGCAAAGTTAGGAAAGACAGTCTTGAATGACATAACAAATGTTAACTAAATTTTAGCCATTTAAGTTTAAATATATTAATTATACATTCATTTGAAACTAACATGTGTATCATCTCTAATAAAGACTCGGACCAAAATCTATCATTTCATCGGTCTCGATGGACTAGTGGATAACATCCTTTCCTCTGATTCCGAAGAGCGCTGGTCAAAACAAATACCGGATCCATAGATTTCTCAAGAATTAAATATCTTAAGAATGAGAAAGAAGAAGGCCTACAGCTCAATGGTATTAATAAGTTGTTAGTTTGTGCTGATATTGTAGTGTTATTGAGCGATAGCGAGGAGATACTAAGGGTCAACATGCACACACTATTGAGTAATACTAAGAAATTTGGACTGGAAGTAAACATCAATAAAACTAAATATAAGTTCACACATAGAAATACATTATACAGGGCTTCCAATATAAAACCGGACCGGCCTCACGGAGTTTCACCCGGAACGCAGTGCTGTCTCTTCCTCCCGCAATTCACCCTGCCTGCCACCCGTCCTTGAACTGTTTCTTACCTTATAGAAAATGCTGGAAATTATGTCCTCCCGCAGTTAAACAGGCATTATACCGAGTAAACCATTTTGTTGCTGTATGTGCAGAAGATACTGAAATCCCAACTTGTTGTGCAAAATGATTTTTGTGGTGAACGTTCCAAATTTTCGCCAATTTCGTCTAATTTTTCTTCGATGAGAACCGTACGCCTTCGCGTGTGTTTCTTATTTTGTACTGAACCAGTGGTCTCAAATTTAGTCACAAGATCGTGGATTGTCGATCTGGAAGGAGGTAATTGTCCAGGGAAGTTCCGAATAAATTCCTCGCGAACGCGACGAGCTGATTCGTATTTATAATAACATTTACACACATAAATGCGCTGCTCTAATGTCAGCTGACGTCTCATCTTGTCGAACGATAGTAAACTGACTAGTTCAAGGACGAGCGGCTGGCAGAGTGAAATGCGGACGAGGAGAGAGCGCTGCCTGACGGGTGAAACCCCGTGAGGCCGGTCCGGGTTTATATTGGAAGCCCGTTATAATGGAAATGGACAGATAATGACAAACGAGGGAAATTTTTGAAGAAGTGGTTGAATTCAAATATCTTAGAACAATAATTACAAATAGGAATGAGATGCACAAAGAAATTAATAATAGACTTAATTCTGGAAACGCTTGCTACTCCTATGCATTATAGGGGCTTTTGTCGTTCCTACTCTTTTCAAAAAACATTAAACTAAAAATATATAAAACTATTTAACTCCCTGTTATATTAAATGGATGCGAAACATGGACTCTTACTATAAGGGATGAAAGGAGATTGCGTGTATTTGAGAATAAAGTTCTTACGAAAATTTTGGACCAAAGAGATATGAACAGACAGGTGAATGGAGAAGACTACATAACAGTGAACAGTTAAATCTCGTAGATTGCGATGGGCAGGACATGTGGCAAGAATGGGGAATGAAAGAGGTGCATGGAAGCTTCTTGTAGGAAAACCAGAAGGAAAACACCCAGTTGGTAGAAAAATAATGAAGTGGGAGAATAACATTAATCATGATTTGAGGGAAATATCTCAGGATAGTGATTTGTGGACAGCTTATGACCGCGCGGCTATAAACCTATGGGTTTCGATAATGCCAGTGAGTTTGTTAAGTATGACTTCTTGTCCACCCATGTGGTCTTAGGATAGCGTCGCTGCCTCCTACTCTGCGGGTCCGTGTGCAATCCCTGGCCGGGACAAGTTTTCGGGGTTTCTCCTCATCTGTAAGAAAAATATCAGGAAATGTTGATGCCCAAACGGTCCCCAAATATCATCTGATTATCACATTTGCCCTGTTTAGTATGAATGAGTGCGAATGGTGTGTTTCGCGTTATTATTGTTAAAAACGACAGATACATTTTTGGAACGTGCATCACAACGCTCCTCTGGGAGAAATTTCAAGGTAGGTTTCGGTATCCAATTGTTGACAGTTCCCTTGTGAGATGGATAAAATTCCAAAGAATTCAATCCCATAAAAAAAATATCTGAAACGTTCTACAAAATGCTGGAAAAAGTAATATTTTATGAGATTGCAATACACAACATGCTCTTGCATGGATGCTGATGGTGGTGGCGGCGGTGATGGCGATGGTGATGATGATGATGATGATAATAATAATAATAATAATAAAATAATAATATTAATAATAATAGTAATAATAATAATAATAATAATAATAATCCATCCATCCATCCATAGTAATTCTGCCCGAAGGCAGGTCCTTCACTGCAATCATAGCATTTTCATGCTATGCTTGCAGCTTTACTAGGGAATTGTGTAGGTGTGGTAGCTTCCCGTTGCTTTCCACACCGGTGAAGGATGATGGTGATTATGATAATGATAAGGATATGATGATGATGAAGATGATGGCCATATGATTTCGGGGACCGTTTGGGCCTTAAAGTTTTCCTGACATTTGTCTTACATGTGAGGAAAAACCCCGATAAAAACCTCACCCAGAAAAACTGCCCCGACCAGGGATCGAACCCGGGCCCGCTGCGTGACAAGGCAGCACGCTACCTCGAGACCACAGCGGTGGGCTGATAATAATAATAATAATAATAATAATAATAATAATAATAATAATAATAATAATAATATTAATAATAATAGTAATATTAATAATAATAATAATAATAATAGTAATAATAATAAAATAATAATAGAAGTGGATTTTTAGTGACGATCGACAAGAGTTCCAAGACGGGATAAAGTCACAAAGAGCACAATAAGGGAAATTATGCAAGTTAAAAAAATATTAGAAAAAAATTTAAGAAAAATGTTTGAAATAGATGGACACCTCATAAAAATGGAAAAAGATCTTCTTGTATCTTGTAAGCCCATGTTTTCCCTTAACAGAGATTTATGTGCTCTTCCCCTAAAGGGAAGACTTTGAACCATACTAATTTAGTTACACTTGTTTTGGTATAGATGTCGACCGCGCTGGACTAGTGGCTATGCTCCTTGCCTCTGGTCCCGAGGGTCGCGGGTTCAAACCCGGCCGGAGTCGATGGATTTTTTAGGATGGAAAAATCCAAGGAGCAAGTTCTCCGGGAGGGACTTTAAGCCGTGGGTCCCGAGTCTGAAGATTTTCAGGCTCCTAAAAGATCCTTAAGCCTGAATGAAAAGCCCTCTAAGCAAAATTTACCAAATTTTCCCGTCCTAGTACTACCTTCGTTTCCTAGATATCAGTATGAGGCGGAACACTGGAAGAAGACAGAATACTAAAGAAGATCCTTGAAGCTAATGAATGAAGTAAAAGAGACAGACCTAGAAACGATGGATAGATGGAGTGAAGAGAGGTATGGAAGATAGAGATTTGAGGAAGAAGATGCTTTAGACAGAAACCTCTGGTGACAAACCACTTTGGGTTGAAGGAGAATGATTGTAGTGTGGAATGTACTTGTTTAAAAAATGTCCTAGTAATAACAATAGTAATGATAATAATAATAATTATTATTATTACTATTATTATTATCATTATTATCATTATCATTATTATTATTATTATTATTATTATCATTATTATCATATTTCAATTATTATAAAAGTCTTTGGACTGACAATAGCTATGAAGATACAATTTTCCGAAATAATAATGAGACAGATTCCATAATATTATTGGAAGAATTGAACAATAGTTTAAAGAAATTAAAAAATGGGAAGGCAACTGGCACAGATGGCTTGAATTCTGAATTGTACAAATATGCAGGCAAACAGTTCCATGAAAGACTGTTGTCCTTCTTTAATAATGTATTCAAAAATGCAGATATACCACAAGAATGGAAGACAAGCATTGTTATACCCCTGTTCAAGAAAGGAGACAAGAGAAAAATGGACAACTATAGGGGAATCAGTCTGTTAAACACATGCTACAAAATTTATGCAGACATTTTAAATGGAAAATTGAAAAGTTTCAGTGAAAAATTCCTTATGGAATGTCAAAATGGATTTAGGAAAGGACGATCTTGTATTGATTCAGCATTTTCTGTTAAACTATTGCTTGAAAAAAGAAGAGAATTCAACTTAGAAACACATTTTGCTTTCATAGATTTTGAAAAAGCATTCGACACAGTCAAGAGATCAAAACTCTTAAATATATTGGAAGACAGAAATATACCAAATCTACTTCGGCAGAACATACAAAATATTTACAAAGACAACACCATAAAGATTAAATTAAATAACAGATTTTCTTTCTGAAGAAGGAATTATAAATCGTGGTGTGAGACAAGGCTGCCCCCTATCCCCAACACTCTTTGCAATTATATCAATGAAGTAATATGTTGCTGGAACAAAACATATAAATTTGGAATAAGAATATCAGAAAATAGAAAATTAAACACCCTACTGTTTGCAGATGACCAAATAATAATAGCAAATTCCGAAGATAATCTACAGAAAGGTCTGTATGAACTTAACAAAATTACAGAAGAATATGGATTAAAGATATCTACAGAAAAAACAAAAAATTATGGCATTTCAAGGTGTAGATCCTGTCAGAAGTAAAATTGTACTGGACAATAAAATTTTGGAGCAGGTGAATAATTTTACATATCTAGGATGCAATATCTCATATGAAGAAGAAAAGGATGTAAATGCAAAAATATCTAAATTTTTAAGAATTTTAGGGTTAATAAATTCTATCTTCAAGCCACAGTTAGTCCAAAAGCATTCAAGACTGAAAGTGTATGAAACACTGGCTCTTCCAACTCTTTTGTATGGTAGCGAAGTATGGACGTTGAAACAGAAGGATATACAGAGACTTAGATCTGCTGAAATGAGATATCTTCGGAGGACTGCAGGATACACACTACTAGATCACAAAAAAAATGAAGACATCTTAGAAGAATTACACATGGAATCTTTAGAAAACAAAATTTCTGATTATAAGTCAAGATGGATACAACATGTTCATCGAATGGAAGATCACAGAATACCCAAACTAATGTTAAGATATCAACCTGCAGGAAGAAGAAGACCAGGACGTCCACTCAAAAGACTTCTGGATGGTGTTTCTCTTGAGGCCGAAACAGGTCAACAAATGGCCTAAATTCGTGAATGTACTATGATGATGATGATGATTATCATTATCATTATTATCATTATTATTATTATCATTATAAATAATAATAATAAAATAATAATAATATTATTATTATTATTATTATTATTATTATTATTATTATTATTATTATTATTATTATTATTATTATTATTATTATTATTATTATTATTATTATTATTATTATTATTATTATTATTATTATTATTATTATTATTATTATTATTATTATTGCAATGAATGAATTCCTCTTGTACGTGTACTGTTTATTAACAGCCCAAGTGTATTATATTTACAACTTATTTTACTGAAACTTTTTTTTTGTCCAATGCCACCAGGTTTATTTTATGACATTTCTGGTTTCCCTGGCATTGGTGGAATTGTAATCCATTTCCTAGATTGAGGCACCTGGAAGGCGGAGGTACGTTACCCGGAATATATTATGGAATGATTAATGATAATGAAGTGCCAGGAGAGTCCTTAACCTAAACTTAAATTCTAGACCATGCGCAACCATATGAATAATTCCCTTGGCTGAAACATAAAACTTTGTCCTCCGGGCTGATTGGCCGTGGTCCACTTTTATTTAACTCAAAGTTTCATCTACTACTGCGGTAGACATCTTCAGGAGATTCTGCGTGCCTTAACTCCTGGCGCGACAGGCCTACAAGGCCCTTAGCCTACCAGCCGGCTGCTGGCCTCACATCCACATGTGTCAATCACAGAGGTAGATGATAATCAGCCAGTGTAGGGGTGACATGTGGTCAGCATGTCGAGTCCCCCAGCCGTTATAGCTGGTTTTCTCAACCTGGAGCCGCTACTTATTGTAGCTACCCAAATGCATCACGATGCTGGGTCTCTGTGTGCCTTATGTGAAGTTATTAACTGTCGGCTGAATACAATCAGCCCGGAAGACCAAGTTAAGAGTCAAGATATTGGTCGTGAAAGCTTACAATTATATGTTTTTTTTTTTTTTGGCAAATGCCCCAGGTTTGTCTTTCGACATTCCTGGTTTCTCTCCTGGCATGGCGTACTTGTAACCCACATCTGAGGTTGGGGTGCCTGGAAGGCGGAGTTACATTGCCCCTATGATATGATGGACGATATGATTGTGGTGCGCCAGGAGAGTCCCTAATCCTAAGCTTAATCTAAGATGAATATGAATGATGATGATTGCGATGGCCATATGATTTCGGGGACCGTTTGGGCCTTAAAGTTTTCCTGACATTTGTCTTACAGGTGAGGAAAAACCCCGATAAGAACCTCACCCAGAAAAACTGTCCCGACCGGGGATCGAACCCGGACTCGCTGCGTGACAAGGCAGCACGCTACCTCGAGACCACAGCGGTGAACTTACAATTATATGTAAAACTTTTTAATTAATAATGAAAAAAATAATAATAATAATTTTACTATTTCTATCCCTTCTATCTTTAGGGGGGTTGCCCCCCTTTCTAGGAGTATTTTACTTATCGAATCTCTTTAACGATTCAAATCATTAGCGTAGTACTTTAAATCTTGGGTGTGAAAGGGCCAAAATTATTTTCTCAGATGCCTTTTGTTTAAGAATAGAGGTTATTTTACGTGCCATAAATGTATGGCATGAGACTTGATGCTTTACTACTTATCCTAAGAAAGACAACTAGGATTTTTACGATCTTAAATAATATGAATTGGTCCCTCCGGATTTGAACCCGCGAATCTTGGAACCAGAGGCAAGAATTGTAACCGCTAGTGGGACCGTTCGAAACATAAAACGTCAAGATGCATTAGATAAGAATTGATCAAGACACTAAGGTTATGTTTGTGCAGAAGCCTATCCATTATCTTTTTGTAACGCTGTATATTTGTTTAACCTCTGCTCCGATGTATACGTTACCATGTAAACTTTACATAAAAAAAACTTAAAAACAATGATGCCAATACAAATACGCCATTATATTTTTTTTTTTTCGTTTTACACTGTTTTCCCTTCATGTTTTACCGTTTTGTTAACTTTCTTTTTATTCTCACATATAAATACAAGGACAGAACACACACCCAGACCCAAGGTGGAGATTTAAAATCCCTACCCCGCCGAAAATCGAACCCGAGTCGCCGGAGTGGAAGGTAGGGTCTCTACTGACTACGCCACAGCGACGAATAGTCTAAAACCACCATACACAATGTGTAACAACACTGCATTTAGTCTATATTATACTTGAGATTTTCATCCCATTATATGTGCCATAATAATAATAATAATAATAATAATAATAATAATAATAATAATAATAATAATAATAATTTTAAAAAGACAAAAATTATGGCATTTCAAGGTGTAGATCCTGTCAGAAATAAAATTGTACTGGACAATAAAATTTTGGAGCAGGTGAATAATTTTACATATCTAGGATGCAATATCTCATATGAAGAAGAAAAGGATGTAAATGCAAAAATATCTAAATTTTTAAGAATTTTAGGGTTAATAAATTCTATCTTCAAGCCACAGTTAGTCCAAAAGCATTCAAGACTGAAAGTGTATAAAACACTGGCTCTTCCAACTCTTTTGTATGGTAGCGAAGTATGGACGTTGAAACAGAAGGATATACAGAGACTTAGATCTGTTGAAATGAGATATCTTCGGAGGACTGCAGGATACACACTACTAGATCACAAAAAAAATGAAGACATCTTAGAAGAATTACACATGGAATCTTTAGAAAACAAAATTTCTGATTATAAGTCAAGATGGATGCAACATGTTCATCGAATGGAAGATCACAGAATACCCAAACAAATGTTAAGATATCAACCTGCAGGAAGAAGAAGACCAGGACGTCCACTCAAAAGACTTCTGGATGGTGTTTCTCTTGAGGCCGAAACAGGCCAACAAATGGCCTAAATTCGTGAATGTACTATGATGATTATAATAATTTTATTTATATACAGAATCTTAATGTTTACACATATGTCTGTGCCTAAAGTTTTATTTTTCTTCTCCACTCGTCTCTCTCCATTCAATCCATGTCCTCCAGTCCTCTTGCTCTCATTCCAGATCTTATTTCCTGCATCCACTAGTTTCGAGGTCTTCCTCTCCTCCTTCCAGGTGGACACCATTCCAATGTTTTCCTGGGTAATCTTTCTTCTTGCATTCGTCGTACGTGCCCATACCAATTTAATTGCTTATACCGTATATAATCTACTATTGAATAAACAATATTCATATTTTCTCTAATGACAGTATTTCTTATTTTGTATTATTTTGAACATCTTGCAGCTGTCCTCAAGAAATCCATAATAATAATAATAATAATAATAATAATAATAATAATAATAATAATAATAATAATAATAATAATAATAATCATCATCATCATCATCATCATTATAAAAATAACCATAATAATAACAACAATAATAATTCACTGGCCCTATCGAACCCGTAGTTTCATGGCAGCGCGGACATAAGCTCTCCACGCATCCCTATCCTGAACTGATGTTTTCCAATCATCCCCTGTACAATCTTCTTCCCACAAATCATTGATAATGTTATTCTCCCACCTCATTCTTAGTCAACTAACTGGGCGCTTTCCCTCTGGTTTTCCTACAAGAAGCTTCCATGCATGTCTTTCATTCCCCATTCGTGCCACATGTCCTGACCCATCGCAGTATACGAGATTTAATTGTTCTTGTTATATGATAATAATAATAATAATAATAATAATAATAATAATAATAATAATAATAATAATCCGATTCCGATTGAGGGTCTTTCCACTTTTCAGCGGTTGCCCTTTTACCAGCCGGCTGCTGGCCCTTCACATCCACATGTGTCAATCACAGAGGTAGATGATCAGCAGCCAGTGTAGGGGTGACATGTGGTTAGCATGTCGAGTCCCCCAGCCGTTATAGCTGGTTCCTCAACCTGGAGCCGCTACTTATTGTAGCTACCCAATTGCCTCACGATGCTGGGTGGGCACCGGTCCCATACTGGCCGAAATACCATGAGAAAATTTCTTCCCCCATGGAGACTCGAACCAGCGCAAGTCCCGTAGCTCTGCGCCAAGGCTTCCTACCTTAACCGCTCGGCTACGGCGCGGGACAATAATAATAATAATAATAATAATAATAATAATAATAATAATAATAATAATAATAATAATAATAATAGTTATAATAATGTTTTTTTATTCTTAAATAGTTAAGGCCACTAATGCTTCTATTCCACTCAACCATCACAAATATATAAATATATATTTACTTATAAATTACACACACAATATACTAATAGATAGATCATCGGTTGATTAATGTCTTTGACATCGATTCCTAATAACCAATTTTGTCGGTCCATCCAATCTCCTGGTTGTAGATTTTTCTCCTTCATGTATAAATATATTCCCTGACTCCAGGAGGTTTTAGGTCTTCCTCTGCCTCGTCTCCCCTCAGGTTTCCATTCCAAAACAGATTTTGGTATCAGATCCTCTTCTCAATATACTAATTACAATGAATTTAGTCGGCCGCGGTGGACTAGTGGTTATGCTCCTTGCCTCTGGTCCCGAGGGTTGCGGGTTCAAACCCGGCCGGGGTCGATGGATTTTTTTGGACGGAAAAATCCAAGGAGCAAGTCCTCCGGGAGGGACTTTAAGCCGTGGGTCCCGAGTCAGAAGATTTTCAGGCTCGTAAAAAATCCTTAAGCCTGAATGAAAAGGCCTCTAAGCAAAATTTACCGAATTTTCCCGTCCTAGTACTACCTTGATTTCCTAGATGTCAGTACGAGGCGGAACGCTGACCACGTACCACTCAAAATGACGCGTGCGATACTGGAATCAGAGCTGGTGCTGATAACATCATGAAACATTGGGTTATGATACATCAAGCCGCTATTGATCCTGCCTTCATTGAACGTCTACTGCTGTTCATCACGGCATCCTAGACGCACTACTGCAATCGACAATCATTAAATTGTTGACGTTTGACTTGTAGTCCTTTGTGTGCTGTGATTGGCTGCATTAATTTTTCCAGTTTTCGTCTCGGCCAATCAGATCCGCGCAACTACAGCTGGTCAGCAAATTCCTTGCTAGGGCGTGGCCCTACACGGGCTGATCCTCGTGATCTTTTGTGTTGTTGTGCATCTAATTTCGAGTGCTGTGCTATCAAGGTAAGTGGAGTGGATACAATAATTATTATTGTGCTGTGTAATCTTATTCTTTGGTGACAAGTGTTTAGTGCTTTTGTGTATAGTGTCCAGAACTAAGACTTGGTATTAACCAAGCACAATGGCTACTATGCCAAAGTCTTACGGGTCTATGGATCCAGAAAGTGAGGATGTCGGACCTCTCATACTCTGGGAAGACTCCGCGAACAAATTTGAAGCATACGTCCACAAGTATGGATATGACAAAAAACCCGAATTAAAAGAATTGCTGTCCACTCTTAGTGGAACCTTCTTGTTACTTATAAATTTCATGGGTACTTTCCAGGACTATGAGAGGTCTGAAGAAGCTCGTGATTTCACGTCTTCTGCGTTGGATCGACTAAATAAATTGATAAATGAAAACGAACCAGGTCAACAAACGTTTTAAGCTATGCTTGATGAATTGAAAGGAGATTTATTAGAGATTCGCACTACTGCGCTCTTCTATTCCTCCTCAAAACGCAAAGCATATAGCAATGTAGATGAAATTCCTTCAACTAGCAGTGATATGGACACCAGTGAGCAGATGACCACTGAGGAGCAAATGCTCACTGACGACCAGTCAACTGCTAGTGGAAAATCTCCTAAACGGAAAAACAAAAAGAAAAAAGAAAAAGTACCGACATTAGTCGTAAAGAAAACAAAAGTTGATTCTTCCAAACCAAAAGAACCCATACTATTGGGCAAACCCACTAAAGGATTTGAACCTATATTTCCAATAGATCGATCTACAGAGTCGCAGGAATCACGAGTTGAGGTTCCTGCAGTGCCTACTAACAATAAATTTTCAGTTTTAACTGACATTCCAAATTCCACTGCAGGAACATCCTCAGAGATGGTCCCTCCTCAAGCTACTGGTCCTACTATGGCTACACCTACAGCTACTCCTTCAGGTAATGCTGTCCAATCGGAGCAAAGACCCCCACCAATTACTCTTATTGGTCACGGGAATTTGTTCCGAATAAACAAAGAGTTGAAATCACTAATTGGCGACCAACTAAAGTGTGTCAGTATTCCTGAAGGAATACGCTACTATGCACGTTCATTGGAAGATTTCTTCAAGTTGAAGGAGTATTTTAATTCCCTAAATAGGGAATACTATACTTTTCTACTGAAGAGGGATCTTCCTTTGAAGGTGGTGTTAAAGAGACTGTCTGCAACTGTAGACCCAGACGAAATTAAAGAGGAAATCCTCGCGTTGGGTTTCCCTGTCAAAGATGTAAAGCAGATCAAAAAAACCGAAAATGATTTGGCCATACCCCTTCCTATCTATATCTTGGAATTAGAACGCAATAGCAAAGCGTTGGAAATTTATGATCTAAAGCGTCTCTTATACACTGTTTTAGCCATAGAGCCGTATAGACCAAGGGCTGGACTTAAGCAGTGTTACCGGTGCCAGTCTTTTAATCATACCTTTCCTGCCTGTAATCGGGCTCCTCGCTGTGTTATCTGTGCTGGGCCTCACGGGCACAAGGACTGTACCCTAAAGGCCGAAGCGCGGAGAGACACAACTTTGCTGAAATGTGCAAATTGCAAGGAGTCCGGTCACCCGGCATCCTATAGAGGCTGCCCTGCTTTCAAGGCGGCCCTTGAAGCTTATAGCAGGGTAGCTAAACCCATCCCAAATCAAAAAGAGAAACCATCCACAAGTGATCCTGTTCTAAATCCAACAGTAACTACAACTCAAAGAAAGACCTTCACTTCTGTGAAGGTCGATCCAAGAGTTTCCTTCACCCAAGCTCTACAGACTGGTACTGCTTCCAGAACAACCCAAGAGAATAGCACTGCTAAAGTTAAGGGCCAGCAATTGCTAACAGGTAGCTTAAGTGCTCGTGGGGAGGAAATTCTCCGGGATGTTCAGCCTTTATTGGCTGAACTGTCTAGTCCCATGGAGCGTTTCATCTTCATGAGCCGATTGGTTAACCTGTGTTCACAGGTTAACCTCAAAAGGAGAGACCATCCACATAATAGTGCGAGATCACTTGCTTTGAGAAGTGTGGGTCATTCTACGCTGTCCGGCTTTCGGACTCTCTGCTTGCCGGCGGCGTAGATTATGATGCCTTCTTACAAGTATAGTGGTTTGCACTATTATTCTGGTATAGACCCGTTAGGTAAAATACAATGTCACCAAAGGCTGAGGTTACATAATCCACAACCACTACTTGATAGCCAAAAAGGAATTTGCTGCCAAGTTTATCCCAGTGGGAAACAGTATGCAGCACACTGGACGGTGCAATGTCACCGTCAACAATCAGTCAGTCACTCAAAATGACATCTATACGAAAACAAGTGTAACTAAATTAGTATCGTCAAATTCTTCCCTGTAGGGGAGAGCGCCTAAATCTCTGTAAAGGGAAAACATAGGCTTACAATACAATAAAACAATGAATTTAAAAAAAAAGGTAGAAAGAATTGTAGTGTAAAATTCATGTATATACAATATTTTATACGATAAACATAATAATAATAATAATATCGTCCACCGCTGTGGTCTTGGGATAACGTTGATGCTTCGTTCGCAGCGGCCCCGGGATCGATCTTTCCTAGGTGATGGTTTTTTCGGGGTTTTTCTCACCTGTAAAACAAATGCCAGGAAGCTTTAAGGCCCATATGGTCCCCAATCTTCATCTCGCTATCATAATCACCATTAATATATTCGCCATGTTTAGTATGAATGGTGTTTTGTCTTAATGAGGTAGTGTCTCGATATTCTGTCAATTGTAAGCATAAATAATCTACTACTAAAGTAATTAGGTGTATTTATATAACGTAGTTCTGTGGGTGGATTATTTGTTGAAGTATATGACGTTACTTATATTGAAAAAAAAAATGGAGACTCTTTACGTATTCATGACGCTGAAGCCGTCTCAAGCTGCACTTGAGTGTGGATTAGAGCCACCGGCATGTGCCGCCCTTCGCATCTCTGGGATTAACAGCTACCAGATGGATACTCAAACTTCCATTACTTCAATCTCACATTACAATATTTCTAACATTTAATTAGGTTTTAAGCTTATTAATAAAAGTAAAATAATTTTTTAAAAAAATTATTGGGTTATAAAATTGAAAACACTAAATTTAACTTAATATGTTATGCAGATTATGTCGTTCTCGTTTCAGAATCTGAAGACAATTTACAAAGATCTTTACATCAATTTAATATAAATGCCAGAAAATACAATATGGAAATGAATACTATGGCTAATACAACAAAAACTAAACAAATAATAAGATGAAGATAGTAAAGTAAAGTGATCCCACAACAGACCCGGAGGCCCTTGGGGTAGTAGGAGGTTAAGGCTCCCACTTCTTCTAGACAATCGGCACTTTTATGTCAGCCGGGTTGTCAGCCCTGCGTGACGGCCGCCTTTACCCCCAGAACAAGCGTCTGGTACTCATTTTCGTTAGAGGCTGAGTCGACCCCAGGGCCATAGTGCTGCCAGAGGGTTTGGGTCAGTTTAAAAATCCTGACCCCAACGGGACTTGAACCCTCGACCCTCCGGCTTGTAGCTCAGTGCCTTAACCACTACGCTACGGCGTAGATCTTAAGAACTATTCACAGGAAAACATTATTTGATAAAGATACATAACACAGAAATTAGAGACAAATGTCATATTCAAGACATAACCAAATTTATTATAGAGAGACGAAAATATTTTAAAGGTCATATAGAAAGAATAGAAGATAACCGACTTGCAAAAAGAATAAAAAAATATTATTTTTTTTAAATTATTTGGGTTATAAAATGGGAAACACTAATTTTCACTTAATATGTTATGCAGATTATGTCGTTCTCCTTTCAGAATCCGAAGACAATTTACAAAGATCTTTACATCAATTTAATATAAATTCCAGAAAATACAATATGGAAATGAATACGAATAAGACAAAATGTTTAACAATATCAAAATAACCGTCCACCGCTGTGGTCTCGAGGTAGCGTGCTGCCTTGTCACGCAGCGGGCCCGGGTTCGATCCCCGGTCGGGACAGTCTTTCTGTGTGAGGTTTTTATCGGGGTTTTTCCTCACCTGTAAGACAAATGTCAGGAAAACTTTAAGGCCCAAACGGTCCTCGAAATCATATGGCCATCACAATCATCATCATTCATATTCATCTTAGGTTAAGCTTAGGATTAGGGACTCTCCTGGAGCACCATTATCATCATCATCACCCATCATATCATCGGGGTAACCCCGTCTTCCAGGCGCCCCAACCTCAGAAGTGGGTTACAAGTACGCCATGCCAGGAGAGAACACCAGGAATGTCGAAAGACAAATCTGGGGCATTTGAGGAAAAAAAAATATCAAAAGAACCAGTAAGATGCAAATTAGAAGTGAAAAGAAAAATTATAGAACAAGTATCAGAATTTAACAATTTAGGTGTATTAGTAAAACTAAATATATGGTCACACGTAGAAGTTCAGTATATAATGGAAATGGACAGCTAATGACAAATGAGGGAAATTTTGAGGAAGTGGCTGAATTCAAATACCTAGGAACAATAATCACAAATTGGAATGAGATGCACAAAGAAATTAAACATAGGCTCAATTCTGGAAATGCATGCTAGTATGCATTGCAGAGACTTTTGATGTCCCAACTCCTTTAAAAAAACGTTAAACTGAAAATATATAAAACTATTATTCTACCAGTCATAATATATGGGTGCGAAACATGGACTCTTACTTTAAGGGAGGAAAGGACATTACGAGTATTTGAGAATAAAGTTCTTAGGAAAATTTTTGGACCAAAGAGAGATGAACAGACAGGTGAATGGAGAAGACTACATAACAATGAACTACATGGTCTTTATAGGAAGCCAGATATAATAAGAACAGTTAAGTCTCGTAGACTGCGATGGGCAGGACATGTTGCGCGTATGGGGAATGAAAGACGTGCATGGAAACTTCTTGTAGGAAAGCCAGAAGGAAAATGCCCAGTTGGTAGACCAAGAATGAGGTGGGAGAACAACATTAACTATGATTTGAGGGAAGTAGATTATACAGGGAATTATTGGAAAACATTAGCTCAGGATAGGGATGTATGGAGAGCTTATGTCCGCGCGGCCATGAACCTACGAGTTCGATAGTGCCAGTGAGTAAGTAAGTAAGTAAGTAAGTAAGTAAGTATTAATAACAAACACTAAAAAGAAACAAGCTGATAGAGCAGCACAAATATCAGGATATATGAAAGATTTAATTTGGCGCAACAAACATATGTCAATATAAAGTAAAATCCACATATACAGAACGATAGTTCGACAAGTTATCGTATATGGAGCAGAAACTATGGCTAATACAAGAAAAACTAAACAAATAATAAGATGACAAATTTCAGGAAGCTTAAGGCCCAACGGTCCCCGAAAATCATCCGGTCACCATCCTTATCATTATCATCATCATCCTTCACCGGTGTGGAAAGCAACGGGAAGCTACTATGCCTATAATTCACTAGTAAAGCTGTCAAAGCATAGCATGAAAATGCTATGATTGCAGCGAAAGACCTGCACTCGGGCAAAATTATTATGAAAAGGAATTACCGGGGCAACGTAACTCCGCTTTCCAGATGCTCCAAATAATAAATAGATTACAATTCCGCCAATGCCAGGGAAGAAAACCAAAAATGTTTCATGAAAGACAAGCTGGTGGCATTGGGGAAAAAGTAATGTTTGATACCAGTTAAAATAAAGTAGGGTAAACAATGACCAGAAAATACTGATCGGAAACTTGTTAATAAATGGCTGATTGTTTTAATTTCTAGAAGAACAAATGTTAGTTGCGAAAGTATAAGATAAGAAACGTCATATAAGAAAGATGAAATATTAACTTGTGGAGAAACTGATAAATGTCGGTGGAGTTAATCCAGTTATATCTCCTTCATCTGATCCTACAATCTCCTGGATATAACTGACTCCCCGATTTAATGCAGTAATTATTTTTCTCTGGCCAAATCTATAAGATATCTCCATACTTTTGTTCTAAAAGATGAGTTCAAATTTTATAAAATTCAATCCGAGGAGAGGTGAAATTAGTTCATGTAACCATCTCTAATAATATAAAAATAATATTGTATGTTATACTGGATAAGTCCACCACTGTGATCTCGAGGTAGCGTGCTGCCTTGTCACGCAGCAGGCCCGGGTTCGATCCCGGTCGGGGCAGTTTTTCTGGGTGAGGTTTTTATCGGGGTTTTTCCTCACCTGTAAGACAAATGTCAGGAAAACTTTAAAGCCCAAACGGTCCCCGAAATCATATGGCCACCATCATCATCCTTATCATTAACATCATCATCCTTCACCGGGATGGAAAACAACGGGAAGCTACCACACCTACAATTCCCTAGTAAAGCTGCAAGCATAGCATGAAAATGCTATGATTGCAGTGAAGGACCTGCCCTCGGGCAGAATTACTATGGATGGATGGATACTGGATAATACCCGGCGTGCGCAGGTACGCCTAAACAAATAAAATACGATTTTTAAACTTTCTTTTACAATAACTCCTACATATAAAGCTTTTAGAACATAATATCGGCAAACACGAGCGTATTCGAATGGAACGTTGTGTCAAAATGTCAAGTCAATCGACAATGTATACGCCAATATCAGTACCAAATGACATGCCGAAGATGGAACATGTTCTGAAAGGCCTACATGGTTTTAACTCATTAACGAATTTTTTAACAAAAATCTATTTTAATTGAGGAACACTGATATAAAAAAGTACTTATATTGATTTTTTTTAATAACAACATAGCATCAATTGCGATTACAGTGAATTCTAGAAACATCGAAATATACGCAGGCTGAATTTTATATATAAAGATTTATATACAAAAGAAGACAAAATAATTCGGCATTATCTGGATTGTCACTGTTACTTCAAATGAGGCACTAGGTAGCAAAACATGGTAATTAACAAAATAAAATATTTTTTTGCGCGATAGTGTGTTTTGTCGTACTTACAGCCACGGCGACCATGATTGAAAGTTCAACTTCCTATATTTCGGGGTTGCCAACCTATATAACTATACTATAAAATTACATATTACAAACCACGTCTGGGATGTTAAACCACTGCCCTCTATGTATTCTACGTACAATGTAAATATATAAATATATCCAAATGGTAGCGTTAACATACATTATACGAATCACTGCACTTTAAATTAATTGAACTTTATTTGAAACAATATAAAACAATAAATACGTACTTGCCGCCATTTTAACACTGATTGGTATCATGGTCTCCTGTTGTTTCAACTAATAAACATTGTCCACACTGTAAACATTAGTCAGTTGTTTATAATGAACGCAAATATTTTCAACAAAGATGTTATTATTTTACTATTATTTATTATTTTGAAAACACCATCGCGCAAAAAAAAAATAATGTTCAACGCACGTTTATGAAGTGTTTTACAGAATCTCGGAAATTAAAAACCTCGCTATCGCTCGGTTTTTAAACATTTTCCTCGCGTCTGTAAAAACGACTTCCCAACCTCGCATCGTAATACCCTATTATGGAGGTTTTAAGAGGAAATTCTTCAGATATTGTTCGATTATTCGCTTTTAAAACACTTTACGAAACATAGAGCTATTATAATTTCAAATTTAATACTTAGAGTTTAAAAAGGATAAATAAGTGAAGAGTTGTGCAGTGCTGTTGGATAATACGCTCGAGGGAGGAACATTAGAAAAAAGTTTAAAAAACATTTATTCATCTAAAAACTTAAACTTTATGAGCTGTTAGAAAACATCAACTCAGCATTCTCCTTATCATGTAAAACTTAAAAAAAAAAGTTTATTTTCAACATATTATGTGTCCACCGCTGTGGTCTCGAGGTAAGCGTGCTGCCTTTCTCGCAGCGGGCCCGGGTTCGATTCCCGGTCGAGACATGCTCCTGGTGAGTTTTTTTTCGGAGTTTTTGATCACCTGTAAGACAAATATCAGGAAGCTTAGGGCCCAACGATCCCCGAAAACCATCCGGCCATCAACATCATCTTTCACCGGTGTGGAAAGTAACGGGAAGCTACCACACCTATAATTTCCTAGTAAAGCTGCAAAGCATAGCATGAAAATGCTATGATTGCAGTGAAAGACTTGCCCTCGGGCAGAATTGCTATGGATGGAATCAAAACAGTTTCTAATTTACAGACCCTTTTAACATGTAACAACACATCCATCCATAGTAATTCTGCCCGAGGGCAGGTCCTTCACTGCAATCATAGCATTTTCATGCTATGCTTGCAGCTTTACTAGGGAATTGTAGGTGTGGTAGCTTCCCGTTGCTTTCCACACCGGTGAAGGATGATGATGATGATGATGATGATGATGATGATGATGATGATGATGATGGCCATATGATTTCGGGGACCGTTTGGGCCTTAATGTTTTCCTGACATTTGTCTTACAGGTGAGGAAAAACCCCGATAAAAACCTCACCCAGAAAAATTACCCCGACCGGGAATCGAACCCGGGCCCGCTGCGTTACAAGGCAGCACGCTACCTCGACACCACATAGGTGGCTGTTTATTTATATTTCTATTTATTTTATGATACTATGATGATATTTGTTCTAGACAGAAGTCAGGCATGCTACCACCTACTCTATATAGAGTTAAATTTTTCTCATTTTTATGAGGTATTAGGTACACATGTTGCGCGTATGGGGAATAAAAGACTTGTATGGAAGCTTCTTGTAGGAAAGCCAGAGGGAAAACGCCCAGTTGGTAGACCAAGAATGAGGTGGGAGAACGACATTAACTATGATTTGAAGGAAGTAGATTATAAAGGGAATGATTGGAAAGCATTAGCTCAATATAGTGATGTATGGAGAGCTTATGTCCGCGCGGCCATGAACCTACGGGTTCGATAGTGCCAGTGAGTAAGTATGTATTAGGTAGACAAGATATTGTGGTCAATAATGTACCTGAAAAACAACATATCGAGTACGATGGTTAATCTCAAAGAGTACAATATCTTATAGTCTGAAATAATTCTAAAGGACGGAAAATGTCGAGAAATACAGTGTTTTATTTTGGCGGGTGATGAAGCCAGGTCAAGCGTAGTGTAGGGAATAAAGCAACTCTATGTAAAAGCAAGGAAACCAAATACCTTACAAAACACAAGAAGTGTTCAGTAAACATATATTACTTAGAATAAAATCCGTCACGCAAACAGTAACACGAAGTTACGGGCCGATTTTGTTGATTTAAGGAACGTGTCTGTATCTTTACTTTGTTATATTGGAGAAACTAAATCACTGATGCATATTTAAACGTGTCGGACTGGAGAGAAAACAAGCCTATCATAACCAAAAGTTATTACAGTTTGAATATTGTTGTATAATTTGACACAAATTAAAAATTTCTGATTTTTTTACTATTTCTTTATTAATAATATTAAATAAATGGAACTAATGTATCATATAGGGGCCATTGCCAATTTAATGGTTTATTAAATTGCATTATACACTGATATATTTGGGGCGAAGCAAACATGGAGGATGCTAGAGCGATTTTTTTAAATTTTGGGTTTCAGGTAAACGCCCACTTTTATTGGTCAGATTTTACTGATTTTTTGGAGAATATTTTTCTCGCTTTCTTTTTTAATAGCATATACTAAGTTTCGTTGCAAAACATTGAAAATAGCGTCCACCACTATGGTTTCGAGGTAGCGTGCTGCCTTGTCAGGTAGCGGGACCGGGTTCGATTCCCGGTCGGGACAAGTTTCCTAGGTGAGATTTTTTCGGGCTTTATCGTCACCTATAAGACAGATGTCAGGAAACGTTAAGGCTAAAATGGTTCCCAAACATCATCTGGTCATCATTATCATATTCACATCATTAGATTAAGTTTAGGATTAAGGTCTCTCCTTGTGCATCATTACCATAATCATCACCCATCATATCATTGGGCCAGGGTAACCCCGTCTTCTAGGCGCCTCAACCTCACAAGTTGGTTAAAATACGCCAATGCCAGGAGATAATACCAGAAATGTCGAAATGATAAACTGGTGGCATTGAATAAAAAAACATTGAAACCTGCTACCGCTACAGCGATTTTTAAATTTTCGTTTCTGGTGAACTTCTACTCTAATTGTCCAATTTAGCTGGTTAAGGAACTCTATATTTTTTATAATTTAATGCTATGCGCCAAGATTTGTTCTAGAAAAAAACAAAGTTGCTGCCCCGCTAGAGCGTTAACGGACGGGCACACACACACACACACACACACACACACACATATATATATATATATATATATATATATATATACATACGGTATATAATTTTGGCAGTGCTAATTTTCGGTGTCTACTAGATAGGATTAGTAAAAATCTGTATATATATATTTTTTTCAAAAATAGTTTCATGTGAACAATCTCAATAGCTCAATAACTTCATTATTTCGAAAATCGATAAAAAACACAATGCAATCTATTAACAAAGTACAATTTTGTGTAAGGGACATTTACAAACAGTAGGCCTATCTCTTGGATTTTTTTTTTGAGGTCCAATGCTACCAGGTTGTCTTTTATGACATTTCTGGCTTTATTCCCTGGCATTGGCGGAATTGTAATACATTTCTTAGGTTGGGGCACCTGGAAGGCGGAGTTACGTTACCCCGATGATATGATGGATGATGATGAAGCGCCAGGAGAGTTCTTAACCTAAACTTACCCTAAATTTCAGACCATGGGCACAGGAATAATTCCCTTTAAGGAAAATGAATATGGTCTCTACCGGGAATCATACCCGGCACCTCATGAACTGTAGTCAGAAATGCTGACACCTATCCCATAAGGCTGGTCGTATCTCTTGGAAAGTTCGCATGTTCACTTAACAACACTGTCAAATCTTGTAAACTATCTCTGTCTACTGACAGCTTTAGAATGAAACATCACAAATGACGAGTGACTTTTAAAACAACCTGTACAGGGTATATCAGACCTCTTGGGTCAGATCAACACAAATATTAGTGAAGCATTTCATTCGGGAAATCATCTCATTGTGACATTAAATTGGTATTCACATCCGAACGTGCCGATGCTATCAGCATTATTTCCCAATGAGAAACATAGTTATTTTTACACGCTTTATATTAGCTTGACCTGTATCTATCTATCTATCTATCTATCTATATAACGGAATCTTTCAACGCGATTTTCACCCACTTAAAATCATTGGATCGACTTGAAACTTTGTATACTTGTAGAGAACCCGTGACAATAAAATAATTTCATATTTATTTTCTAAAATCCTGGCCAGAATCATCAGAAAATAAAAAAAAGTGTTTTTGTATCAATGTAACGGAATCTTTCAACGCGATTTTCACCCACTTAGAAACATTGGATCGACCTGAAACTTTGTATACGTGTAGAGAACCCATGACAATACAATAATTTCATATTTTGTTTCTAAAATCCTGGCCAGAATCATCCGAAAATCAAAAAAATTAAAACTGGTATAATAGGTTACGGACTTGTCGAGTTTTTAGTCAATCGTTGTAAGAGCTCAGTTGGTAGAGCAGTGAGTTCTTAGTGGTATATAATTTCAGTAATCCATACGTCGCTGGTTCAAATCCGGCTGGGAGGGTTTTTTTTATAGAAGAGTATTACTTTTAGCTCATACTACAATAGTATCGAATTTAAAGATATTTACATTTCTATCTTATTCTGTAAAATATTAAAACTAAAAAATAAATAATAGTTTTAAAAAACTAAAAGAACACGCTTTATTAGAAAACTAAAAAATTAAAAATAATTTTAATTTCCAATACGCTTGGGATAAAATAAAGTGGTCAACAAAAAAATCATCTCCAACACATAGTATAGAATAAAATTAGAGTTATCAACAAAAAGAAAATAATTTTACCATCAAAAGCGTGGGGTGCTCTATATCAATTAATATATTTGATATTAAACAGATATTGGTAAAAGTAAGCTCTCTAAGAAGAAAATGTAAAAATCATAAAAAGCACCCCACGCTTTTGATGGTAAAATTATTCCATTATTACTTGCTTTTCTCTATATAGAGAATGAAAAGTCATTCCCCTCATGAAAATATATTTTGTGTTGGAGGAGTGCAAAGCATGTCTGCACATGGTAGGGTCAGGTGGAATGAATCTTTGCTAACAGTGTCATCATTAATCCTGAAGATCATTATCATCATCATCATCATCAACAACAACAACAAGGATTAAGCCCAATGGCCTGTTCCGATCTCATTATATGTCGAATTGGTCCTTCCATCTCTTCAATGGTCTTCCCGACACTCTTCTCCATTTTGGTTTATAATTATACATTCCTCTTGGTATGCGCTGATACGTGCTGAAGATAAGCATTTTGATAATATTTTATTCTCTCACAGAGATTAAATATATTAAGATCCGGCCTTTGCTTTGAGATGAATCAGTAATAATAAATGTCCCCTGACCGCGTTACGAGCGCTGTGCAGGGTAAGGATAATGACAGGGCTGCTGTCTCAGAGCATCTATCCTTGCTCCTCTAAGTATTAACCCCTTTAGAGAGGGTTGCTGCTTGAGCCGTTGTGATGATCGCCTGGTATCACGTCGCCTCATAGACCGTTGCAGACTTCATGGTCGAAGTCAACCTTCTGGCAGACGTCTCCCACGTTGCGGAGTATTCTTAGTTTCCTCTCACCTCTAACCAATCGGCAAGTTAGCAAAGCTAAACTTCCCTGATTTGGTCGTCAGGTTCATTGAGTACTCGGCGCCCCCACCACGTCGAGGTGATAGTCCCGGGGGGCTGAAGGTCATGATCATGAATAATAAGTAGAAATAAATAATAGTTTTAAAAAACTAAAAGAACACGCTTTATTAGAAAACTAAAAAATGAAAAATAATTTTAATTTGGGATAAAATAAAGTGGTCGACAAAAAAAAATCTCCAACACATGTAGAATAAAATTAGAGTTATCAACAAAAAGAAAATAATTTTACCATCAAAAGCGTGGGGTGCTCTATATCAATTAATATATTTGATAATAAACAGATATTGCTAGTAAGCTCTCTAAGAAGAAAATGTAAAAATCATAAAAAGCACCCCACGCTTTTGATGGTAAAATTATTTTCTTTTTGTTGATAACTCTAATTTTATTCTATATGTGTTGGAGATGATTTTTTTGTTGACCACTTTATTTTATCCCAAGCGTATTGGAAATTAAAATTATTTTTCATTTTTTAGTTTTCTAATAAAGCGTGTTCTTTTAGTTTTTTAAAACTATTATTTATTTTTTATTTTTTAGTTTTAATATTTTACAGAATAAGATAAAAATATAAATATCTTTAAATTCGATACTATTGTAGTATGAGCTAAAAGTATTACTCTTCTATTAAAAAAAACCCTCCCAGCCGGATTTGAACCAGCGACGTATGGATTACTGAAATTATATACCACTAAGAACTCACTGCTCTACCAACTGAGCTCTTACAACGATTGACCAAAAACTCAACAAGCCAGCAACCTATTATACCAATTTTCAGTTTTTTGATTTTCGGATGATTCTGACCAGGATTTTAGAAACAAAAAATGAAATTATTGTATTGTCACGGGTCCTCTACAAGTATACAAAGTTTCAAGTCGATCCAATGTTTCTAAGTGGGTGAAAATCGCGTTGAAAGATTCCGTTACATTGATACAAAAACACTTTTTTTTTATTTTCTGATGATTAGGCCAGGATTTTAGAAAATAAATATGAAATTATTGTATTGTCACGGGTCCTCTACAAGTATACAAAGTTTCAAGTCGATCCAATGTTTCTAAGTGGGTGAAAATCGCGTTGAAAGATTCCATTACATTGATACAAAAACACTTTTTTTTTATTTTCTGATTATTATGGCCAGGATTTTAGAAAATAAATATGAAATTATTATATTGTCACGGGTCCTCTACAAGTATACAAAGTTTCAAGTCGATCCAATTTTTCTAAGTGGGTGAAAATCGCGTTCAAAGATTCCGTTACATTGATACAAAAACACTTTTTTTGATTTTCTGATGATTAGACGAGGATTTTAGAAAATAAATATGAAATTATTGTATTGTCACGGATCCTCTACAAGTATACAAAGTTTCAAGTCGATCCGATGATTTTAAGTGGGTGAAAATCGCGTTGAAAGATTCCGTTACATTGATAGATAGATAGATAGATAGATAGATAGATAGATACAGGTCAAGCTAATATAAAGCGTGTAAAAAAGAGTTGTATTCGTATAACTCCAGGTTAAGTTCATGGAGTTTAAATTGCTCCTGCCATTGTCAGTTTCGTCTTTCTACCACTTTATGGCCATACTTTTCCCATAAACTTTGTACGCTGTTATGGCAATAGATATCGTGGAGCTTCCTAATAATGACGTTTAAATTTCGTGGGCAAGGCGAGAATGGTCTTGCATTGATCGGAATAGATTTGCGAGTCGCCGACTCGAGAGTCGAAAGACCCGCGCGAATCACTGAAGTGTCTAGGCTGTCTTACCAAACGTATCTACCAACATCTCCCTTCCCATTCGCGAAAGATCGGTGGTTAGGAGCTTCCGGATTTCGAAGCGTCTCGATCTTCTGCCTAAGAAATTTCCGTCTACCCGCCTATATAATATGTGGCGAAGACGGAAATTGGTCAGTCTTGTTTTTGACAGTGAGAAGCGAGGTGAAGGGTAAGAGAAATTGTAGTGAATGAACTCATATGGTACTGTAAAATAATTGTGAGTGAGATATAAATTGAATCAAGATTTATTGTTAGCAAAATGTGTGACTAATTTACTAGCGATAAATTGCAGAGGTGGTTGTGAAAATATTACACTAAATCTGTGTGAATTATTTATTGTTAGGATTTTCACTCTTTTGAAGTTTATAAGGTCACATTCAGTTATGGTATGTATAAACACAACACAAAGACGTCCATATGGTCAGACCTACAACAGAGAGAACAGTAGACAACAAGACACAACAGACATTATTTGGTGGATGGAATTGAATTTTTAAAAAACAAAATCTAAAAGGGTAGGCCTATGTTCGTACCTGTGTGTATATATATATATATATATATATATATATATATATGCAAAGATAAAACAGTTATGTACCAGTTTCTCCTCTGTTTGTCAATCTATTTCCTTTTTCTTTTTTCGTTTAGAAGTTATTGATGAGCATGAGTTATCAATAAAAATTAGAAACAGTTCTATCGTTTTTAACTGCAAGGCAGTGTTTATAGAAAAATCTCCGTGGTGCAAGAGTTACATTTCTTCCAGAGAAGCATGTGATGTACAAGGCTATCTCCTAAAAATTATCTGCCGTTTTTAACTACAAGGCACTGAAATTTAGCTACAGAGCTCCCATTAAAAACGTGGAAAAGTAATACATGTATACATGTGTTAATCACAGTGGTAGACGATCATCATGCCAGTGTAGGGGTGACATGTGGTCAGCATGTCGGGTTTCCCAGCCGTTATAACAGGTTGTCTCAACGTGGAGCCGCTAGTTATTGCAACTATCCAAATTTTTCACAATGCTAGGTGCTAATTTAGAATACTATCATCCCACCATCAGTTACACTCCTATATATATTTACATATTTTGTGAGGTATAAAAATGTCTGATTCAATTATGATTATGGTCGAAATTCTACCACTTGATGAACATTAGTTATCATTATTATGTCTAACTCCTGTCCATTTTAGAGTTTTTTCTTATATTGTTAACATGCGAATGGAAAATGAAAGATGGCCAAAAAATATATATCAATAATAATAATAATAATAATAATAATAATATTAATAATATTATTAATAATAATAATAATAATAATAATAATAATAATAATAATAATAATAATAATAATAGCTTTATTTTACCTGGCAGAGTTAAGGCCTTAAGGCTTTGTCCGCCACTCAACCAGGTTTTAAAAAATACAAAAAAAAATAGTCTTATATCTAAATTACAATATACACAAACAATTACATGTTATAAATACAATAAAATTAATATTTATAATGTATTTTAATTTTAACTCGAAATTTAACGAATTGTACGAAATGTACAAGATATATAAAAAACGAGAAAAAGATTATTAATGACATAGTATCCATAGTAATTCTGCCCGAGGGCAGGTCTTTCACTGCAATCATAGCATTTTCATGCTATGATTGCAGTTTTACTAGGGAATTGTAGGTGTGGTAGCTTCCCGTTGCTTTCCACACCGGTGAAGGATGATGATGATGAGATGATAATGATAAGGATGATAATGACGATGATGATGATGATGATGATGGCCATATGATTTCGGGGACCGTTTGGGCCTTAAAGTTTTCCTGACATTTGTCTTACAGGTGAGGAAAAACCCCGGGAAAAACCTTACCCAGAAAAACTGTCCCAACCGGGGATTGAACCCGAGCCCGCTGCGTGACAAGGCAGCACGCTACCTCGAGACCACAGCGGTGGAGATTGACATAGTATAAATTTAAATAAATAAGGAAAAATTAATTATTAGACAACAGGTAACTGTATAAAAGTAACCTCCTGGAAGAAATAAACGTGGCAGATCAAGATGGAAATGGAAAACCTACGTCAGAACCATAATGGATGATAGGAATTTGGAAGAGGGAGTTTGGAATGATAGAGATAAATGGAAACTGAAGACGGCAAACCTATAAGTGGCGGAAAGCCGAAGAAGAAGAAGTTAACATGCGAACAAATGCTAAGTAACAATATGTTTCTTGAGTATTTTAATAGCGTTGATTAGTGCAATTAGTTTGCGCTCTGTTATTCATGTGTTAACTATTGAATAGTTTATGTTAATCTAACAGACTAATTGTTCAGTTCAACACTGGATTCGACAGCGCGTGCCTGTGATAAGGTTAATTTATTGTTCGATTTTATGAGATCAAATATAGATAATATTGAAACTATATCCAATGTTCGCTTCCGCGAAGAATACTCGTATCATATTTTGTTTGTGACACTTTCCTTGAATTTCTATCCAGAACTGTGAATCAGATCCGTGAAAAATCTATCGGTTAACTATTTTTTTTTATTTAGGAATATTCCACAATACAGTGTTTCTCCTTCAACCCAAAGTGATTTGTCGCCAGAGGTTCCTATCTAAAGCATCTTCTTCCCTCAAATCTCTAGCTTCCATACTTCTCTTCACTCCATCCATCCATCGTTATCTAGGCCTGCCTCTTCCGCTTCTTCCATTAGTTTTCCAATTAAGGATCTTCTTTGGTATTCTCTCTTTTTCCATTCTTATGAGGTGTCAATACCATTTCAAACGTTTTTCTTCTATTTTTTCCTAATATGTTTTTTCAACTTGCATATTTCCCCTTATTGTGCTGTTTCTGATCTTATCCCTTCACGAAATTCTTGTCGATCGCCTCCAAAAGTCCATTTCTACTGTTAACAGGTTGTTGGCTTGTTTTCTACTTACTGTTCAGGTTTCGGACCCAATATAATACATTTTCCTTGAATTCGGATCCAGAACTGTGTACCAGATCCGTGAAAAATTGGTAATATAAACAATCTATCGGTTAACTATTGTTTTAGGAATATTCCACAATACAGTGTTTCTCCTTCAACCCAAAGTGATTTGTCGCCAGAGGTTCCTGTCTACAGCATCTTCTTCCCTTAAATCTCTAGCTTCCATACGTCTCTTCACTCAATCCATCCATCGTTCTCTTCCGCTTCTTCCATTAGATTTCCAATTAAGGATCTTCTTTGGTACCGGTATTCTCTCTTCTTCCATTCTTATGAGGTGTCCATACCATTTCAAACGTTTTTCTTCTATTTTTCCTAATATTTTTTTTGAACTTTCATAATTCCCCTTATGCTGTTTCTGATCTTACCCCTTCTTGAAATTCTTGTCGATCGCCTCCAAAAATCCATTTCTACTGCTAACAGGGTGTTGGCTTGTTTTCTACTTACTGTTCAGGTTTCGGACCCAATATAATACATTTTCCTTGAATTCGGATCCAGAACTGTGTACCAGATCCGTGAAAAATCGGTAATATAAACAATCTATCGGTTAACTATTGTTTTAGGAATATTCCACAATACAGTGTTTCTCCTTCAACCCAAAGTGATTTGTCGCCAGAGATTCCTGTCTACAGCATCTTCTTCCCTCAAATCTCTAGCTTCCATACGTCTCTTCACTCCATCCATCGTTCTCTTCCGCTTCTTCCATTAGATTTCCAATTAAGGATCTTCTTTGGTACCGGTATTCTCTCTTCTTCCATTCTTATGAGGTGTCCATACCATTTCAAACGTTTTTCTTCTATTTTTCCTAATATGTTTTTTGAACTTTCATAATTCCCCTTATTGTACCCCTTCTTGAAATTCTTGTCGATCGCCTCCAAAAACCCATTTCTACTGCTAACAGGGTGTTGGCTTGTTTTCTACTTACTGTCCAGGTTTCGGACACAAATAGTAAAATGTTTTGTAACAGAACTTGAAATATTATAGTTTTCTTCGTTTCGGTTAACTATTGAATTACTCAATAATCAACTAAGTCACTGGCACCTATAGGTCCATGGCCGCGCGAACATAAGATCTACACACACTATCCTGAGTTAATGTTTTCCAATCATCCCCTGCATAATCTCGTCATCATCATCATCATCATTGGCGTGACAGTCCTTTTAGTTTGACCTTAGCCTCCCTCATAACAACCATCCATTCTCTTCTGTCAGTGGCCTTATTTTCTCCAATTTGTTATGCCAATCTTCAGTAGATCCGCCTGTACATCGTTCATCCATCGTAACCTAGACTCCCAACTTTTCTCCTTCCATCCAGCTTAGCGTTTGATATCATCCTGGGCAAACGTGTCTCATTCATTCTGCAAATATGGCCCAACCATTTGATAGTCTAACTTTAATATCTATAATTATGATATATCGGTATTTTATATAGATAGATAGATAGATAGATCATCGGTTTAATGTCTTTGACATAGTCCGATTCCCAATAGCCAATTTTGTCGGTCTATTTTGGCTGTAGATGTATCTCCTTCGTGTATAAACATATTCCCTGACTCCAGGAGGTTTTAGGTCTTCCTCTGCTCCGTCTTCCCTCATGTTTCCATTCCAAAACAGATTTTGGTAGTCAATCCTCTTCCATTCGCTTGACATGTCCGTACCATCTTAATAGCTGAGTTTTAATATAATTTATAATAGTGTCTTCAATCTTCATTTTCTCCCTTATAAATGAGTTCCTAATTTTTTTTTCTCTTCTTGAAATTCTTGCTGTCCTTCGTATAAAACCCATTTCCGTTGCCATAAGATACTTATTTGTTTTTGTTGTCAATGGCCAAAGTTCTGCTCCATAACCGTACTGACAGAAACAAAGAATAATGGAGAAGGAATAAAAACTTTAGGATCGTATGTTCATAGTTATCTTTCACAGTAATATAATGTAGGTTAAAAACTATAAAATAGTTACCTTGTAAGTCTGTCTCCTCAACTTAAGTTATTTTAAAACTAGTCCCATCATCAGCAACAACAGCTTCAACAAGGGTCAACAAGTATGGACCTAAAGCATTCTGCTGATGATGGGACTAGTCCCGAAAGGCCTACTTAAGTTGAGGAGACGGACCTACAAGGTAACTATTTTATAGTTTTTAACCGTACATTATATTACTGTGAACTAATACCTCAACGAAAACTTACCATGAATTTTACTAGTATCGATAGTTATATTTATATAGGTCATATAGTTCCTGGTTAGTAGGAGACGGACCTACAAGGTAACTATTTTATAGTTTTTAACCGTACATTATATTACTGTGAACTAATACCTCAACGAAAACTTACCATGAATTTTACTAGTATCAATAGTTATATTTATATAGGTCATATAGTTCCTGGTTAGTAGGAGACGGACCTACAAGGTAACTATTTTATAGTTTTTAACCGTACATTATATTACTGTGAACTAATACCTCAACGAAAACTTACCATGAATTTTACTAGTATCGATAGTTATGTTTATATAGGTCATATAGTTCCTGGTTAGTAGGAGACGGACCTACAAGGTAACTATTTTATAGTTTTTTAACCGTACATTATATTACTGTGAACTAATACCTCAACGAAAACTTACCATGAATTTTACTAGTATCGATAGTTATATTTATATAGGTCATATAGTTCCTGGTTAGTAGGAGACGGACCTACAAGGTAACTATTTTATAGTTTTTAACCGTACATTATATTACTGTGAACTAATACCTCAACGAAAACTTACCATGAATTTTACTAGTATCGATAGTTATATTTATATAGGTCATATAGTTCCTGGTTAGTAGGAGACGGACCTACAAGGTAACTATTTTATAGTTTTTAACCGTACATTATATCACTGTGAACTAATACCTCAACGAAAACTTACCATGAATTTTACTAGTATCGATAGTTATATTTATATAGGTCATATAGTTCCTGGTTAGTAGGAGACGGGCCTACAAGGTAACTATTTTATAGTTTTTAACCGTACATTATATCACTGTGAACTAATACCTCAACGAAAACTTACCATGAATTTTACTAGTATCGATAGTTATATTTATATAGGTCATATAGTTCCTGGTTAGTAGGAGACGGACCTACAAGGTAACTATTTTATAGTTTTTAACCGTACATTATATTACTGTGAACTAATACCTCAACGAAAACTTACCATGAATTTTACTAGTATCGATAGTTATATTTATATAGGTCATATAGTTCCTGGTTAGTAGGAGACGGACCTACAAGGTAACTATTTTATAGTTTTTAACCGTACATTATATTACTGTGAACTAATACCTCAACGAAAACTTACCATGAATTTTACTAGTATCGATAGTTATATTTATATAGGTCATATAGTTCCTGGTTAGTAGGAGACGGACCTACAAGGTAACTATTTTATAGTTTTTAACCGTACATTATATTACTGTGAACTAATACCTCAACGAAAACTTACCATGAATTTTACTAGTATCGATAGTTATATTTATATAGGTCATATAGTTCCTGGTTAGTAGGAGACGGACCTACAAGGTAACTATTTTATAGTTTTTAACCGTACATTATATTACTGTGAACTAATACCTCAACGAAAACTTACCATGAATTTTACTAGTATCGATAGTTATATTTATATAGGTCATATAGTTCCTGGTTAGTAGGAGACGGACCTACAAGGTAACTATTTTATAGTTTTTAACCGTACATTATATTACTGTGAACTAATACCTCAACGAAAACTTACCATGAATTTTACTAGTATCGATAGTTATATTTATATAGGTCATATAGTTCCTGGTTAGTAGGAGACGGACCTACAAGGTAACTATTTTATAGTTTTTAACCGTACATTATATTACTGTGAACTAATACCTCAACGAAAACTTACCATGAATTTTACTAGTATCGATAGTTATATTTATATAGGTCATATAGTTCCTGGTTAGTAGGAGACGGACCTACAAGGTAACTATTTTATAGTTTTTAACCGTACATTATATTACTGTGAACTAATACCTCAACGAAAACTTACCATGAATTTTACTAGTATCGATAGTTATATTTATATAGGTCATATAGTTCCTGGTTAGTAGGAGACGGACCTACAAGGTAACTATTTTATAGTTTTTAACCGTACATTATATTACTGTGAACTAATACCTCAACGAAAACTTACCATGAATTTTACTAGTATCGATAGTTATATTTATATAGATCATATAGTTCCTGGTTAGTAGGAGACGGACCTACAAGGTAACTATTTTATAGTTTTTAACCGTACATTATATCACTGTGAACTAATACCTCAACGAAAACTTACCATGAATTTTACTAGTATCGATAGTTATATTTATATAGGTCATATAGTTCCTGGTTAGTAGGAGACGGACCTACAAGGTAACTATTTTATAGTTTTTAACCGTACATTATATTACTGTGAACTAATACCTCAACGAAAACTTACCATGAATTTTACTAGTATCGATAGTTATATTTATATAGGTCATATAGTTCCTGGTTAGTAGGAGACGGACCTACAAGGTAACTATTTTATAGTTTTTAACCGTACATTATATTACTGTGAACTAATACCTCAACGAAAACTTACCATGAATTTTACTAGTATCGATAGTTATATTTATATAGGTCATATAGTTCCTGGTTAGTAGGAGACGGACCTACAAGGTAACTATTTTATAGTTTTTAACCGTACATTATATTACTGTGAACTAATACCTCAACGAAAACTTACCATGAATTTTACTAGTATCGATAGTTATATTTATATAGGTCATATAGTTCCTGGTTAGTAGGAGACGGACCTACAAGGTAACTATTTTATAGTTTTTAACCGTACATTATATTACTGTGAACTAATACCTCAACGAAAACTTACCATGAATTTTACTAGTATCGATAGTTATATTTATATAGGTCATATAGTTCCTGGTTAGTAGGAGACGGACCTACAAGGTAACTATTTTATAGTTTTTAACCGTACATTATATTACTGTGAACTAATACCTCAACGAAAACTTACCATGAATTTTACTAGTATCGATAGTTATATTTATATAGATCATATAGTTCCTGGTTAGTAGGAGACGGACCTACAAGGTAACTATTTTATAGTTTTTAACCGTACATTATATCACTGTGAACTAATACCTCAACGAAAACTTACCATGAATTTTACTAGTATCGATAGTTATATTTATATAGGTCATATAGTTCCTGGTTAGTAGGAGACGGACCTACAAGGTAACTATTTTATAGTTTTTAACCGTACATTATATTACTGTGAACTAATACCTCAACGAAAACTTACCATGAATTTTACTAGTATCGATAGTTATATTTATATAGGTCATATAGTTCCTGGTTAGTTCTTATTCTCCAGGTACCCTTATCGTTAATTGGACCTTATATTTTCCTTAAGATCTTTCTCTCCCAGGTGGCAAGTCTTGTAGCAGTTCTTTCTGATGTGGTTCAGGATTCACTGTCATACACTACAACAGGTTTAATAATCTTAATATATAAAAATTACGTGTCACGTTGTTTGTCCGCGATGGAATCCTAAACTACTGAACCGATTTTAATAAAATTTTGCACACTGTGTGCTGTTTGATCCAACTTGAGACCTACGGTTGTTTATAACTAAATTTATAGTCACATTATTTTTTATTGCAAATTATTTGTTTATTATTTAACAAAGAGTTATAATTATCTGTGAGTTGCATACGATTCTAACAGATGACGGTGTAAGGTAATTGGTTTATTATTTAACCAGGTGGCTGTTGCTTTTTGTTGCAACCGCGAATTTCAAATGACTTACAAATATTGATTATTTCGTAATTTAAGTGTGTTTGTGATTATTTTATTTTCAATATATTGATAATAATATTAATTTCGTGTGTAAGTATTAGTTTTAAGTAATCTGGCTGAAAGACAGCAACTTAATTTAAATTTAACTGGACCGAGAAGGGACATTGAAAAATATGGCGAATCAGTTCTAGAGACCATGAATGATAAGATATCAAGTGAGTTTCCGCAAATTTGTATAGGCCTATGTGACATAAATCTTACATTCTAGAAGAATGTCAATTTAAAAACATATGAAGGACCTAAGGAACGGAATAACAGAACTGTAAGTAAGTCTGTTCGTTATGATAATATGCCTAATATTACAGAAACAATCTCCATGTCTCAATTAAATGAAAAGCAAGATGGCTATAATATATTACAAGATGATATTACAATACAGAGACTTCTTGATGATGATGATGATGATGATGATGATGATGAGAATCCAAACTGCCAACAAGTTCGTAGAAAAAAACGAAAGTATAATGAAATCAGCAAGCCCCCTCAAAATATTCCATCAATAAATGTATATAATCCTTATGATACACTTATGGATGATATTGAGAATGCAGACAACATAAATTCATCTCAATCAACAAAACCACTTCCACATAAACCACCACCCATATTATTATACCGGGTGTAGTTAACGTACCAGAACTAAAAAATTGTGTAAAATAAAAAAAATATCTTTCTGATTTAGATTTCTCACTTAGTTTACTACAACATAATTTAACGTATACCTTAGCCACAGCAACGCGTGGCCGGGACTTTATATATATATAAAACAAAGTCGGATTAGTTACACTATTTATAACTCAAGAACGGCTGGACCGATTTTTATGATCTTTGATTTGTTGGATTTGTTTCCGCCCCGAATAGCAGATAACTATTAAAACATCGGAAAAATTGACGTAAAAATATTAAAGGTGATACGACGTTCGCCGAGCCAACTAGTTGTTTTATATATTATTCTTTTAATTTTCTTAGATATATATCAAGATTGTATAATTCCTGTATAATCTACTTCCCTCAAATAATGGTTAATGTTATTCTCCTACCTCATTCTTGGTCTACCAACGGGATGTTTTCCCTCTGGTGTTCCTACAAGAAGCTTCCATGCCCCTCTTCCGCCACCCATTCGTGCCACATGCCCGGCCCATCGCAGTCTTTGAGACTTAACTATTCTTATTATATCTGATTTCCTATAAATATCATGTAAGCTCACTGTTATGAAGACTGTTATGAAGTCTTCTCTATTCACCTGTCTGTTCATCTCTCTTTGGTTCAAAAATGCTCCTATGGACTTTATTCTCAAATACTCGTAATGTTTTCTCATCCCTTAAAGTTATGCTACGGTTTATTATACAGCGTGTCGCGCCCGACGTGACGCGAATTCGCGTTACGCTCGGCGTGATGCTGGTTTCGCATGGAGCGCAAACGCTACAGCGCATATGTTTATGGAATTGTCGCCAGATGGCACCACATATATGGAAAATCAAAATGACCAACGTTCATAATAAATTTCCAAATGTGTTTACAAAAACTAATGTATACAAACCTGTCCCTGCATAACCTAATAAAATAAATTACATACATACTATTTAGTAAACTATAAACTAATCTGATGTACACTAAACTAACCCATCGGAATCTAACAAAATGAAGTGATTGAACATTTATTTCTTAAAATATGGTTTGGAATTAAATGCAAATGTTGGTCATTCACACATATGTCCTGCCATCTGGTGGATTTAATTTTATGAACGTTCACGTATGCCAACTTCAATTCTAATAAAGAACTTTGAAAATAAATTGAGAGGAAAAGTCATAATTTGTCTACATAGATAAACATATTAAAATTCTTCATAAAAAAAAGTTTCAAGTGTCGTTGCAAAACGATTAAAATAGTTCGAAATATTAGTAAAGACAGAAAAAGTACCTAGAGCAACAGCATCATATGAATGTTGTATGGAAAATTATAGAATAAATGATTCTTTAGTTCTTAAATAAACATATGGTTGATGAATATACCAAATTTTAGAATACTTCAGATTTTCGCCTGAGCAGT
Source organism: Diploptera punctata (assembly GCA_030220185.1). Taxonomy (NCBI): domain Eukaryota; kingdom Metazoa; phylum Arthropoda; class Insecta; order Blattodea; family Blaberidae; genus Diploptera; species Diploptera punctata. Next base: position 395,868 of record JASPKZ010003048.1, on the reverse strand, counting down.
TTTATCAGGTTTTGAATTTAATAGAAGACGAAATTTATGCACATCCATAATATCCCCGAGATACAATATTTACAGCTTTTATTTATCTCTTGACTAAGTTCAAGCCACAATAACTTTTTTCTGTACATCTCTGTACTCCTTCATGCTCATATTGTATAAAACATGTATAGAACTCGATGATTTGCAACAAAACTATCTAACTTTCGTCGTTAAAATTGGAAAGTTATAAAACAAGTACTGTATTTCCGACATTTTGTTATAAAATCTTAGTTTGTTTTTAGCAATTACACCAATGAGTACAGGTAATATCTTCTATATTCTTTGTTTGCGCTGGCAAATTGCGTCCTGGATTCAAGAGATTCCAAAACACGACGCGACATGTCAGCGCAAATTTTTTTGCGCCAGCAATTTGCGTTGTAGATAAACCACTTCCATTTAAATACATGGGGAGCAATTTTTGCGCTGGCGCGTTGCGTCGTAGATAAACCACAGCATAAGAGTCCATGTTTCGCCTTCATATAATATAACTGGAGAATAACAGTTTTATATTTTTTTCAGTTTAACGTTTTTTGAGAGAAGTTGGGGCGACAATATTCAGGCTTCTAATAAGATTGTAGTACAGGTCTCAGCATTTCGCATATATTCCAGCTAGACTAATATATGTCACTTTTATCAATCTTGACGTTAAATTCATTTTTTTAATTATGAACATACTGTATATAGGAGAGTAGAGGTGTAAATCTTTTCATATTAAATTAGAGATATTTGTTTGTAAACTGCGCAGGCGCTGTAGAGTTGCGTACAGGAGTGGTGTGGTTTGATCGCGTCGCGCCTCCTCATCTGTCCGATATTCTGAATTTCAACGCGGGCCACTTCATTCATTTTATCATGTGAAACTGTGCGAAACCACTTTGACATGACCACAAATATCAACCTGACAGGCCTTGCCACCTGCTGTCTCCTCATTATCACGTAAGTAATTTCATAAATATTTACTCCACATTTTTCGACCTCAAATACATCTCCTCTCCTCTCCTTCCGCTAAAAAAATATACATTTTTATTCATTGTGTATCCAAAATACTGTACTTCTTCATCTCTGACACATAAACAATTGTCTTTATTACTATCTATAAATTATTATTATTATTATTATTATTATTATTATTATATTATTATATTCTTAGTATACTATTTATTTTTTTTTATTTTATAGGTTTTATATATCTTCTTCTTCTTCTTCTTCTTCGTCACGGTTTAGGCTTATTTACTAGCCTATTCCGGCTCCAAATTGCTGCTGTTTCCATATTTTCTTTGGTCTTCCCAAACTTCTTCTTCCTCGTGAATAGCTGTAAGCTGCTTTTGGTATTATATTCTCAGCCATCCTTGCCAAGTGTTCTTTCCAGTTTGTTCTGTATTTCTCTATTGTTGTGTTTAATTCCTCTACTTTTAGTTGTTGTCTTATTTCTGTGTTGTGTTTTTTTTTTGTCTGTTCTTTGATATCCTGCTTTTAGTTGAACAGTCCGGTTATCACCTTGGAGTTTGTAAGTATTTTGAACTGTTCCCTGAGTACGCTACTAACGTTCTGCAGGGTAAGGTTTTTTATATATATGTATAACATATTCCTGTGTCCAATATTAAGTTTTGATTCTCTTCCTCCATTCATCTCTTTCTTTCCAGTCACCTTTCTATAGTTCTCCGTTCTTCGTCAAATGCATAATTCCCTCCACGCATGGCTTCTTAAATCTTCCTATTATTTTCCTCCGATTTGGAACCCACTTCAAACTCCTAACTGGCAATCTATCTTCATTCTTACTTAATATACCGCAACATAGGACATCACATCACTCCATGTCATATACCATCTCCACTTCTCGCAACTGGAATTCCCTACCACAAGAAATAAGGGGTTGCCGGACATTGGCATCTTTTAAAAGAAATCTAAATTTATATTTGCTCTAAACTCGACTTCATTATTATCCAGTGTAAGATATATATATTAATTGGTGTTTCCCGTATAATGTATCATATTTATATTATTATTATTATTATTATTATTATTATTATCGTATCATTATTGTTATTACCCTATAAAATGTTGTTTGTACATGACATTTACATTGCTACATTTATTGTATCTTTAACTGTTTATAATTAGTATAGTGTATATCTATATTTGTCGAATATTTATTTGTATTTGTGCTGGTTGAGTGGAAGAGAGGGCCTTATGGCCTTAACTCTGCCAGAATAAATAAAGTATTATTATTATTATTATTATTATTATTATTATTATTATTATTATTATTATTATTATTATTATTCATCGTCTTCAAGGGTCCAAAACAATAGTAATTGTTTATTTCCCACAAACTGTATAACTGTTTCGTTATAGTTCTTTTTTTTTTCCTGGGATAAAACTGTTTCTGATCCTAATTTAGATCACAGTGCAGATCTTCTTTAAAAAAATTATTATAATATTCTATATTATAAACTACCCACTAATATTATCGAACCCAGAGAAGCATGGCCGCGCGGACATAAGCTCTCTATACATCCCTATCCTGAGCTAATGTTTTTTTCAATAATCTCCTGTATAATTTATACTTCCCTCAAGTCATGATTAATGTTATTCTCCCATCTGATTCATGGTCTACCAACTGGGAACGTTCCCTCTGGTTTATCTACAATAAGCTTCCATGCCCCCTTTTCTTTCATCATTCGTGTGACATGTCCTGCCTATCGCAGTCTACGAGACTTGACTGTTTTTATTATATCTGGTTTCCTATAAAGATCATATAGGTCATCGTTAAATATCACCGTCATCATCATCTTCAAGGTATGGGCCTATTGACCCGTTCCGCTCACCACTACACATGCTACAGGTCATCCTTCCAACGTCGTTTCGGTCTTCCTACATTTCTTCTGCCTTCAGATCTATAATAAAATATCTGTTTTGATAAACGATTATTTTCCATTCTTTGTACATGTTCAAATCATTTATATTTATTTATGTATATTCCCTCATTTATAGTATATATTTGTAATTCATATCTGATATCTTGACATTCTCTTTGGTATCTTAAAGATACGCCTGCAACGGATCTCAGAAATCCCATTTCTATTGTCTCAATTTTATGTTTATCAGAGATCGTTAAAGGCCAAGTCAGACCGTATGTTAATGTTGGAACGGCTACTGTTTTGTACAATTTCAATTGAGTTTCTCTTCTGGTCTTAATTCTCAAATGCCTTCTTATTGAACCACATATTTGTTGAGATTTTCCTAATTTATCCTCCATATCCAAATTTTGCAGATAGATAACATGCATCCCAGATAATTAAAACAATTTACTTGTTCAATTATGTTTGCTCCAATTACAATTGTTGTCCTTTTATGCTGAGTTCCAATAAATGCCATGGACTTTGTTTTCCTTTTGTTGATATATTTAAAATTATAAATTTGTTTAGTTTCCATAATTTATAAACTGATTCTAATAGTTGATTTTCTGAGGAAGCTACAATGATACTGTCATCTACGAATAAAAGACAGTTCATTTTCATTCCGTTTATCATAAAATATTCATCTAAAAGAGTTTGCCATATACTAATGAAATCGTCTAAATATATTAAGTATTGGCGAAAGTGGGCAACCCATGTGGAAGTCCATTATTGACTTCTATGTAAGTTTCACCAGGACAATTTCCTTCATCTATACGAATTTTTGTATTTTTATATACACTTTTTATAGCTTTAATTAGATGAGATGAATATCCTTTCTTTTTGTTAATTATTATCATTATTATTATAAAAACATACGAATGATAGAATTATTATATTACTATTATTAATATGGGGCACGCCGTAGCGTAGTGGTTAAGGCACTGCGCTACAAGCCGGAAGGTCGAGGGTTCGAGTCCCGGTGGGGTCAGGATTTTTAAACTGACCCAAACCTTCTGGCGGCACTATGGCCCTGGGGTCGACTCAGCCTCTAACTGAAATGAGTACCAGACGCTTGTTCTGGGGTAAAGGCGGCCGTCACGCAGGGCTGACACCCCGGCTGACATCAAGTGCCGATTGTCAAGAAAAAGTGGGAGCCCTAACCTCCTACTACCCCAAGGGCCTCCTGAGGCCTGTAGTGGGATCACTTTACCTTTACCTTTTTATTATTAATATAGTTTTTAACGAAGATCTCTGGGCCGTCCTATGAAACGCTGGAGGGAACATTTTCTATAGGATCGTAACAGGCCTTGGCCTAATACTTGGAAGGAAGAAGAAGAAGAAAAATATAGTTTTTAGTATTTTATTATATTCTGTATTATATGCTAGTTCACTGACAATATCAAACATGGCCGTGCGGACATAAGCTCCCCATACATCCCTATCCCGAGCTAACTAACTCACTGGCACTATCGAACCCGTAGGTTCATGCCCGCGCGGATATAAGCTTTCCATACATCCCTATCTTGAGCTAATGTTTTCCAATCATCTTCTGTATAATCTACTTCCCTCAAATTATAGTTAATATTATTCTCCCACCTCGTTCTTGGTCTACCAACTGGGCGTCTTCCCTCTGGTTTTCCTGCAAGAAGCTTCCATGCACGTCTTTCATTCCCCATTCGTGCCACATGTCCTGCCCATAGCAGTCTATGAGACTTTACTCTTCTCATTATATCTGGCTTCCTATAAAGACACTATTACGTAATCTTCTCCATTCACCTGTCTGTTCATCTCTCTTTGGTCCAAAAATGTTCCTAAGAACTTTATTCTAAAATACTCGTAATCTCCTTTCCTCTCTTAAAGTAAGAGTCCATGTTTCGCATCCATATAATATAACTGGTAGAATAACAGTTTTATATATTTTCAGTTTAACGTTTTTTAAAGGAGTTGGGACATCAAGATTCTATGTAATGCATAATAGCACGCATTTCCAGAATTGAGCCTATGTTTGATTTCTTTATGCATTTCATTCCTATTTGTGATTATTGTTCCTAGGTATTTGAATTCAGCCACTTCCTCAAAATTTTCCTCATTTGTCATTAGCTGTCCATCCCGAGCTAATGTTGTAACTCCTGTAAAATTTACTTCCCTCAAATCGTGGTTAATATGTTATTCTCTCACCTCAATCTTGGCCTAACTACTTGGAGCATTTCCTTTGGTTTTTCCTAAGGAGTTTCCATGCCTCTCTTTCATTTCTCATTCGTACAATATGTCCTGTCCATCGCAGTTTGTGAGACTTAATTGTTCTTTTTATTATTGATTTCGTACATCTCAATGATGGATAAATCATATTTGAAGAGAAAAATTATACGCTCAGACCGGGACTTGAACCCGGGACCCTTGGTTCTCTAGACCAAGTGCTCTACCAACTGAGCTACCTGAGCAAGTACCGATCCAAACGCAAATCTTTCTCTATATACATTGTAATTCCCATCCACCAAATGCATTTGGTGGATGGGAATTACAATGTATATAGAGAAAGATTTGCGTTTGGATCGGTACTTGCTCAGGTAGCTCAGTTGGTAGAGCACTTGGTCTAGAGAACCAAGGGTCCCGGGTTCAAGTCCCGGTCTGAGCGTATAATTTTTCTCTTCAAATATGATTAATTGTTCTTGTTACATCTGGTTTCCCATAAAGACCATATAGCTCACTCTTATGAGCTATTGTGAAACGAATAGGGAATGAAAGAGGGGCATGGAATCTTCTTGTAGGAAAACCAGAGGGAAAACGTCTAGTTGGTAGACCAAAAATGAGGTGGGAGAATAACAGTAACAATGATTTCAGGGAAGCAGATTATACAGGGGATGTTTGGAAAATATTAGCGACGGATAGGGATGCACGGAGAGCTTATGTTTACGCGGCCATGAACCCACGGATTCAATAGAGCCAGTGAGTTAGTTATGTACATTATGTGTTTTGGGATAATTACAAGGAATTCAGAATTGGAAGCATTATTATTAAGGGGCGGTTTTCTGTGGCCAAAAAATTAGAGAATATGCATGCATTTATGACATAAAAAATGTATAAATATGACCCAAGAAGACAACATGAACTCTTAATCTAATTATTCTAGGTAATATTTTATACTAATTGATCATTCATACAGGCCTACATTTTCTTTCTTTTCATCCTACAGTGAAAGCGGGGGTTCAATCTTTCAAGGATTTTCAAAAAATAAAACGCTGGCTTCTCACAAATGAGCATGAATCTTGCGACATACTTAAATTATGTTGGTTATTTTAAATAACGCTGAAATAAAAATCCCCAAAATATGACTAACACATAAATTAGAACAAATATGACCGAAAATCTAAAAACATGAGAAATTAGAATTTTAAGATAATAAAAATCACTAAATTAAAGCTTTATTTTGAATTTCGAGTAAATATATATATTTTTTTAATGTCGTATATATATATATATATATATATATATATATATATACTCGAAATTCAAAATAAACCTTTAAAAATGACGCCCCCTATTATTATTACTACTACTATTATTACTACTATTACTATTATTACAATTACTATTATTGCTATTATTATTTTTATTATTTTTTATATTATTTATTATTATTACTTTTATTATTTTTTATTATTATTATTAATTTTATTACTTTTTTATTTTTATTATCATTATTATTAATTTTATTATTATTATTATTTTTATTATTATCATTATTTATTATTACTTTTATTATTTTTATTATTATTATTATTATTACTTTTATTATTTATTATTATTGTTATTATTTTTATTATTTTTTTAATTATTTTATTATTATTATTTCTATTATTTTTATTATTTCTATTACTTTTATTATTTTTTTTATTATTATTACCATTATTATTATTATTATTATTATTATTATTATTCCGGTATTATTATTATTCCAATAGGCCCTATGTGGCGTAAAGGTAGAGTTTTTAATGAAATGTAGAGAAAATAATGAATTTGTTAACTTCTGTATTGAAAATCCCGAATTTTCTATTTTTAACTTACCAGCTAGCTCATAATCCTTATATACCTGGGCATCACTACTCAAATTAAAAATCGAAAATGTAAAAAAAATTGATATCACAGAGTCATAACTATATCGCATTGATTTCTCGGTATTAAAGTACCAGTATACACGTGATATAAAAAAGTTGTAGCAGAAATTTCATTAAAGGTAGGGCCTCTACTAAAGAAACGTTTCAACTAGGAGGAAGAATTTAATTTCCCCCTTTAATTCAGTAATCGTCCGCGGTGGTCTAATGGTTATGTCCCAAGTGTCGCTGGTATAGGCCTAATCAAAGATACAAAATTCTCCGTGATGGATGTTAAACCGTGGGTCCCGAATTTGACGATTTTCACGTTAGTAAAAGAACCTGATGATAAAATTTTAGAGCAAGTGAATAGTTTTAAATATCTAGGTTCCAATGTATCATAATGTTAAAATTGAAGATATTATTGACAAAATAAATAAATTTAATCTAATGTGTGGCACTACTAAAAGAACCTTTAAAAACACAAGAAAAACAAAAATGAAATTTTATAAAGTAATAGCTGTTTCTGTATGATGTATGGATCGGAATGTTGGACGATCACGAAAAGACAAGAACAAAGTTTGGAAGCAGCTGAAATGAGATGTTTTAAGAAATTAGCAGAATATACTCTGCTGAATAAGAAATGAAATGAAGATATAAGAAAGGAACTAAATATTTTCAAACTTACAGACCGAATAATTAAATATGGAACGCCTGGAAAGAACATGTTGATAGAATGCCAGAAGAAAGATTTCCAAAATTATTGCTAAATTATAAACCGCACGGAAGGAGAAATGTTGGACGCCCACACAGAAGATGGTCTGAACAATTTTAACAATTCTAGCTTTCATGAAACCAGAACGAGTAAACAGGCTTAATCCCTGGATGATGATGATGATGATGATGACGAAAAGAACATCAAATTTGTAACTCAGAGCAATAGGCCTATATAATCTGCTAAGTGATATCTATAGGGAAATAGGAGTTACGAAAATAGCTTGATCAAAAATATCCCATTAAGGAAGCAGCCATGTCTCCAAGAGAGAGAGATTTGTTACGGTATAGGCCCCATAGTTTGATCATCATACAGCATTCATGAATAAAGGCCAATGTTGACTTGTTTTGCTCTCTACTTGACATGGTCTAAAAGTCGTTTTATGGATGTTCAGGTTTTGTCGACTTCGTGGGAGAAACCGAAGAACTGAATTAGGGATCCTAGTTGGTGAGATTCAGGATACATGTTGCAGCCATCTGTCTCTGTAGATGGATATATTTTCTTCTAAAGGTTGCATGTAGAGTTCCTTTAAAATACCTTCATTCCTCTGGTAGTCAAGTAGAGTTCGGCGCATGAATCTCATTTCAGCAGCTCTTAATCTGATTATGTCTTTCTTTTCTAGAACCCAGATTTCAGTTCTATACAGAAAAGTCGGGAGGGTGACAGCTTTATATAATTCGAGCCCTATAATGTATTATAGGCAAATTATTCTAGCATATTTTATTAAAATATCAACTAAAAGCTATACAAGCAACATAAAAATGTCACCTTCGTCTATTTTTATAGCTACTATCTCATAAGTAATGTTGCTTTTAAAACACACTTTTATTTGGATTCTTTTTTTTTTTTTCTGAAAAGAAATTAAGCTACTCTTTCATAATGCCATCAGATTCTATGGTCTTGTGTCATCATTTAACGAAGTTTATATCCGGCGATGATACCAGTGTGGTATTTGATGGGAATAATTCGTTAACACTCAATTCCATACCTTCAATGTTTTCGAAATTTCATGTACGAAATGGGCCCTGGATCGAAACAGATGGTAATCTGAAGACGAAAGATTACACTGTTTGCTGGGCGTGGTAGCAGTTAGATCTTCCAAATTGCTTAATTTTTGTTATGGTTATTAGTGCAGTATTAGGTCCGGTCAGGTTTGAACCAGTGACATTTAAAATTCCATGACACATTCCAGTTGTTGCGAATAAAGATCTACATCGGCTGAACGCCAGTTAAAAAAAAACAGTGAATCACACCTTCAAATCTCTTAACACTTATTGAAGCTACAATAACTTATACAGTAATAAAAAACATAGAAAAATAGTTATGCCTTAGATTAAACACAAAAAAAGTATACACGAAGAATAAATGGAAACTCCTACAGATTAAAATGAAAAATGTTCTTTCAACAAATTGCGACTCAAATAATCAAAGTTTTTTAATAAAATAATGTACTCACCAGTGTTAGTTGATGCAGGAATATCGTCTTCATTCGTCCCTGGAGAATACATGGCTATTGTGGACAGGTTTATCCCATCCATCAAGTAGTTTAGTAGTTTCACTATAATCGAGAAACGAACAACTTACCTATAAAGTATACAACTTCACACTTTACAAAATATTCTATAGTTGGGTTCAAATTGAATAAAAATGGCAAAAAATGACACAAACACACAAAACAAACAAACACACACATACTAGCATGAATTGCACATGTTCATCGCTGGGAATAACATAAGTAAAATACTTAGATACTATAATAGACCTACTATAAGATATGATAAATATGCTTCCTTGAGGTGCAACAGATTACGTGATACTATTCACAAATTTACCATAATTTGACCATATTTGCCAATTTATGAACTACATAATGTTTACTTAGCTCTAGTTCAATCGATAATCTAGTATGAAATATTAAGTTGGGGTGGAATTACTAATTCTATCCTTTCTTTTCTAACATTACACAAAAAAATTATTATAAAAATTTCCATGCACAAACCTTAAGATTGCCCTAAAATTATTTTACCCTGAATTCTGCATGCAAATATTGAACAAATTTTTAAGCATACCATACTGCTTACTTATTTCCTTTCAATAAAAACTAATTTTAAAAGTTTTTACAGTACCAGACAAAATATTACTTTTTTTTTTTGCTACAAATGCCTATTTCTACACAACTGCTGGATCTAAACATAGTAGATATGTAGGACCCAAATTATACAATGAATTAATTAGATCCAATCCAGAGCTAAACAAACTAAACTCAGATTTAAGAAAACAAATTAATAATTTAAATATTATAAAATAACTTGTTTTGTATATTTTATTATTTCATAATATTTTTAATTATTACCTTCAGTTTGTTAATAATCTGTTATATATTGTTTTGTTTATATCATTCTCGTTTGCATTAATTTTTCTGTGTCAAAATGCGTTTTATATTTTTAAACTAGCTCCTATTTTTTATATTATTTCCTTAATTCTTTAATTACCTTCCTAAGTTTATTTTTTTATTTTATTCTCCCCTAAGCCTACACATTTTTTATATTTTTTATGTGCCAGAATGTATTTTTTATCTTTAAACCGGCTGCTAAATTTGTATTTTTTTTTTGTTTACGAACTTCTTTAACTAAAACTTTGTAATATATATATATATATATATATATATATATATATATATATATATATTCTTACTTCTAATATTTCTGTAACTCAACTGCGCCCGAGCACGAGCACTTGCACATTCGGGTGTCAATACTATGTACAAACTTTATTTGTGAATACAATTTATTTATTTGAACATAAAGCAATTTTTCATGCGTTATTTCGGCTTCAGGTGCTCAGTTGAGCTTAAGCAACAATAATTTGTTTATTTGAGTGAATAGCATTAATATTTATGGAATTGTATTTTTTATCTCTTCTCTAGAGAAGTTGTAAGATTAGACATCCAACATTAAAATATATGTAATTATGGGAGAAAGCTTAATTTTGTACTAGAGCATGCCACCAAATCTTTAGAGGATGAGGAAGGCTTACAACTCAATGGTATTAATAAGCTGTTAGTTTATGCTGACGATGTAGTACAATTGGGCGATAGCGAGGAGATACTAAAGGCCAACATGCACACACTACTGAGTAACAGTAAGAAATTGGGACTGGAACACTAAATATATGGTCACACATAGAAATACATTATATAATGGAGATGGACAGCTGATGACAGATGAGGGAAATTTTGATGAAGTGGCTGAATTCAAATACCTAGGAACAATAATCACAAACAGGAATGAGATGCACAAGGAAATTAAACATAGGTTCAATTCTGTGAATGCGTGCTATTATGCATTGCAGAGACTCTTGTCGTCCCAACTCCTTTCAAAAAACGTTAAACTGAAAATATATGAAACTATTATTCTACCAGTTATATTATATGGATGCGAAACATGGACTCTTACCTTAAGGGAGGAAAGGCGATTACGAGTATTTGAGAATAAAGTTCTTAGGAAAATTTCTGGACCAAAGAGAGATGAACAGACAGGTGAATGGAGAAGACTACTAAACAATGAACTACATGGTCTTTATAGGAAGCCAGATATAATATGAACAGTTAAGTCTCGTAGACTGCGACATGTGGCACGAATGAGGAATGAAAGACGTGCATGGAAGCTTCTTCTAGGAAAACCAGAGGAAAATCTACCAGTTGGTACACCAAGAATGAGATGGGAGAATAACATTAACTATGATTTGAGGGAAGTAGATTATACAGGGGATGATTGGAAAATATTGGCTCAGGATAGGGACGTATGGAGAGCTTATGTCCGCGAGGCCATGAACCTACGAGTTCGATAGTGCCAGTGAGTTAGTTAGTTAGTTAATCATTGTTCATATTCAACGTCAGACTATAAGTTTCATTTGTTTTAATAACAAAACAGAGTCGAAATTAAATTGATAGTGAAAGTGCTCATAGAACAATCTATTAATTGGTAAAAATGTTCTGGAACTAGGAACAGAAAAAGAGAATGGAAATAAAATAAGTACAAAGGTGAGAAAGTTGGACCCGCCACCACCCCTAGGGATACCTCGGGCAAAGCCCTATACTCCCTAGTCAACTGCGTTGTTCCCCCTTGTCTACTTCGCGAAACCACTTCGAAACTTCATAAACTTAAAACCAACACCCCGGGAGGTGTAGGAGTTACCAATTCGGGCAAATTGGTTTGAGCTACATAGTACGTCAGGATGCTCGGTCCTGACGACCCCACAGTTGGTTCACGGGCTCCATGAGCCTGGCAGGGAGGACTGCTTTGCTTGGGAGCATCGCAGATCCTTCGACCATCCCCCTGTTCTACCTCCAGGAACGCATCCTGCAGCCGTTGTGAGACCGGCTAGGCTTGACCCTCCAAGCCTGCAGTGTGAGACTTTAGTATATCCAGGTGCTTATCTCCTGGCGACCCCACATTTGGTCCACGAGGCCGTAGCCTGAGCAGGGAGTCAGCGCAGGTTCTCCCATCTGGGCTGATCCGGGAGACATCTAGGCCCTGCCACCACCCCTTGGGATACCTCGGTCGTCATGACCATACTCCCAAGTCCTAGTTCTAGTCCTCCCTAATCTAAATCTCGCGTCCACGTTCAAGGTCTCGGTCCTATAAAACCAACACTCCAGGGAGAGAGTGTTGGAGTTTTGCATTTCTCGGGCAATTGATGAGCTACATAGTACATCAGGTCACTCACTCCTGATGACCCCACAGTTGGTCCACGGGCTCCATGAGCCTAGCCGGGAGGACTGCTGTCGCAGATCCACCGACTATTCCCCTGTTCTGCCTCCAGGGACGTGTCCTGCAGCCGTTGTGAGACCGGCTAGGGCTACAAGCCCAACAGTGTGAGACTTTTAGTACATCCAGGTGCTCATCTCCTGGCGACCCCACAGTTTGTCGACGGGCCCGTAGGCCAAGCCAGGAACCAGTACAGTAGCTCCCCGCTGGACTGGTCCGAGCCGAGCCCTGGTGTGCCCCCAGGGACGCCTTCTGCAGCTGTTGTGGGTCAGCACGGAGCTCGCAAGCTCCAACAGATGAGCAATTAGTACGACAAGGCGCTAAACTCTTGCCTACCCCACTAATGGTTCACGAGTCCCTTGGACTTAACCGGGAGGACTGTCTAGCAGATCCACCGATCTTTCCCCCAGTGCACCAGCTGGGGACGTGGCTGATCCGGGAGGTGGAAGATAAAGAAAAGAAAAGAAGGATAACAGGAAAATAACAAGGATGAGGAACGGAAATGGGACAATTTCATAAAAAATGTCGCCAATGAACGCTTATCCACGGAGTACAAGTCTGGAAAACTTGCATTTAATGAATTTAATGAAAATCAAATTGCATTAGCTGGGTTCACATTATTTATCATATCATAACTACACATAGAAATACTAATTGGAATTAGGGGAAAATAAGCATATGTTTAAAGCTCGCGCAATCTAAGCTAGCGTCATTGTTGTATTGCGGAAACATGAGGTTAATTGGTATTATTAACTTAAAAATAGCGACTCATTTGTTATTAGAGAAGAGGTATTTCAAATGTGAATTTGTACTTAAGAAGTTATTCCAACAAGGGGAGGACATGCTCTGTACATCACCAATTTAAATATAATTTTATGTGATTAAATAACAAGCCCTGCCTGGCTTAGGAGGCTAAAAGCCCTTCCTTTTGGAAGCATTAACAAATTCTTTGTAATACACTTCCTTCAGGTGCCTGTTAAAGGTACTATTTACTGTGTGACAGCGTAGCTCATGTGGATAGACGCTGGGCTGCCACATAGGTATTCCGGGTTCGAATCTTGGTAAATTTCTATTTTTAATAATGCTTATTATTATTATTATTATTATTATTATTATATTATTATTATTATTATTATTATTAAATATAAATCAGCCTTTTTGAGTGGTGCCTAAACGGAGAAGATGTGCCAGTAAAATGAAATAGGGTTGATATCAGTCATGCATAAGAAAGGAAGAAAATATGAGTGTAATAATTATAGAGGAGTCACGGTAATGAATGCTTTTAGCCGTATATATGGAAAAATCATCAAACACTATTTAGAAGAAAATTATAAGCATGAGGAGAATGAAGTACAAGCAGGCTTTTGGTCTGGGAGATCTACAATTGATCGCATATTTGTGGTGAAACAAGTGATTGAAAAAAGTAGTAATAACAAGCAATGTGTTCATTTTACATTTGTGGATTTAGAAAAAGCATTGACACTGTAGCTTTACAAAAGTCATGGGAAGCATTAGAAGATATGGACATAAACGATACAATAATTATTAATGCAATAAAATGATTTGTAGAAAAATGCAGTATCTAAAATTAAAATTGGAAAATGTGTATCAGAAGAAATTAAAGTAACAAAAGGCCTTCATCAAGGTAGTAGCAAATCACCAACATTATTTAAGATATTTATACATAAAGCATTGCCAAACTGGAGCAAAAAATGTTCAGGAATGGGAGTACCAGTTGTAGATGGATCAACAGATACGATATATACACTGTTATTTGCGGATGGCCAGATAATAATTGCTCAAGAACATGAAAACATGGAGTTTACGTTCAGAAAATAATTGGAGGAATACGATAACTGGGGTTTGAAAATAAATTTAGAAAAAAAAACCGAAGGTTTAATATTAGAAGATCAAAAGGGGTATATAAGAGGAGTGACGAATTTGAGTATCTGGGAGTAAAAGTAGATAAAGAGAATAAACAAGAAAGTGATATTAAGAACAGAATAAATAAAGGTAGAGCAATAACAGCAATTATGAATGGAATCATATAAAACAGACATATATCCAGAAAAAATAAGTTACAAATATATAATTCAATAGTGAGAAGTACTGTCACATATGGAGCTGAAGTTTGGAAATACAACAAAAACTTATGTCGATGCAAATGGATTTCGTAAGACGAGCAGCAAAATGTTGAAAATTAGAAAAAATAAAATACTGACATACGAAAAAAAAATTAATAATAGATACTCAATAGTAGATTATATAAGATAAAAGCAATTAAATTGGTATGGGCATGTACGACAAATGTAAGAAGAAAGGTTACCAAAAAAAACATTGGAATGATGTCCACCTGGAAGGAGAAGGAAGGGAAGGCCTCGAAACTCGTGGATACAATAAATAAGAACTGGAATGAGAACAAGAGGACTGGAGAGCGTGGAGTGGATGGATAGAGACGAGTGGAGAAGGAAAATAAAACTTTAGGCACAAAAAATGTGTAAACATTAAAAATATGTATATAATAAATAATAATAATTAATATCATCATCATCATCATCATCATAGTACATTCACGAATTTAGGCCATTTGTTGACCTGTTTCGGCCTCAAGAGAAACACCATCCAGAAGTCTTTTGAGTGGACGTCCTGGTCTTCTTCTTCCTGCAGGTTGATCAATTCCTTCTGGCTTTTTTCGTGTTGAGACTTGAAAGTAGTTTTGAAGTTCCTTAGGACAGGTTACTGGCCTGACGCTAAGTAGTCCAGTGGTAGGCTGCTACCTTTTAGTCTCTGGACAGACATTAGGATACCGCATTTACTCAGTACCTGATGGAACGGTTATACCGCCGTGACTCGGTCCTCAGAGCCTCGTTTGTGAAAACGGGTTGTTATTATTATTATTATTATTATCATCATCATTCATGTTGCATTATTTATATTCTTGTTTGTATATAATAATTAAATACTTGGGTTTCGCATCCTTCCACTGTTCGCATTGGTCTCTATGCACATACAAATATTTAATTGTTTATCCTTTACAACACAATATTAGTTAATCAGGAATTTTGTTTAAAATATGAAGTGTTCAATGTACATTGAGAAATATTATATTCGTAAATAGATAACTGCAATTACAATATTAACTATTAAAGAAAGAAAACAAACAACTAGGATTCGAACCCAGAATGCCTACGTGGCAGACCAGCGCCTATCCGCATGAGCTACGCCACCACACACTATATAGGTCCTTTAATAGAAATCTAAAAGAAGTACGTTACAAATAATTGATAATGTTTTCAAAACGAGAGGCCATTAGCCAACAACAAAATGTAATTTACTTTCATCTCACAAAAATTTATTTAATTTGGTAGTGTACAGAGCGTGTCCTCGCCTTGTTAGAAGATACTCTAAATTAAAACTAAACATAACTGACTGCAAAATTATCGTTTATATCACACAATACGAACTATATCAACACATACAAACTACAGACACAGCGTTTTCTTTCAGGTCTATACTAGGGGTTGGAATGTAGAGTGAGAAGTTAGGCGTTAGGCTATAACTAACTCACTGGCACTATCGAACCCATAGGTTCATGGCCGCACGGACATAAGCTCTCCATACATACCTATCCTGACCTAATGCTTTCCAATCATCCCCTGTATAATCTACTTCCCTCAAATCATCGATAATGTTATTCTCCCACCTCGTTCTAGGTCTACCAACTTGGCGCTTTCCCTCTGGATTTCCTATAAGAAGCATCCATGCACCTCTTTCATCTCCCATACGTGTAACATGTCCTGCCCATCGTAGTCTACGAGTCTTAACTGTTCTTATTATATCTGGCTTCCTATACATATAATGAAGCTCATTATGACATGGGTTTAACTGGGGTAAAATTCTCCGGAGATAAAATAGTCCCCCATTCAGTTCTCCGGGCGGGGACTACTTCAGGGAATCCATGCCAGAGGCTCAACCGAGACTTAACTCTTCTTATTATATATCCATCCATTACAAAGTAATTCTGCGCGAGGGAGGTCTTTCACTGCAATCATAGCATTTTCATACTATGCTTTGCAGCTTTACTAGGGAATTAGGCCTATAGGTGTGGTAGCTTCCCATTGCTTTCCACACCGATGGATGATGATGATGACGATGATGATGATGATGATGATGATGGTAAGGATGATGATAAGGATGATGAAGATCGGATGATTTTCGGGGACCGTTGGGCTCTAAGCTTCCTGACATTTGTCTTAACGGTGAGGAAAACCCCCGAAAAAACCTCACCAAGGAGCCTGTCCCGACCGGGAATTGAACTCGGGCCCGCTGCGAGTCAAGGCTACCTCGAGACCACAGCGATGGACCTTATTATACATCCATCCATAGTAATTCTGCCCGAGGAAAGGTCTTTCACTGCAATAATAGCATTTTCATACTATGCTTTGCAGCTTCACTAGGGAATCATAGGTGTGGTAGTTTCCCGTTGTTTTCCACACCGGTGAAGGATGATTATAATGGTAAGGATGATGATAAGGATGATGACGGTCGGATGATTTTCGGGGACCGTTGGGCTCTAAGCTTCCTGACATTTGTCTTAACGGTGAGGAAAACCCCCGAAAAAACCTCACCAAGGAGCCTGTCCCGACCGGGAATTGAACTCGGGCCCGCTGCGAGTCAAGGCTACCTCGAGACCACAGCGATGGACCTTATTATACATCCATCCATAGTAATTCTGCCCGAGGAAAGGTCTTTCACTGCAATAATAGCATTTTCATACTATGCTTTGCAGCTTTACTAGGGAATCATAGGTGTGGTAGTTTCCCGTTGTTTTCCACACCGGTGAAGGATGATTATAATGGTAAGGATGATGATAAGGATGATGACGGTCGGATGATTTTCGGGGACCGTTGGGCTCTAAGCTTCCTGACATTTGTCTTAACGGTGAGGAAAACCCCCGAAAAACCTCACCAAGGAGCCTGTCCCGACCGGGAATTGAACTCGGGCCCGCTGCGAGTCAAGGCTAACCTCGAGACCACAGCGATGGACCTTATTATACATCCATCCATAGTAATTCTGCCCGAGGAAAGGTCTTTCAACTGCAATAATAGCATTTTTCATACTATGCTTTGCAGCTTTACTAGGGAATCATAGGTGTGGTAGTTTCCCGTTGTTTTCCACACCGGTGAAGGATGATTATAATGGTAAGGATGATGATAAGGATGATGACGGTCGGATGATTTTCGGGGACCGTTGGGCTCTAAGCTTCCTGACATTTGTCTTAACGGTGAGGAAAACCCCCGAAAAAACCTCACCAAGGAGCCTGTCCCGACCGGGAATTGAACTCGGGCCCGCTGCGAGTCAAGGCTACCTCGAGACCACAGCGATGGACCTTATTATACATCCATCCATAGTAATTCTGCCCGAGGAAAGGTCTTTCACTGCAATAATAGCATTTTCATACTATGCTTTGCAGCTTTACTAGGGAATCATAGGTGTGGTAGTTTCCCGTTGTTTTCCACACCGGTGAAGGATGATTATAATGGTAAGGATGATGATAAGGATGATGATGGCCGGATGATTTTCGGGGACCGTTGGGCCCTAAGTTTCCTGACATTTGCCTTAAAGGTGAAGAAAAACCCCGAAAAAAACCTCACCCAGGAGCCTGTCCCGACCGGGAATCTACCCGGGCCCGCTGTGTGTCAAGGCAGCACGCTACCTCGAGACCACAGCGGTGGACCTTATTATACATCCATCCATAGTAATTCTGCCCGAGGGCAGGTCTTTCACTGTAATCGTAGAATTTCCATGCTATGCTTTGCAGTTTTTCTAGGGAATTATAGGTGTGGTAGCTTCCCGTTACTTTCCACACCGGTTGATGATGATAATTGTAAGGATGATGATAATGATAAGGATGATGATGGCCGGATGATTTTCGAGGACCGTTGGGTCCTAAGCATCCTGACATTTGTCTTACAGGTGAGGAAAAAACCCGAAAAAAACCTCACCCAGGAGCCTGTCCCGATCGGGAATCGAACCCGGGCCCGCTGCGTGACTTTATTATACATGGTTTCCTATAGATATCATGTAGCTAACTATGTCTTCTCCATTCGCCTGTCCATCTATCTTTGGTCCAAAAATGTTCCTGAGAACTTTATTCTCAAATAAGCCGTTAGGCTATAAGACGACAAATATGTAACGGTTACCACCCGCTTCATTTCAGTGTGCGAAGAATACGTAAGTATTGGTTTGGTCTGCATTTGAAGTAAGACGTAAGGCAATAATACAGCAAGCACAACAATTTCATGAGGACGACCATTTTTCAACAAAAATGACATAAAAGACTCGTAAAAACTGTTAGTGAGTGACAAGGAACAACTCTTTTCTTCTACGTGTTCAGCATTTTCTTGCAAACTGCCTGCGTTAGAAATAGCAGACATACTTTTACTGAAGCCTGTACAAAACCTCTCAAAGCGTAAAGTCCTCGGTTATGTATTAAAAGAGATCCCTCAAACACTTGACTCCCAGATCTGAGGTGCCTCAAAGTACTTTTTTTTTTTTTTCCTCGATTTGCTCTTCCCATATAATGTACAAATTCAAAATAATAATATTTATTTATTTTGATGGAAAATCTCAGTATTTCCATTTTACATCTATTACAAAAAGAAATGGATATTTAAGATGCGCATTCCACACAATAAAAAAACTACCTGCATAACAACTACATTCAACATTTTGTATATTCCTATAAATGTCCACCTAAGAAGCTTTTTTTTTTACTTTATTTTATTTAAATTCCATGTTTTGTTAGTATTAGCTCATACGCATTGTGGTTTGTTTAGTCTATAATTTAATATTATATTCTATTCTACAGTGTTCTGTCCAGGGGCAGGTATTTCACTGCAATCATAGCATTTTCATGCTATCTTTTGCAGCTTTACTAGAGAATTATAGGTGTTGTAGTTTCCCTTTGCTTTCCACACCGGCGAATCATGGCCGGATTATTTTCGACACCGTTGGGCCCTAAAGCTGCTTCCTGACATTTGTCTTACAGATGAGGAACCCCCCCCCAAAAAAAATATAACCTTCGCCCAAGAAGCTTATCCCGACCGGGAATCGAACCTGGGCCCGCTGCGTGGCAGCACGCTACCTCCAGACCATAGCGGTGGACATATTTTAATAATTTTTTAAATTATAATAAGTGTTTAACTTTTGTGTTATTTTCCGTAGCGTAGTGGTTAAGGCACTGAGCTACAAGCTGGAGAGTCGAGAGTTCAAGTCCCGTTGGGGTCAGGATCTTTAAACTGACCAAAACCATCTGGCGGCACTATGGCCCTGGGGTCGACTCAGCCTCTAACGGAAATTAGTACCAGACGCTTGTTCTGGGGTAAAGACGGCCGTCACGCAGGGCTGACAAACCCGGCTGACATAAAGTGCCGATTGTCCAGAAAAAGTGGGAGCCTTAACCTCCTACTACCCCAAGGGCCTCCGGGCCTGTTGTGGGATCACTTTACTTTTGTGTTATTTTATTACGTATTCGCTGGTTGAGTGGAAGAGAAGACCGTATGGCCTTAATTCTGCAAGTTTAAATAAAGCGCTATTATTATTATTATTATTATTATTATTATTATTATTATTATTATTATTATTATTATTATCATTATCATTATCATGATTATGATCATGATTATTATTATTATCATTATTATTATTATTATTATTATTATTATTATTATTATTATTATTATTATTATTATTATTATTATTATTATTATTATTAAATCCGCCAAAGCCTATCCCAAGCTAGGTTAGAAAAGTGTGAGGGGAAGAATAACAACCTCGCTAAAAAAAACAGGGTTCAGTACGCCCGGCTGATAGTACCTTGTCTAGGGTATAGATACTGCTGCCTTGTAGTTCGTCATTGGTTTGATAAAGGCTAGAGGAAGAAAACCTTGACCAAATATCACCTGGTCCTCCAGGTTGAAGGTTGATACATCAGGCCAGCTCCCTGTTTCTCACAAAAACCATAACAATGCTGAAAAGCCTAAAGATTTAAATAAATGAGTATTATTATTATTATTATTATTAATTATTATTATTATTATTATTATTATTATTATGTCGGCCGCGGTGGACTAGTGGTTATGCTCCTTGCCTCTGTTCCCGAGTTCAATACCGTCCGGGGTCGATGGATATTTTAGGACGGAAAAATCCAAGGAGCAAGTCCTCCGGGAAGGACTTTAAGCCGTGGGTCCCGAGTCTGAAGATTTTCAGGCTCGTAAAAAATCCTTAAGCCTGAATGAAAAGGCCTCTAAGCAAAATTTACCGAATTTTCCCGTCTTAGTACTACCTTGGTTTCCTAGATGTCAGTATGAGGCGGAACGCTGACCACGGACCACTAAAATGACATCTATACGAGTACAAGTGTAACTATAATTACTATGGTTCAAATTTTTCCCTGCAGGGGGAGAGCGCCTAAATTTCTGTAAAGGGAAAACATGGGCTTACAAAAATTATTATTATTATTATTACTATTATTACTATTATTATTATCATTATCATTATCATTATCATTATCATTATTATTATTATTATTATTATTATTATTATTATTATTATTATTATTATTATTATTATTATTATTATTATTATTATTATTATTATTATTATTATTATTATACCAAATCAAAATTGCTAATAGATTTGAAGTACTGGAATCTTCAGATGACAATGTGGCAAACGAAGAAGAAACTGGTATAAATAAAGAATGGGAGGCTATAAGAGATACTATTAAATTGTCAGCATCAGAAAGCATTGGTTGTTTAAAAAAGAGGCAAAACAAGAAATGGTTTGATGAGGAATGTGCCGACATTGTAAAGAAAAGAAAACTAGCAAAAATTAAATGGTTACACGAGCCAAATGAGGTAAATTTAGAGCAATTGTATAGTATTAGACGGGAAACCACTAAGTTACTAAAGAGTAAAAAGAGGGAATATTTGAGAGAGAAGATTAATGATCTTGAAATGAATGCAATGAATGCAAAAAATAGGAACATTAGAGAATTATATCAGGGAATTAGTATAGAGAAGAAAGGGTTTCAGGCTGAACAAACATAATTCGAAATGAAAATGGGGATATGATTGCAGATTCTAGGAGTATATTAAATAGATGGAAAAGTTACTTTAATCAGCTATTAAATGTACATACAGAACAGGACATTGAGGAGGATAAGTTACAGACAGCAGAAATGCTAGTCGCAGAGCCAAGTGCATTAGAGGTCGAAATGGCGATTGAAAAATTGAAGATGTATAAAGCATCAGGTTCAGATGAGATCCCAGCAGAACTCATAAAATCAGGAGGAGAAAAATTGATAGACAAAATACGCTGGTTGCTTAGTATGATTTGGGAAAAAGAAGCTCTTCCAGATGAATGGAAGGAATCAATTATCGTACCAATTTATAAGAAAGGAGATAAAACTGATTGCAACAACTACAGGGGCATCTCATTACTTTCAACTTCATACAAAATTCTTACAAATATATTAGTAAGCAGACTTACTCCCTACATTGATGACATTCTAGGAGATCATCAATGTGCATTTAGAAGAAACAGGTCTACAACAGATCAGATTTTTAGTATAAGACAGATTTTAGAAAAGAAATGGGAATATAATGGCACTGTACATCAACTATATGTAGACTTCAAAAAGCATATGATTCAATTAAGAGGGAGAAGTTATATAGTATCCTGCTGGAGTTCGGAATTCCTAAAAAGTTAGTTAGACTTATACGAATGTGTCTAAATGGCTCAACGAGTAGGGTGCGTGTAGGCAAACAGTTTTCAGACACTTTTGAAATCCAGAATGGGTTGAAGCAAGGAGATGCACTATCTCCTCTACTATTTAATTTTGTACTAGAGCATGCCATTAAATCTTTAAGAATGAGGAAGGCTTACAACTGAATGGTATTAATAGCTGTTAGTTTATGCTGATGATGTAGTACTATTGGCCGATACCGAGGAGATACTAAAGGCCAACACGCACACACTATTGAGTAACACTATGAAATTAGGACTGGAAGTAAATATCAGTAAAACTAAATATATGGTCACAGGTAGAAATTCAGTATATAATGGAAATGGACAGCTAATGACAAATGAGGGAAATTTTGAGGAAGTGGCTGAATTCAAATACCTAGGAACAATAATCACAAATAGGAATGAGACGCCAAAGAAATTAAACATAGGCTCAATTCTGGAAATGCATGCTATTATGCATTGCAGAGACTTTTGATGTCCCAACTCCTTTCAAAAAACGTTAAGCTGAAAATATATAAAACTATTATTCTACCAGTTATATTATATGGGTGCGAAACATGGACTCTTACTTTACGGGAGGAAAGGAGATTACGAGTATTTGAGAATAAAGTTCTTAGGAAAATTTTTGGACCAAAGAGAGATGAACAGACAGGTGAATGGAGGAGACTACATAACAATGAACTACATGGTCTTTATAGGAAGCCAGATATAATAAGAACAGTAAAGTCTCGTAGACTGCGATGGGCAGGACATGTTGCACGTATGGGGAATGAAAGACGTGCATGGAAGCTTCTTGTAGGAAAGCCAGAGGGAAAACGCCCAGTTGGTAGACCAAGAATGAGGTGGGAGAACAACATTAACTATGATTTGAAGGAAGTAGATTATACAGGGAATGATTGGAAAGCATTAGCTCAGGATAGGGATGTATGGAGAGCTTATGTCCGCGCGGCCATGAACCTACGGGTTCGATAGTGCCAGTGAGTAAGTAAGTAAGTATTATTATTGTTGTTGTTGTTGTTGTTGTTGTTTGTTGTTGTTGTTGTTGTTGTTGTTGTTGTTGTTGTTGATTTATATTATATTATTGTTATTAATTACTTATCAGATGGACGAAAAATATTATGTAAAGTAAGTTGAATGTATCACACCCTACATTTCCAAGCAAGCACAACTGGAGGCTATTTGAACGGATATGCAGAGAAAAATGTAATGGAGCAATGATGAAGAAATATATTAGCAGTGACATGCACCATTAGAGTTGAGTAGCACGTCTTGCTACAGTCACTTTGAAACTGAGATGATCTATTTACCGCACTTGACTGAACACGAGGCTGCGACTCCTGATAAGACGATAATGTGATTTCACGTGGCAGATACAACCCTCTTCTAATTACACACCCTAATTATCTCTCAAAAATCACCTTCTTACATAATATGGTATACAGTACAACTAAATGTTGCAACATAAACACAACTGAATTCAAATCCATTAAAGGTGATGATTCAATATAACGGCTCAACATTAGAATAGTTCTTATTATGGTACGCCATGCGTAAGGGCCAACACGGATACTCTATTGAGTAACATTAAGAAATTTGGACTGGAAATAAATATTAATAAAACTATATATATATGTTCACACATAGAAATGCGTCATATAATGGAAATAGAAAATTAATGATGGATGGTATCTTTACCTTGTCGTGGTGGAGTGGCTTGTGTGCTTAAATGATCCTGAGAGCTATGCCGGCGGTAGCATTGCTGCCGATAGGGTTACCCATGCCGGACTGGTCGAAGGTGATAAGCCAGACGAAATAAGTACCTTGGTCGAAAGAGTGACGATCTTTCACCGTAAAAATACAACCGTCAAGAAATGCGGACATGGGTTCTACTGGTGGAAGTAAATATCAGTAAAACTAAATATATGGTCACACGTAGAAATACATTATATAATGGAAATGGACAGCTAATGACAAATGAGGGAAATTTTGAGGAATTGGCTGAATTCAAATACCTAGGAACAATAATCACAAATAGGAATGAGATGCACAAAGAAATTAAACATAGGCTCAATTCTGGAAATGCATGCTATTATACATTGCAGAGACTTTTGATGTCCCAACTCCTTTCAAAAAACGTTAAGCTGAAAATATATAAAACTATTATTCTACCAATTATATTATATGGGTGCGAAACATGGACTCTTACTTTAAGAGAGGAAAGGAGATTACAAGTATTTGAGAATAAAGTACTTAGGAAAATTTTTTGGATCAGAGATAGATGAACAGACCGGTGAGTGGAGAAGACTACATAACAATGAACTACATGGTCTTTATAGGAAGCCAGATATAATAAGAACAGTTAAGTCTCATAGACTGCGATGGGCAGGACATGTTGCGCGTATGGGGAATGAAAGACTTGCATGGAAGCTTCTTGTAGGAAAGCCAGAGGGAAAACACCCAGTTTTATTGATATTTACTTCCAGTCCTAATTTCTTAGTATTACTCAATAGTGTGTGCGTGTTGTTTTTTAGTATCTCCTCGCTATCGGCCAACAATACTACATCATCAGCATAAACTAACAGCTTATTAATACCATTGAGTTGTAAGCCTTCCTCATTCTCTAAAGACATCAGGTAGACTACTTACTTTAATATATTAACATTTAATTACATAACCTCAACATGATTTACAATGAATTGTATAAGTATTGATTATTGAAATAGTAAAACCTTAAAAGCAGAACCTTGCTTTATCTATTTATATGGGGATTCTATACTAGGAGACCACCTACATTAGCCTCTGTTCAAACAGAATAGCCAATTTTTCCTTATGGCGCATCAGATTATTATCCAATGAACTGTAAACTAATCTTGTATACACTAACTTTACCATACTGCTCACGTAACGAAATGAGTACAGCTAGACTTCTGGCATAGAATAGCCTTATAATACACCGTGCTCCATTCAAACCTCCCACATTTTAATTAATCATAACTCTCAAAGTATGCGGAATTATGAAATGAGGTTGGTATTAAAAGAAATAGAAACTCAAAGAATTTTTGTTTTCATTGTTTCTGTTAATTCATCTGTCGCATGTTGGACAATAATGACATAAAACAAAATGGCGATTCCTCAGCAACGAGCACAAACTGTTTTCTGGTATGCAGAGACGAAGTCAATAATTACAGTGCAAAAAAATTTCAGGAGAGAATATGGAGGAAATGCACCTGATGGGAAGACCATTAAGTCATGGCTTGAGAATTTCTGGCGACTGGAAGCGTTAAAAAAGAATCAGGAGGTGCTCGTACACGTGTTTCAGAAGAAATATTGAATAAATTAGAGCAGGATTTCAGAGAAGTCCACAAAAATCAATTCGCCAAGCTTCCCGGCAGTTCAATGGACATGTTTGAAAGAACGTGGCACGAAATCGAATACAGACTTGATATTGTTCGTGCTACTAATGGTGCATATATAGTGGTGTTTTAGTGTGTGGCAATGAACATTCTTTGAGTTTCTGTTTCGTTTAATACCGGCCTCATTTCATAATTCCGGATACTTTGTTGGTTATGATTAATTAAAATGTGGGAGGTTTGAATGGGACACCCTGTATTTTTTATAGACATGACAACTGAAAATATTCTCTGTCATATGGATTTTTAAGTTTTTGGTTAAAAACTGTTATAAGTAGGCCTATAAATGGAACTAAATAAGTGATACCGCTAACCTATCTTGTTGCAACTAGTTTATCTTGAAGAAGGCGAAGTCATTATAAGAAAAACACATGTTTTCATAAGTAATGCCACGAGTGATTTCCAAATTATCGATAAATTCACGACTCACGAAGTGAGGAGTGAATTTATCTAGAGAATTTGGAAATCAAGAGTGGCATTTGTTAGGACTATTTAACGAATAAAATTAAGCTGTTTACTCACAAATCATTATTTAACTGTAGTTATTTTAAAATATGTATATATTTAATGTAAACGGCGATGTTTGAAAACAAATGAGAAACGATAGGTACGCTTCATCTGCTTCTTTTGTTTATCACTGCAACCAGATCATACTATTTATTGCCAAAGGAACGCAGTATTGTAAGAATGCTCTCTAGTGGAGAAAAAATGAAACACATCAAACTGTATATTAATTCATTTCTGATGTCGTATGATGTAAATATGACAATTATATTTTTCTGGATTATTACCTGGGAAAAAATACATTTAAGAAAGTGCAAACAGTGTTTTTTTTTTGTGGTATAATCAATTGCTACAAATGTTTTTATATTAACTCCCGCATACGGCATGTGTTGACATTCATGCACTATATATACAATCTGGTAGCCGTATTTCTTGTACGCTCTGTCACTGCAAAATAATAGTCAGACCTGTTCAGAATATTAAAAAGGAGGAGCTTTCATTAATATGGTAATTATAACACACTGATAAATATTTCGTGAAACACGACTCTGATTGGTTGTGAAACAGAAATAATTGAAACGTGATTGGTCATTGACTGCCATTTGGGGCATGAGTTAAATAGTCAGCACAAATATATAAATTTATACTTACACAAACATACATATTAAACTTCTTAACAACTACAAAGCGTTTATACAAGATTATACAACTTATACGACGATGAACACGTGCAACATTCATCGATGGAGAACAAACCGGAACTAAACGCAAGCTTACGTATAGATGTTATCGAACGGAGAGTGTACTCTACTTCTCGTAGCGAAGCACTATTCTAGTGACCATAGAACCTGGGAAAATCAAACACTGTCATCTATATATTTGTAAATTGTCCTACGGTCTCGAGGTAGCGTGCTTCCTTAACACGCAACGGGCCCGGATTCGATTCCGAGTCGGGACAAGTTTCCTGGATGATGTTTATTTCCTCGCCTTTATATTAAGAAGTAAAGCAGAGGTTTTACTACACTACTGAGTAACACTAAGAAATTGGGACTGGAAGAAAATATCAATAAAACTAAATATATGGTCACACATAAAAATACATTATATAATGGAAATACGATATGCAAGCGATTTCTTTAATATGTACTGAGACTTTATAATCACACTGTATAATGGAAATGGACAGCTATTGACAAATGAGGGAAATTTTGAGGAAGCGGCTGAATTCAAATACCTAGGAACAATAATCACAAACAGGAATGAGATGCACAAGGAAATTAAACATAGGCTCAATTCTGGAAATGCGTGTTATTATGCATTGCAGAGACTTTTGATGTCCCAACTCCTTTCAAAAAACGTTAAACTGAAAATATATAAAACTATTATTCTACCAGTTATATTATATGGATGCGAAACATGGGCTCTTACTTTAAGGCAGGAAAGGAGATTACGAGTATTTGAGAATAAAGTTCTTAGGAAAATTTTTGGACCAAAGAGAGATGAACAGGCAGGTGAGTGGAGAAGACTGCATAACAGTGAACTACTTGGTCTTTATAGGAAGCCAGATATAATGAGAACAGTTAAGTCTCGTAGACTGCGATGGGCAGGACATGTGGCACGAATGTGGAAGGAAAGACGTGCATGGAAGCTTCTTGTAGGAAAACCAGAGGGAAAACGCCCAGTTGGTAGACCAAGAATGGGGTGGGAGAATAACATTAACTATGATTTAAGGGAAGTAGATTATACAGGGGGTGATTGGAAAACATTGGCTCAGGATAGGTATGTATGGAGAGCTTATGTCCGCGCGGCCATGAACTTAAGGATTCGATAGTGCCAGTGAGTTAGTTAGTTAAAGCAGAGGCTAGCAATGGCAAAACAGCTTTTAACAAGGAGAGAAGCATTTTCTGCGGACCTTTGGCAAAATAATTACATAAGAGGCTAGTGAAGTGCTTTGTGTGGAGTGTAGTATTGTATGGTGCAGAGACTTGGACATTACAACGGAATGAGGAAAAGAGACTGGAAGCTTTTGAGATGTGGATATGGAGAAGAATGGAACGTATAAAATGGACAGATAAAGTAAGAAATAATGATGTGCTAGACAGAGTGGGCGAAAGAAAAATAATGCTAGAACTCATAAAAAAGAGGAAAAGAAATTGGATTGGCCACTGGCTAAGAAGAAACTGCCTGCTGAAGGATGCCCTAGAAGGAATGGTCAACGGAAAGAAAGTTAGAGGCAGAAAAAGACATCAGATGATAGACAATATTAAAGTCAATAGTTTGTATGCAGATACAAAAAGGAAAGCTGAGTTAAGGAAAGAGTGGAGAATGCTGAGTTTGCAGTGAAAGACCTGATCTTGGGCAGAACACTGTGAATGAATGAATATTAAGACAAATGTCAGGAAACTTTAAGGCCCAAATGGTCCTCGAACATCATGTGGCCAACATTACGTATTATCATTAACATATTCATTAAGTTTAGGATTAAGGTCTCTCCTGGCGCATCATCAACTATCATATATAATTGGGGCAGCGAAACTCCGCCTTCCAGGCGCCCCAACCTGAGATGTTGGTTACAATAACGCCATGCCACGAGAGATTATCAGAATGTCGAAATGGGATTTTCACTATAATTTAGACAATTTTTCTGGGACAACTAACAAATATAACATAATACCCTACGTACTATAGGGCCGGAGCTAAAAAAAAAAAGAAAAAGGGCATCGGTGAACTAAAAAAGTCACTTTTTTTACGCTTAAATAGCTTAAGCTGCCTAAACCAAAACATATACAGCAAATTGATGTATATAGAATTGAATATCTCAAAAAATTCTACAAAAAATCCGCGACAGTATATGTCTATCTCTTATGGATAACTAACTATTTTTTTCATCTCATTTATGCCAAGAAGATCGGGATAAGTAGATTCCCAGGCAATGCCAGATAATCAGCACGGAGTGTCTAAAAACAATTAGGGCCTACGATATAAATGTATAATATTATTTTTACTTTTATTTACTCAACTAAATATAAAAACACATTTCATTTAGCCTATTTAGGCGTAGCAGCGCACGCCGGATATTAGCTACTGAACAGTAAAGATGAACAGTACTCAAAAAATTGACTGTATATTTTAATGGCGTCACTAACAATTAATACCATATTTTTTATCAACTATTTATTTATGGCTTTATGTTACATCGTGATTAATTTCTGCATTGATGTATTTATTAGAATGAAAATAGCATGAGGGTTTGTCCAATTTATCACATAATTATGTAAAGTGCCTTAATATTTCTAAACAACATTATTTTTAAATAGGATATCAGATGTAATAAAAACTGGTAAGTCTTGTAGACTGCGATACGCAGGACATGTGGCACGAATGGGGAATGGGATCACATTTTCGACATTGTATCCTTTCACCTTTAGTATCGAAGAATATCTACTCAAAACGTTCTTCAAACACAGACAAGTATTAAAACTAACAACTGCTAACATGAATGAAAACTACTTCCTCTACAAGTTAACACAAAATACATCCAAGGAACGCTGTTATCACAAATTTAAAAATACAGCAAGAAAGTAGACTTTCTGCCATCTTTTTTTTTTTTGTATTGTAAGCCTATGTTTTCCCTTTACAGAGATTTGGCGCTCTCCCCCTACAGGGAAGAATTTGAACCATACTAATTTAGTTACACTCGTTTTCGTATAGATGTCATTTTGAGTGGTACGTGGTCAGCGTTCCGCCTCATACTGACATCTAGGAAACCAAGGTAGTACTAGGACGGGAAAATTCGGTAAATTTGCTTTGAGGCCTTTTCATTCAGGCTTAAGGATTTTTTACGAGCCTGAAAATCTTCAGACTCGGGACCCACGGCTTAAAGTCCTTCCTGGAGGACTTGCTCCTTGGATTTTTCCGTCCTAAAAAATCCATCGACCCCGGCCGGGTTTGAACCCGCGATCACTTTTTGCCATCTACAGACAGAAAAAAGAATTTGCTTTTCTTGCCAGTACATCTTCGTTACAAACGAAAGAAAAAATAACGACATTATCCGTGTCACGAAATTAGCCGAGTTTGCCACATATATTGAATTCAATTCCCCATTTCCATGACATAGTAAGACAATTCGTAGACACAATCCCAACTAAATTACTCTTAAGTCAATCTCGCAATTGTAACACATGGTTGCCGTCATTGAGATCCAATTTACGCCGTGATTTTGCTTGACAAGATCTTACAGAACTTAAATTAATTATCGTATGAAATTGTTTGTAACTTGGCAACGCAGCACTTGACTTATCAATAGGGGTAAAGTGGCACTCGGAGGATTTCGGTACTGAAATGCTTTGCATGCGTATTATAGGCCTAGAGGAGATTCATGTCTTAAAAACTCAGAAATTAGATGAATGTGTTTAGGAAAGTTGTTAGCGGCCGTTTCTGTAGTGTAATGATTAGTTTTACAGTCCACCGCTGCGGTCTCGAGGTAGCCTTGTCATTCAGCGAGCTTGGGTTCGATCGCCGGTCGGGACAAGCTTCATGGGTGAGCTTTTATCCGGGGTTTTTCTCAACTGTAAGACAAATTTCAGGTAGCTTTGAAGCCCAAAAAGCCTTCGAACATCATCTGACCATCATCATTATCATCCATTGTGTGGAAAGCAAAGGGAAGCTACCACACCTACAATTCCCTAATAAAGCTGCAAAGCATAGCATGAAAAAGCTATGAATGTAGTGAAGAACCTACCCATGGGCAGAACATTGTAGAATATAATATATAGAGGAAGTTCGGTAATGTGGACCCTTCGGTTTGAGTGGACCCTGTTAATATCTGTTTTAATTGGTGCTGCTCTCGAACAGAAAATATCTTAATTTCTTCCCCTCATCAACTTAGACGTGTTCAAGGTCAGTTTCTTTTGTTTTTTATGCGAAGAAGGTTTCATTTATGATATTTATGAGAATGGCCATTTTAAAAGTTTTTCGAGCCAATAATTAATTCTTAATTTCTGCTATTGAATATTAGAAATATTGAAAAATCTCCTACTATAATATATTATGTAGATGTCCACCGCTGTGGTCTCGAGGTAGCGTGCTGCCTTGTCACGCAGCGGGTCCGGGTTCGATTCCCGGTCGGGACAGGCTCCTGGGTGATATTTATGAGAATGGCCATTTTTCGGGGGTTTTCCTTACCTGTAAGACAAATGTCAGGAAGATTAGGGCCCAACGGACCCCGAAAACCATCTTGCTATCATCATCACCCTTATCATCATCATCATTATCATCTTTCACCGGCCGGTGTGGAAAGCAACGGGAAGCTAGCACACCTATAATTCCCAAGTAAAGCTGCAAAGCACAGTACGAAAATGATATGATTGCAGTGAAAGACCTGCCTTCGGGCATAATTACAATGTATGGATGTAGATGCTGTTTTAATATACTGACGGGTTTGGTTTGTTATTATGTGACAAGGCTGTTGTATATAATAATTAAACATAACAAAGGAATTCGGTTAATGTGGGCCCTTCATGATGCGGTTAAAGTGGACCTGGGTCCACTTTACACAAATATGTATATTTTATCAATGAGGATGCTATCTGTAAAAACCGTACACTGAATTAATTTTATTTAATATCCTTGTAATTTTGCTAAACCCAAAGAACGTCGCTGTCTGCAGAAGAATGGCGTGTGAATGTTATAATCAACAGTAATTTTTCAAAACATAAAATAAATACCAATGCTTTTTTAATTACGATCAGCCATAAATACTTTCAGATTAATTTGTGCCTGTCTGTATAAATTAATAGAGTAAATAAACTTAAAAATAGTCTAAAACCTAGGATGGACTCTGGGGTCCACTTTGCCTGAACATGGAGGTTAAAGTAGATCTTTCTAGTAATGTAGAAAAATTTTATAAATTATGAACATGTTTCCATATTAGAATAAAATAACAATGCTATTTCATTGTTACAACACTAATGATAATTACTGTAATTAAACAAAATTCAAATCCCTTAATTAAAAGAAGAAAAACAACAAATTAAAAATAGGTCTCCACATTGCCCGAAGTTCTATATATATATATATATATATATATATATATATATATATATATATATATAACATATATATACTGCAATTAAACAAAATTCAAATCCCTTAATTAAAAGAAGAAAAACAACAAATTAAAAATAGGTCTCCACATAACCCGAAGTTATATATATATATATATATATATATATATATATATATATACTGTATATACTGTAATTAAACAAAATTCAAATCCCTTAATTAAAAGAAGAAAAACAACAAATTAAAAATAGGTCTCCACATTACCCGAAGTTCTATATATATATATATATATAATATATATATATATATAACCAAGGCCAAAAAATATGCATAGGTCTATATATCAATAAACGGTCTAGAGGCCGCAATTTTTGTTTCATGGAAACCAAATTCGGCATATAGCAATTAATTTTAAAAAAGTAAGATCGAATCGTTAATCAGCAACATCGAACCATTACGTGTAAGAGTTAACTTAAATCGAAAATTTAATAATCACGCTAGTGGACACAATTTTATATATATATATATATATATATATATATATATATATATATGACATAAGAAACTCAGTATGTGCTATTTAAATAAAGCCAAGAAGGTATTCTCCAAAATCAGCGAAATCCGACTGTTAGAAGTGGCGGTTTACCTGAAATACGAAATTAAAAATTGACTCTATCGACCACCATGTATAGTTCGTCTCATTGAATAATGTATAATTAAATGAATCATTAAATTAATAATGTAACCTATAAGATAAATTAGTTTAATTTATTTAATATTTTAATAAATAATGGACAAATTAATCGTTATGTATTATTTAAATTGCTATAAACTTATTCAATAATAAGCAAAGTAAAGACTTGAGTGTTGGCTAAAGGAAAAGAAGTTCATATGGCATTTATAGACCTGGAAAAGGCATATGACTCTGTACCCATCAACAAGCTTTGGTTGGCAATGGAAAAGTTTGGAATATCTAAATCTCTTATATATTTTATAAAAAGAATGTATGATTGTAAAGTAAGTATTAAGGTTGGAAATAGAATATCCTCAGAATTTCATATAACAAAAGGATTAAGACAAGGATGCGGGATGTCACCAACATTGTTCAAGATATATTTAGAAGATATATTAATGAAATGGAATAAGTCATGTAGGGGAATGGGAATCAACATTAATGGCCGTTTACTGCACAATTTATTATTCGCTGATGACCAGATTATAATAGGACAAGATAAAGAAGATATAGAATATATGATTAGAAAGTTGGTAGATGCATTTGAGATAGGTGGACTGAAGATAAATTATATTAAAACAGAATATATGGTAATCGGAGGAAATTCAGAAGACCTACAAATAAATAATATGATAATTAAACGTGTTGAAGAATTTAAATATCTTGGGTCTATAATAGATAAATCTGGTACTTGTGAAAAATATATATATTAACAGAGTAAATTGTGCAAGGAAGGCGTTTAGATCCCTGAATGGTCTTTTATTGGAATAGAAATTTGACCAGAAAAAACAAAAAAAGAGATTATACAGATAATAATAGAAAGTATACTTACATATGGATCAGAAAGCTGGACAATAAATGAAAGGATGCAGAAAAGAATCTTGGCCACAAAAATGGATGGA
This sequence comes from Diploptera punctata, assembly GCA_030220185.1. Lineage (NCBI taxonomy): Eukaryota > Metazoa > Arthropoda > Insecta > Blattodea > Blaberidae > Diploptera > Diploptera punctata. The sequence continues at coordinate 361,869 of JASPKZ010003048.1, read as the reverse complement.
TTACGGAGAAGTATGAGAATATCAAGGCTACAACACATTCGAAATGCATATATCAGACAAGAAATGGATGCACAAGAAACTGTTATCGATAGGATGGCAAAGAGAGCTCTACAATGGTATGGACATGTACAACGGATGCCGGAAGACCAGTGGCCTAAACAGGTGTTGGATTGGATGGTACCAGGCAGAAGGAGAAGGGGAAGAAGTAGAAGAGCATGGTATGAGGGAATATATGATGCCATGATAAAGAGGGGTATGGAAGATGGACAATGGGAAGATAGGAATCTCTGGAAAGCAGGAATAAAAGGCAAACTGCTGTAAAGTGGAAAGCCTGTATTAAGTATTAAGTAAGTAAAGACTTGAGTGCACAGGGCATGTTCATCGCATTGAGAATAGACGTATCTCAAAGAAAATTCTCTATGCAACTATAGGGGACAATAAAATAGTGGGAAGAGCAAGAACAAATGGATTGATGCTGTGGACAAGGATGCAAAGAAGATTCTAGGAGTAAGGAACTGGAAAAGGAAAACACTGGAAAAGGAAAACACTGGATAGGAGGTTTGGAAGGGCTTAATACAGGATGCCAAGGCCCAACATCGATATGTAGCGTCATAGAAGAAGAAGAAGAATAACTTAAAGCTATGCATGATTTATTTGCACTGCGGTTCCAGACTGTCAAATAAGCTGGCATCTCAAATTGCGTTTCCTCAATTTCTTCTTCTTCTTCTTCTACTACAAGGTTTAGGCTATGCAGCCTGTTCCGGCGAAGTTAAAAGTGGAGTCCATCTTCTACGTGGTCGGCCAACATTTCTTTTTCCTCTGGGATTATACAGGAAGGTTCTTTTTGGTATTCTTTCGTTGTTCATTCTCATTAAATGTTCTGTCCATTTCTTATTATTTTCGCTGATTTTATCTTCAATTTTATATATATTTAATTCTTCTCGTACAGTTTCATTCCTTATTCTATCCGCTCTTGTGCATCCTTTCACATTCCGTAAAGATAGCATTTCCGCAGTCTGTATCCTGCTTTTATCCCTTGATTTCATTATCCAATTTTCACTTCTATGCAACAACAAAGGAACAGCCATTGCTTTATATAATTTCAGCTTCGTATCTTTCCTTGTTTTCCGACCTAAGGTTCTTTTTATGGTTCCACAAATAGCCTGATATTTATTTACTTTATTTTCTCTATAAGTTATATCACATCCTGAATATTGGAAATGTGATATTTGTTCTATTATTTTGTTATCCAGTACAATTTTTGATCTAATTCCATATTTACCAATAAATGCCATTACTTTTGACTTATTTATTGATATTTCACAATTATATCTATTGGCTATTAATTTAAATTTATATGCTAACATTTGGAGCTCATTTTCAGATTCTGCTAAAAGTACAACATCGTCAGTGAATAATAAAGCATTTATTTTATCTTTATTATCAATTAATATTCCTTCATTAGTTAAAACCTTCTTCCATTCTTTTAGGATATCGTCCATATAAATATTAAATAATATAGGTGAGAGTGAACACCCTTGTCGTACTCCTTGATTTATTTGAAAAAATCCTCGGACCCTCATAGTCGCAAGATCCTCCTCCACACCACCCATCCATCTAATTATAGGGCGTTCGTTTCTTCTTCCCGAGTAAACTCTTCCCTTTCACATTCTCTATGGGAGGTGCTTATCACCCATTCTTATAAGATGACCCAGCCATCTTATCCTTTGAGACTTTATACATCTGACCATATCTTGGCCATTCGTTAGATCATTCAGCTCCTGGTTACTACGAATTCTCTATGTGCTTTCATTCTCCTTCAAACGTCCAAAAATGTTTCTTAATGCCCTTCTTTCAAAGGATCTAAGGGCATTAACATCAGCAAGAGTTAGGGAGCATGCTTCTGAACCTTACGTAACAACATATTTTAACACCTGAAGTAATATCCCGTCAATATTATTTGTTTTTAATCCAATAGGTTCTATAAATCTATTGTGCCATTTATTCTCTGCGAAAGGCCGCTAATTTAATTTTAACTGTGTAACAAAATGATTGCGATGAAATGATTTGGTAATTAAATTCCAACCTAACATTCGCCTTGGCATTTGCCTTGACGACAGGAAAACAAGGGAAAACTGCAGTCATATTGATTGATTCAGTAATTTGAACGCGGGGTATTCCATATATTAGCTATCATTTTCAGTTTAGCGTTTTAAAACTCGATTTTTATTACATAAATTATTTAATTTTAAGCACAGTTTTTTTCACGTATTTTATGTCTTTCGGGCTAAATGGCCGTTGTCTGGTTTTATTAACACTCAACGTTTCGTCTACTACTGCGGTAGACATCCTCAGGAGATTCTGCGTGCTCTTTAACCTCCTAACTGCAATCGACATTTGAAGAGTTAGAAAGTTAAAGAGCACGCAGAATCTCCTGAGGATGTCTACCGCAGTAGTAGACGAAACATCGAGTGTTAATAAAACCAGACCACGGCCATTTAGCCCGAAAGACATAAAATGCATGAATCAAAACACCTGCCGTGAAAGTCTACAATTTTACACATTTTTTTTTTTATTAGAAGTCAAATATGCTTTATTTTATTGCACAAATAATTATTAATTGTGGAAAAGTTTATCAATTATGTAAATCATTATTTGTCCAAGCATTCATTATATGTCTGAGCTGTTCAGACAAAAATAAAGCTGATAAAGAGAAATCGAAAAAGAGCGAGGTGAAACACAACTGTCATTGGTTGTAAAACAAAATTCATTGAAATGTGGTTGGTCATTGACTACCATTTGAGGCATGAGTTAAATAGTCATCAAGAATATCCTGTTTATTAGGATAGAAAAACAAACTCCAATCGTCACAGCATTATTATGAAGAAAATAGTTAAAAATTACATGAACATTTATTTTTTTTATGTGTTTAGCATATAATTTTATATGCTCTCAATGAGACAAAAAAAAGGCTCAGTACCTATAAAAATACTCAAATATTATACTATACATAGGCCTAGACAATGCGATCTTTTATCAAGCAAACTAATAATTATCCATCCATCCATAGTAATTCTGCCCGAGGGCAGGTCTTTCACTGCAATCATAGCATTTTCATGCTATGCTTTGCAGCTTTACTAGGGAATTATAGGTGTGGTAGCTTCCCGTTGCTCTCCACACCGGTGATGGATGATGATGATGATAATGATAAGGATGATGATGATAATGATAAAGATGATGATGATGGCCGGATGATTTTCGGGGACCTAATAATGATAAGAAGTAATATATTTAATAAGGATGTATGAGGTCGGTTATGGTGAGAGGTCTTTTTATTCAGACTTGGTTCTTTTACGATCCCCAAAATCTTCAGACTACAGGCCCACGGCTTAATGTCCCTCCCGGAGGACTTGTCCCTTGAATTTTATATACAAGGTAGTAGATATTTATTTCATGGTATTAATAGTTTATCTGACTCTATCTTGTACATTTTATATATCAATCGTTAACTCTAGATTGAATCAAAATATTTTGTAAATAATAATTATATAATCAATTGAGTTGGTGTTTACTTGATGAAAATCCATATATATATATATATATATATATATATATATATATATATATATTAATAAAATAAAAATAAAACTTAGTTTTATTTGATTTTCGTATTTATTAAGATATAATTCAGTGACAGCTGTTTCGGTACACTGTACCTTCTTCAGACATGTTAACAAATTATGAATTGTGTTATTATAGTACATATCAACTGATCTAAGCAACAATACAACAATAATTTATTTAATTTTTTTTAATTTAACAAAGGGGATTCATTCAAATCAAGTTGAGAATTCTGCAGGATACACACTACTAGATCACAAAAAAATGAAGACATCTTAGAAGAATTATACATGCAACCTTTAGAAAACAAAATGTCTTATTATAAGTCAAGATGGATGCAACATGTTCATCGAATGGAAGATCATAGGATACCCAAACAAATGTTAAGATATCAGCCTGTGGGAAGAAGAAGACCAGGACGTCCACTCAGAAGAATTTTGGGTGGTGTTTCTCTTGAGGCCGAAACAGGTCAACAAATGGCCTTAAATTCGTGATGATGATGATGATTATTATTAGATATTAAATTAAGAACTCGTTTTATATTTCTCTTCCCGGAAGGCATGGGGCACATAAAAATGTCAACAAAGGGAGAGACTGAACTAAGAAAAACAAATATTAATGTCTTAACCTTTCTTTTTCTATCCGCTTTCTTAATTATAGACAATTCAATGATGAGGTAGATATAAACTCTATGAGGACTTGGAATCAATTAATTAATTACATAGTAAACATATCTGGTCTTTCTTGTCTGTAATTTGATTGGATGAAATTATTTGGTTGCAGTAATTATAAGTCAAAGCACTGATAATTATCAGTCATTAGTTAAGTTCGCCTGAAAATATTGGTCCGTCCATCCGCTTCACTTGAGAGCCAGAGAAGTTGCGGGAACTGGACAGGGGCACTCCTACGTAATTTGATTGGTCGTTAACTCTGTTCCATGTTTAATGCTAATTTGTTTATTCATCCAAACACATTAAAATCGATATATTTATATACCGGTATACATAACTCTTCTGTACGTGTATTTGTCACTCTATTCCTCCTAAACGACTGGATATCTAGTTTTATGGGAAAAGAATTCAATTTAAAACTTTTCTTTAATCTTTTTATGTTGATGATTTTTTTGTGTATGTCTGATTAGGTCCATCGATAGCTTATACTCACAATTGGAACCTCTAAAACCATTAGGTGTAGGAGATCACCTGAGGTGAAAATTTAAAAAAACTCTCTAGCGGTCACATTTTTCGATGTTTCACAACGAAACTCAGTGCATCCTATTAAAATAAACCGAGATAGGTATTAACCAAAAATGAGCGAAATCCGACAATTAGAAGTGGAGGTTTACTTGTAACCCAAAATTAAAAACTGCCTAAATGACTGGACCGATTTAATGAACTTTTTGTGTATGTTTGAGTGGGTCCCTGGATGATTTAGATTCACAATTGGACTCGGTAGGTGACGCTGCAGTCGGATTATAGGATTTTTTTATGTCACATGTGTAGCTATCTGCATTATCGACATATTCCACGCGACAATGTGACGTCATCATGCACGCTTCTTTAGCCACAACAGATGGCTGCGAGAGGTTTTCTTAAGAACTTATTTAATAATACATAATTACGTCTTCATTAATGAATTGTATGGTAAAAAAAGTAACTTACATTTATCGTCCGACCATGACACATCTGCCGGGTCCGTAATGTTAATGTTTTTAGTGTATAATGCTATTGTGTTATTATTTAATTGTAATATTATTATTGTGTTTTCTTTATGTAATTGTAATGTTATTGCTATTGTGTTATTACTTAATTGTAATATTATTGTGTTTTCTTTATGTAATTGTAATGTTAATGTTTTTAGTGTATAATGCTATTGTGTTATTATTTAATTGTAATATTTTTATTGTGTTTTCTTTATGTAATTGTAATGTTATTGCTGTTTTTGTTTATTTTTCTTTACACTAGTACCAATTATTACTTTATTGTAACGGACTGTCAACAGCACGTACGGCTTACTGCCCGTGCGACCCATATTTGTAAATAATATTGTAAATATCTTACTTTTTGTCTAATAAAGTCCTACTACTACTACTACTTACTTACTCACTGGCACTATCGAACCCGTAGGTTCATGACTGCGCGGACATAAGCTCTCCATACATCCCTATCCTGAGCTAAAGCTTTCCAGTCATTCCCTGTATAATCTACTTCCCTCAAATCATAGTTAATGCTATTCTCCCACCTCATTCTTGGTCTACCAACTGGGCTTTTCCCTTTGGCTTTCCTACAAGAAGCTTCCATGCACGAATTTCATTCCCCATTAATCCGTTAGTTTACATACAGAATTTCATTGCCTTTGAAAGATCATAAGCCCAAAGTAGATAGATATAAACACAAACGTAATAGTAGTAGTAGTATGCCCTTGTTCCCCTCGGTGATACTTAGGCGCTCTCCCCCTACAGGGGAGAAAATCAACCAAACTAATTTATAAGAATTAAATGAATCGTGATTTCTTCTTACCTCATATTCTATGTTTTTTTAAACACAGCACCGCAGTATCAGCAACCATCGTCACCATCCTCAGCTGTTTTCACGATAATGGTGACGATGGTGGCCGATACTGCAGTGCTGTGTTTAAATAAATAATAGTTTTAAAAAAAACTAAAAGAACACGCTTTATTAGAAAACTAAAAAATGAAAAATAATTTTAATTTCCAATACGCTTAAAATAAAGTGGTCAACAAAAAAATCATCTCCAACACATATAGAATAAAATTAGAGTTATCAAGAAAAATAAAATAATTTTACCATCAAAAGCGTGGGGTGCTGTATATCAATTAATATATTTGATAATAAACAGATATTGGTAAAAGTAAGCTCTCTAAGAAGAAAATGTAAAAATCATAAAAAGCACCCCACGCTTTTGATGGTAAAATTATTTTATTTTTCTTGATAACTCTAATTTTATTCTATATGTGTTGGAGATGATTTTTTTGTTGACCACTTTATTTTAACCCAAGCGTATTGGAAATTAAAATTATTTTTCATTTTTTAGTTTTCTAATAAAGCGTGTTCTTTTAGTTTTTTAAAACTATTATTTATTTTTTATTTTTTAGTTTTAATTTTTTACAGAATAAGATAAAAATGTAAATATCTTTAAATTCGATACTATTGTAGTATGAGCTAAAAGTAATACTCTTCCATAAAAAACCCTCCCAGCCGAATTTCAACCAGCGACATATGGATTACTGAAATTATATACCACTAAGAGTTCACTGCTGTACCAACTGAGCTCTTACAACGATTGACTAAAAACTCGACTAGTCCGCAACCTATTATACCAGTTTTCATTTTTTTTTATTTTCCGATGATTCTGGCCAGGATTTTAGAAACAAAATATGAAATTATTGTATTGTCACGGGTCCTCTACACGTATACAACGTTTCAAGTCGATCCAATGTTTATAAGTGGGTGAAAATCGCGTTGAAAGATTCCGTTACATTGATACAAAAACACGTTTTTTTTATTTTCTGATGATTATGGCCAGGATTTTAGAAAATAAATATGAAATTATTGTTTTGTCACGGGTCATCTACAAGTATACAAAGTTTCAAGTCGATCCAATGTTTCTAAGTGGGTGAAAATCGCGTTGAAAAATTCCGTTACATTGACACAAAAACACTTTTTTTTTATTTTCTGATGAATATGACCAGGATTTTAGAAAATGAATATGAAATTATTGTATTGTCACGGATCCTCTACAAGTATACAAAGTTTCAAGTCGATCCGATGATTTTAAGTGGGTGAAAATCGCGTTGAAAGATTCCGTTACATAGATAGATAGATACAGGTCAAGCTAATATAAAGCGTGTAAAAAACATAGAAGTATGAGGTAAGAAGAAATCACGATTCATTTAATTCTTATGAATTAAACCTCATAATGTTAAAAATTCCCAAATGTATTATACAAACTAATTTGTTACACTTGTTTTCGTATAAAAGCCATTCACCGAAAAGGAACAGAGAGACAGGTGAAAGGAGAAGATTGTATAATAGTGAGCTACATGGTCATTATGGGGGGGCGGATATAATAAGAACAGGTAAGTCTCGTAGATTGCGATGGTCAGGACACGTATCACGAATGGGGAATGAAAGGAATGCATGCAACCATCTTGTATGAAAACCAGAGGAAAAAATACAGTTGGTGGACCATGAATGAGGTGGGAGAATAATATTAACCATGATTTGAGGGAAATATATTCCTGTAGTCGTCCATGTCTGAGTTTATGCTAGGGTAAGATTTAGACTCTCCAGACGCTTCATTATCATTCAACACCTATCATATCATAGGGATAACGTGAATCCGACTTCCAGGCGCCCCAACTTAATAAGTGGGTTATAATTCCGCCATATAAGCAGAAATTACCAGAAATGTCATAAAAAGTTAAAATATTAAAATGTATACCTGAAATGTCAGTCGCCCTCAACAAATTAATATTAATTAAAATTGTGAAGGTCTTTCAGAATTATTGTTCCATCTTCAGCAGCTATGTAGGTATTAACTAATTTTCTATAAGAATATTGTAGAGAGGACTGAGATGGATAGGCGTGTTCTCGTTTAACAGGTTTTTGTTTCTTACTTCTTTCAGTAGCAGTAGAATCGGATTTTCGGAGGCGATCGACAAGAATTTTAAGAAGGAATAAGGTCAGAAACAGCACAATAAGAGAAATTATGCAAGTTAAAAAAAGCATTAGGAAAAATAGAGGAAAAACGTTTGAAATGCTATGGACACCTCATAATAATGGAAGAAGAGAGAATACCAAAGAAGATCCTTAATTGGAAAGCTAATGGAAGAAGTGGAAGAGGCAGACCTAGAGAACGTTGGATGGATGGAGTGAAGAGAAGTATGGAAGCTATAGATTTGAGGGAAGAAGATGCTTTAGACAGGAACCTCTGGCGACAAATCACTTTAGGTTGAAGAAGAAACACTATATTGTGGAATATTCCTAAATAAAAAAATTATATTTCTTCCAGGATGTTTATTTTGTGGTTATTACACATTCTGTGTACTACTGAGAGTGTGTTATCAACCGGGTTAAACTGATGACCTTCATTTATAGTGTGTTTTGCAAAACTTGATGTTCCCTCGTCATATATTAAAGTATTTGAAATCCTAACTGTATCGTGTATTAACATTTCTGGTGGTTCTGCCGATAGTACATATAGAGTCTAATAGCCTAATAACCATAAAATAAACATCCTGGAAGATGTATAAATACTGAAAAAAGTAAAAAACAAAAAACCTGCTCAACGAGAATACGCTCACCCATCTCAACCGTATCTACAGTATATACTATAATGGCGTAGTCCATTGTTGAGCCATAGTCTATCCTTTGTAAGTAATTACAAGACCAAGTTAATTTTAGTTAACTTATTTGCTCATATATGTCATGGATGGCATGCAGTCAATACACCGACCCAATTAGACATCTAACGGGTAACTAAGGTAATACTAAAGTCCAGAGCCGCTAATTCTCCGGCTCTGACGTTAAGGTTGTACGAGGAGTAAAAAGAGAATATCGCCCTCTACTGCCAATAAGGGAATAGTTGAATGGGAGTGGACGTCTGCCACAATCAATCAATGCTCTTGACGCCGCTAATAAGGTTTTAAATTGCTGAGATGGTGTTAGCTGTATTTCTGCTAAAAAATAGGCCCCTCCCACTGAATATCCATATCGGCAACACTGTCGTGAAAACGTCAGAGCCGGAGAATCAGTGGCTGGACTATAGGATGTTGAGGTCGGTAAATTTTACTTAGAGCATTTTTATTAAGGCTTAAGGATATTTTATGAGCCTCAAACATTTCAGACTCTGGACCCACGGCTTAAAGTCCTTCCCGGAGGACTTGCTCCTTGAATTTTTCCGTCTTAAAAAAATCCACTCGCCCCGGCGGGGTTCGAACCCGCGACTCTCGGAACTAGAGGCATGGAGAAAAACCACTAGTCCACCGCGGCCGACATTTACAGTATGCTGGAAGAAAATTAGTTATAATTAAAGAAAAATCTATCATATAAAAATTCCTTAAAGTAAATAAATAAGCAAGAATAAAACTTTCCCTAGGAATTTGAGGCTAACCGGAACCTTTATAAATATTATAATAATTACACATATATTATAGGAACATTTTAAGTTGTACCTATGATACTCAGCTGTTGAGGATGGAACAAGAAATTCTGAAAGGCCTTCACTATTTTAATACTTTAACTTTTTACATAATAACTTCAGCAGTAGTTCAGAATGAATTTTAAAACTAATGAAATGCCATAAAGACAACCTGGTTACATTGATAAAAAATTATATAAAGTAAAAAGTGTAAAGTGATCCCACTACTGGCCTCAGGAGGCCCTTGTGGTAGTAGGAGGTTAAGGCTCCCACTTTTTCTAGACAATCGGCACTTGATGTCAGCCGGGTTGTCAGCCCTGCATGACGGCCGCCTTTACCCCCAGATAAAGTGTCTGGAACTCATTTCCGTTAAAGGCTGAGTCGACCCCAGGGCCATAATGCCGCCAGAAGGTTTGGCTCAGTTTAAAAATCCTGACCCCATTGGGACTCGAACCCCTGACCTTCCGGCTTGTACCCAGTGCCTTAACCACTATGCTACGGCGTGCCCCAAGATAAAAAATTATGAAAAAATTAAAATATGTTTATTGTCTAAATTTGAAGCTGGTTATAACCCGCAAATTTCATAATAGCATACGGAAAAATATGTTTTAGTGGAAACATATTGGCTATGATAGTATGGGAAGCGACATTTTCGTGGTATGAGAAAGCCCCAAGACAATTTAGATTAGTTTGTTGGAGCTTGCTTTACTGAGATTAGCTTGGTGAATGCGACAGGACACGTAATATGCTGGGATAATGAAATTATCACATCTAAATAGCAAAGTTAGATTGTATGTTATTAAACAGGCCTGATCATTCATGTTCATACATAGAAATACATTATATAACGAAAATGGACAGTTAATCTTAAAAGAGGGGAATTTTAAACAATTGGCAAAATTCAAATACCTAGAAACAATAATTACAAATAGGAATGAGATGCACAAAGAAATTAAACATAGGCTCGATTCTGGAAATGCGTGTTATTATGCATTACACGGACTCTTGACGTCCCAACTCCTTTCAAAAACGTTAAACTGAAATTATATAAAACTGTTATTCTACTGTTATATTATATGATGCGAAACATGGACTCTTATTTTAAGGGAGGAGAAAAGATTACGAGTTTTTGAGAATAAAATTCTTAAGATTTTTTTTCGACCAAAGAGATATTAACAGACAGGCGAATGGAGAAGACTACATAACAGTGAGCTATATGATCTTTATAGGAAGCCAGATACAATAAGAAGAGTTAAGTATCTTAGGTAGGTATTAAAGAACCAAACTTTCCACGAAGAGCGACTCTCAGCCCGTGTCTCCGTAATTAATTATGTGGGTCATGCAGAATCTACTCTAACTGACTCACTCTATTCAACATCATGTGCTAACAAGATATTTATTTAAAAAGTTTCCGGAAACAAATGAAATTTGGAGGCCTCAGCGTACGGAAGACATGGCCTAGAGAGCTTGGTTTTTGAAAACCGGCCATAGACCTACTGAAATGGGCAGAACATGCGGCACGAATGGGGAATGAAAAAGAAGCATGGAAGTTTCTTGTACGAAATTTAGAAGGAAAACACCCAGTTGGTAGACCAGGAATGAGGTGCGGAAGTAATATTAACCATGATTTGAGATAAGTAGATTATACAGAGGATGATTGGAAAATATTAGCTTTGGATAGGGATGCGTGGAGAGCTTATGTCCGCGTGGCCATGAACCTACAGGTTCTATAGTGCTACAGAGTTATTATATTATTATTATTATTATTATTATTACTATTATTACTCTTATTATTATTATTACTATTATTATTACTATTACTATTATTATTATTATTATTATTATTATTATTACTATTATCATTATTATTATTATAACTACTACTATTATTATTATTATATTATTATTATTATTATTATTATCATATTATTATTATTATTATTATTATTATTATTATTATTATTATTATTATTATTATTATTATTATTATTATTATTATTTTATTATTATATTATTATTATTATTATTATTATTATTATTATTATTATTATTATTATTATTATTATTATTTATTCATCCTCCATTCGCCTAATATGCCCATGCCATTTTAGTTGCTTTTCTTGGATAAATTCTAAAATTGAGTTTTCTTACTGCCAAACTGAAGTACACACTCCAAGTATTCCAAAGGAAAATGGAGAGGAAAATCTTAGGCATAACTCTGAAGGACAGAATCTCGAATACAACACTTCAAGCGATATCCTCAACAACTGATCCCGCACAACAAGCCATCAGGAAAAAATGGAAGTGGGGAGGCCACGTCGCAAGAATACAGGACGACAGGTGGACAATAAAAACAACCATGTGGGACCCGTACACAGGCAAGAGACAGCGCGGAAGACCAAGACGACGATGGGCTGACATCTTCAAAGAACGAGCAGGGGCGCAATGGTCCAGAGTCGCCAGATGCAGGAAAAGCTGGAGAACGATGGAGAGCCAACTGTGTATTAACTAATCACAGAACAGACAGTGTATACAAACCAAGTGCTACATCCAAGTCAACTTCTCACCACGGAGTAGCTCACCGGGTGACACTCTCAAATAGAGCTTAACCCCTGTACAGGGAGGCCTTTGCCCTAAAGGGACATATCAGGCTTTATTTATTTATTTATTTATTTATTTATTTATTTATTTATTTATTTATTTATATTCATGTTCTCTTTTATAACTTCATTTCTAATTTTCTCTCTCCTTGATATATAGCAGATCTTCTCCAATAGTCCAATCTAGCAGATCTCCTCCAGTAGTCCATTTCTGCTACCATTACTTTCTTTTCATCTGATAACTTATAGTCCAAACCTCTGAACCATAAGTCATAATACTTCTAACTTTAGTTTCTCTTTGATGTGTTTATCCCATAATATTCCATTCAGGGCAGATATTACATATTTTCCTGAGTATATTTTTATATTATTATTATTATTATTATTATTATTATTATTATTATTATTATTATTATTAGCATTATTATTATTATCATTATCACTACAAATTTTACTATTGCTGTAGAAGCTGTAGTATAGAAGGGGGGAATCTGCTGACAGAGGCTTCATATATTAAACAAAAATGATTATCGCAAAAATTGTTATGAAATTATAATATTTCAGACAAGAAAACAAAGAGAGTACAGTTTATGTATAACGATAGAACGTCAGTCACTTTCTGAATTTTAAGGAGCTTGTTCTGTACATAATAGGCCTATCACATGTATCGTTTGGTTGCCGCAGATAGATGTCAACAGTTTTGCAGAATTTCTGCTAAAAGCGAAACTGCATCTGCGGTTCTCCCAGCAGCTGTCTAAGTCACTAACGGAGATTGTCAATTCCCAACCGTGTAAATCAATGTTGTTAAATTGTGTGACATAGCCATTAACTTCACCACTCCACTATGTAACAAGAAAACTATTTTAATTGCCATATCGTGTTTAAATACATGGTTGTATTTTACCGTAATCAGTGAATCCCCATTTCCACGAAATTCCAAAAACAATAAAAGTATAAGTTTCAAGAAGATTAAATTTCAGGTTCCATCCATCCATAGTAATTCTGCCCAAAGACAGGTCCTTCACTGTAATAATAGCATTTTCATGCTATGCTTGCAGCTTTACTAGGGAATTGTAGGTGTGGTAGCTTCCCGTTGTTTTCCACACCGGTGAAGGATGATGATGATAATGATAAGGATGATGATGATGATGATGGCCATATGATTTCGGGGACCGTTTGGGCCTTAAAATTATCCTGACATTTTTCTTACAGGTGAGGAAAAACCCCGATAAAGACCTCACCCAGAAAAACTGCCCCGACCGCGGATCGAACTCGGGTCCGCTGCGTGACAAGGCAGCACGCTACCTCGAAACTCCAGTGGTGGACAATTTCAGGTTATTATTATTATTATTATTATTATTATTATTATTATTATCATCATCATCATAAGAACAAAAATCGTAATAGACAACAAACCTCTGGAACAAGTAACAAATTTTAATTATTTCGGTTGTAATTTTACTATAAACACAAAAACTGAAAGAGACATGAAACTGTCGAAATTTTAAATGATATGCGGAACTATACATAAAACATTAAAGAATGAAACAAGAAGAGATACTAGATTGAAGTTTCATAAAACATTTGCAGTTCCTGCATTACTTTATGGGAGCGAAACTTGGGTAATGACAAAAAATTGCAAAGTAGAATACAAAGCGCAGAAATGAACTTCCTTAGAAGAACAAAAGCCTCCACAAGATTGGATCGGATAAGGAATGAAGATATAAGAAAAGAGTTAAATATATATCCATAGAGAGAAATGGTACACATGTAGAAAGAATGAATGTAACAAGATTACCAAGAGCAGCATTCAACTACAAGCCATGAGGTTCAAGGAATGTAGGAAGGCCAGTGAAAAGATGGACAGAACAACTGTGAGGAGGAACAGGCAATTTATGCCTAGCCCGTAAAGTGAAGATTATTATTATTATTATTATTATTATTATTATTATTATTATTATTATTATTATTATTATTATTATTATTATTATTATTATTATTATTATTATTATTATTATTATGTTAGTGGTGATTCGAAGTAGTCCCGGTCTTGAACTAATCTCTCACCCAGACCAGTCCCACATTTCATCGTGTGTTAAAAAAAGAAGTACGAAATCCATTATAGGGGCTCTCAAAAAAGTTCCAACTTCTCTCTAAAAAAGCGTTAAGCTGAAAATATATAAAGCTGTTATTCTCCCAGTTATCCAGTTATAATTATATGGATACGAAACCTGGACTCTTAGTTTAAGGGAGAAGAAAAGATTACAAGTATTTAAGAATAAAGTTAAGAAAAATTTTGGATAAAAGAGAGATGAACAGACAGGTAAATGGAGAAGACTTACATAACAGTGAGCTACATGACCTTATAGGAAACCTGATATAATAAGAACAGGTAAGTCTCGTAGTCTACAATGGGCAGGAAATGTGGCACGAATGGGGAATGAAAGAGGGGCTTGGAAGCTTCTTGTAGGAAAACCAAAGGGAAAACACTCAGTTGGTAAAGCAAGAATGAGGTGGGAAAGTAACATTAACCGTGATTTGAGGGAAGTAGACTATTTAAAACATAAAGTAATGAAGTATTTACCTAAAAGGTCCGTCTCCTCAACTTTATTAGTTATTTAACAGTAGCGCTTTCGGGACTAGTCCCATCATCAGCAGGATTCAAAACTGGTGTTTCGCTGAAGATCTGGTAGAGGGAGTTACTCGTACTGGGTGCTTTTTCATTTATCAGATGGTCGATGGTCATCTGATAAACGAATACGCACCCAGTACGAGTAACTCCCTCTACCAGGTCTTCGGTGAAACACCAGTTTTGAATCCTGCTGATGATGGGACAAGTCCCGAAAGCGCTAGTGTTAAATAACCAATAAAGTTGAGGAGACGGACCTTTTAGGTAAATACTTCATTACTTTATGTTATAAACTTGAATAATACCTCAACGGAACTTCATCGTGAATCTTATAAATTTTAAATAGACTAAATAGGAGATGACTGGAAAACAGCTCAGGATAGGGATGTGTGGAGAACTTATGTACGCGGATTCGAGTGCCACTGAGTTAGTTAGTTAATCATTTTAACTATGTTTCTCATCTAATATTTTACGGATTTCTGGAGTCTGTTATAACATATTTTCTGATGTTGTAACTCCCATTCTTTGCTAAGATACTTCCTGGAGTGTAGCAATAAATATAAACTGGTTTTATTGTTTGCAGCAGGCAGCTGTATAATAAATAAGAGAGGATGTGGAAAGTAACTTCTTGAGATGATCAATCGATTGTTAACCTCATTGGATTGATCATCACGTTCGCGAAACGACAGCTATTTCACTTGAGAAGGGTTTGTCAAAGGCACGATGGCACGCATTTCATCGCACGGCTGGATCGTCAATCATCCTACACAAGCCCATCGTCCATCATTTTGCTCTATTTCACCCATTCTACATTAATTATCTACTCCAAATAAAGATTGCCCATTTACTGTCCACTCAATTGTTCCATCAACAAGGTGTACATAATCTATAATAGATGTTACACATTGCATTCCTTCTCTACTGATCTGGTTAACACAATTTCAGTGACGAAGCTCAAGGATATACAGAGTGTCTCTAAAGTCGCTGTCCATTTCAATAAAAGAAGGCAGTGATTAAAAAATTAATGTCATCGTAATTTTTTACAAGATGGTCAGAAGATGGTCTACAGAAATCACTCTTTCGATTAAATAACATTATACAGAATTATAATTTCAAAATATCAATAGCCCAGGAATCCTTCTTCATCGAGGATATCAGACACTGCTTCAGACTACCAGAAACGCAAGCATACAGAATCGTCATCGGGGAGAGACAGAAAAAAGCCGCCGAAATACCGACAGAAATTATGGAAACAGACGCAATGAAAACAGAAACCTGGAAGCAACCGAACTTCAAACTTCGTTATCTGTACACACGTTTCGCAGCCCATGGATTTCATGGGAATATATGCCTCAACAACATGTACCATGAACCCAAGGAGGACAGCGTCTGCAAATTATGCAACAATCCATGCCCCAAATATCATCTAGCGAAGTGTAAAAACAGAACTCTACCACTAAACACTGTAACTAAAGACTGGTAAAAGCAAAATTAAATTTAATGTACACATTGTGTTTAATAAAGTAAAAAAAATAAGTAAAAAGAAAATCTTAGCTTTTAATGGATCAGATACCATAAGAGCTAAAATAATTCTGGAGGGGAAACCCGTTGAACAAGTAAACAATTTTAAAAACCTGGGTTATTGAATCTCCTATTCTAAAAATGAAGATTTTTTAACCAAACTTAAAAAATGTAATTATATATGTGGCACAAATAAGAGAATATTAAAAAATACAAGAAAGGCAACAAAACTAAAAGTTTATAAAGTTGTGGCAGTCCCCTTACTGTTGTATGGTAGTTTATTTTGGATTTTAACTAAAAGAGAAGAGAAGATTATATAAGCAGCTGAAATGAGATTTCTGAGAATTGTGGCTGGCTGCAAACTTCTAGATAAAAGAAGAAGTGAAGATATTAGAAATGAGCTAAATATATTTAAACATTTAGATAAAATAAGATAATCTAGAAAAAAACTGGAAAGAACATGTTCAAAGAATGAAATATGAACGCATACCAAAAATTATACTTAGTTACAAACTAAAAGGAGAAGGAATGTTGGTAGACCGAAAAAGAGATGGTTTTAAAATTTTTAAATGAGAATCTATCAGATAGAAACAAGCCACATGGGCTTAATCAGTGATTGTTGATGACGATGATGATGATAATAATGTAAAATTTTACACATATTTTACTGTCTTTCTACATGACCATGTCAAAACATACTTCATATTTCAGCTGTGAAACAAAATACAGTATGGAGCTTTGGCGGAATTACGATCAACGTTCGTTGATGTTGCGTTGCGTTGCGTTTGAGTTCGTTCATGTTTAGCAAATACACTTTCCACGTATCAAATTATCAAGAATGTCTCGTAGACTGCGATGGGCAGGACATGTTGCACGAATGAGGAATGAAAGACGTGCATGGAAGCTTCTTGTAGGAAAACCAGAGGGAAAATGCCCAGTTGGTAGACCGAGAATGAGGTGGGAGAATAACATTAACTATGATTTGAGGGAAATAGATCATACAGAGGATGATTGGAAAACATTACCTCAGGATAGGGATATATGGAGAGTTATGTCCGCGCGGTCATGAACCTACGGGTTCGATAGTGCCAGTGAGTTAGTTAGTTAGATCGATGCCCATCATTGTTAGATCGATCTTCATAGCTACCTGAGTTACGGTCTCCGGTTTCTGAGAATTGCAGACGGGAATGTAGAACCTTGGAAATGGTAGATTCAGGCTTTCACGGCCGGATTTACTATGATGATCTTGTAGAAGATTTCCGGGCTGTAGGCCGTGGTCTTGAGGCTTGTAGTTCCCCAACGTTTCGCCAGAGAGTGCGTCCTGAATCCTCAAGGACAGTCTCAAGACAACCCTTGAGGATGCCGGACGCAGTCTCTGGCGAAACGATGGGGAACTACAAGCCTCAAGACCACGGCCAACAGCCCGGAAATCTTCTACAAGATCAACACAGATTCAGAAATGTTTA
Source organism: Diploptera punctata (assembly GCA_030220185.1). NCBI lineage: Eukaryota > Metazoa > Arthropoda > Insecta > Blattodea > Blaberidae > Diploptera > Diploptera punctata. The sequence continues at coordinate 343,870 of JASPKZ010003048.1, read as the reverse complement.
ATCGCTTGTTGGCTCTACGCACAGACTTTCAAGGATTTACGTACAAACGCCTCCTGTTTCTATTTTGCACTTTCCGCACTCACAGGCCGTTCCCTGAATGACCTTTCCTGATAACATGTATGCATTCACGCTCTACGAAATCTCGATACCAATTCAGAATCATATTGTCTATAGGTGCCTCATGATGAAAATTCCGTCTGAACGCACGCTGTACCCTATTTACACTCCGTGTATTGTGGAATCCCAATACACACCAACTACGTTCCTGTGGATTCACCATTGCCCTCTAAATGTTGCACAAATCACACGCATTTGAAATTTAGCATTCATACCATTTAACACAACTTGTTTGTCTCCAACAATGCCTTAATAACAAGCGAAATAGTAGGGAACAGTGATTTTTTTTCTTCTTATGCTGCCATCTGTTGTTTCTTTCAACATATCTATTGTCAATACTTTGATTTTATCATAAGTAATGCCACGAGTGATTTCCAAATTATCGATAAATTCACGACTCACGAAGTGAGGAGTGAATTTATCTAGAGGATTTGGAAATCAAGAGTGGCATTTGTTAGGACTATTTAACGAATAAAATTAAACTCTTTACTCCATCCATAGTAATTCTGCCCGTAGGCAGGTCTTTCACTGTAATCATAGCATTTTCATGCTATGCTTGCAGCTTTACTAGGGAATTGAAGGTGTGGTACTAAAAAATAATTATTTGAATATAGTTACCGGTGTTTTAAAATATTTATATAGTTAATGTAAACGGCGATGTTTGAAAACAAATTAGAAATTTGAGGTTATGTATATTCACTGCGACTAGATCATATTATTTATTGCCAAATAGGATAGCAATATTGTAAGAATGCACTCTAGTGGAGAAATAATGAAACACATCAAACTATTATAATCAACATTATAGGTAATTATTTATATTTTGAATAAACAACTCAGTAAAATCACTTAATCTATTCATTATTTGCTATATTCAATGTATTTGTTGGAGAAAAATAATGGTCTAACCTGTTCAGAATATTAAAAAAGGAGGAGCTTTCTTTATTACAAAACAGGAGCTGATAAAGAGAAATCGATAAAGAGCGAGGTGAAACACGACTGTCATTGGTGTAAAACAGAATTCATTGAAACGTGATTGGTCATTGACTACCATTTGCGACATGAGTTAAATAGTATTTCTAATAATACGAATTTCGAATAAATTCAACAACTGACTGCGACGCTATACCAGGTTGTAACCACGAAATGTTTCTGTGGACACACTGTACTTTCGCGCTGACGAACGTTCACTGTTAATCAGCGAATTGCATCACATTATTACTTTTAAAACTCGTATTTGGGAGGACCTGGTTCAAATCTGATCAAATTACCTGCGTATTCCTATTTTCTAGAACTTTCTTCAGTCGCAAGCCAAAAGTTCGATTCGGGTTAAATTAAAACTAACTCAATGTCATTATAGAACCCGTAGGAAAATGGCCGCGCGGAATTAACACTTCACGCATCCCTCCCTATTTTTCGTTCCCCCATTCGTGCCACATGTCCTGCCCATCGCAGTCTATGAGACTTAAGAGACTTACTTGAATACAACTTATTTTCCTACACACCTGAGATATTATTGCGTTTATAAATAAAACGAATAGTTTAAAAAAACTAAAACAGCACGCTTTATTAGAAAACCGAACTAAAAAATGAAAAAGATTTTAATTTCCAAGAAGATTGGATTAAAATTAAAGTGGTCAACAAAAAAATCATCTCCAACACATCTAGAATAAAACTAGAGTTATCTACAAAAAAAATAATTTTATTATCAAAAGCGTGGGGTGTTTTTTATGGTCTTTACGTTTTCTTCTTAGAGACTTTACTTTTACCAATATATATTTATTATCAAATATATTAATTGATATAAAGCACCCCACGCTTTTGATGGTAAAATTATTATTTTTTTTAGATAACTCTAGTTTTATTCTAGATGTGTTGGAGATTATTTTTTGTTGACCACTTTAATTTTATCCCAAGCGTGTTGGAAATTAAAATTATTTTTCATGTTTTAGTTCGGTTTTCTAATAGAGCGTGTTGTTTCAGTTTTTTAAACTATTATTTATTTTTTAGTTTGGTTTTCTAAAATGTAAATATCTTTAAATTCGATACTATTGTAGTATGAGCTAAAAAGTAATACTCTTCTAAAAAAATCCTCCGAGCCGGATTTAAACCAGCGACCTATGGATTACTGAAATTATATACCACTACAGTCCACCACTCTACCAACTGAGCGACCAGAGGATATAATATTAATTTCTTACAACGATGGACTAAAAAGTCGATAAGTCCGCAACCTATTATATATTATTTATGAAATTATTGTATTGCATTGGTCCTTTACAAGTATACAAAGTTTCAAGTCGATCCAATGTTTTTAAGTGGGTGAAAATCGTGTTGAAATATTCCGTTACATAGATAGATACAGGCAAGCTAATATAAAGCGTGTAAAAATGAAAAACAAAATCAAATCTTTGTAACATTTCTATGAAAAACAATCACTTAAAAGGACTATTAATATTCATGAGAAAATATTTAAATACAACGACGCCATATTTTAAAATATCAACATGCAAGGCGAGAAGAATTTTTTTGTAACTAACACAATACAGCGTTAAAGTGAATTTTATCTCAATTTAATTAATTCGTACATACTAGAGAATTCAACCACTTCCTTATTTGTCCCTCTTGACAGAGATCTATCATTATTAAGCCATTATCTTAAATAAAATGTCACAATGAATGGAATGAAAACAAATGGATTTATAGATTATTCAAAGGAGAAGGAACATTCACATTGTATAAAAAATTGCAAGTACTTAAAAACAGATGCCTCAGATCTATTTTGAGAATCTGGTGGCCAAAAACCATATCAAACGAGGAATTATCATAAGTAATGCCACGAGTGATTTCCAAATTATCGATAACAAGAGTGGCATTTGTTAGGACTATTAACGAATAAAATTAAGCTGTTTACTCACAAATCATTATTTAACTATAGTTATTTTAAAATATTTATATATTTAATGTAAACGGCGATGTTTGAAAACAAATGAGAAACGATAGGTACGCTTCATCTGCTTCTTTTGTTAATCACTGCAACCAGATCATACTATTTATTGCCAAAGGAACGCAATATTGTAAGAATGCTCTCTAGTGGAGAAAAAATGAAACACATCAAACTGTATATTAATTCATTTCTGATGTCATATGATGTAAATATGACAATTATATTTTTTTCTGGATTATTGCCTGGGAAAAAATACATTTAAGAAAGTGCAAACAGTGGTTTCTTTCTTTTTTTTTTGTGGTATAATAAATTGCTACAAATGTTCTTATATTAACTCCTGCAAGCGCTATGTGTTGACATCTATGCACAATATATACAATCTGGTAGCCGTATTTCTTACGGGCTCAGTCACTGCAAAATAATGGTCAGACCTGTTCAGAATATTAAAAAGGAGGAGCTTTCTTTAATATGGTAAATATAACGCTGATAAATGTTTCGTGAAACACGACTCTGATTGGTTGTAAAACAGAAATCATTGAAACGTGATTGGTCATTGACTCCCATTTGGGGCATGAGTTAAATAGTCGAAGATAACATCGCAGGATTTCAATACTACTAATAAAAGTGAGACCAGAAACAATTTTGAAATTATATAAAACAATGACAGTCACAAGTTTGTTATCAGGATTTCTTTTATCTAATGCCACCAGGTTGTCTTATGTCATTTCTGGCTTTCTCTCCTAGCATTGGCAGAATTGTAATTTCTTAGATTGGGGCACCTGGAAGGCGGAGTTACGTTACCCCGATGGTATGATGGGTGATAAATGATAATGAAGCGCCAGGAGAGTTCTTCTTCTTCTTCTTCTTCTTCTTCTTCTTCTTCTTCCTTCCAAGTATTAGGCACAAAGGTCTGTTATGATCCTATAGAAAATTTTCCCTCCAGCGTTTCATAGGACGGCCCAGAGATCTTCGTCCTCTTGGTATATAAATATAAACAGCTTTGAGGATCCGACTTGAACTCATTCTTTCAATGATGGTGTTTCCCCTTTAGTTGGTACTGTTTAATATATTCCAAAATTGGCGTAGTCTTCAATTATTTTAAGATATCGGTGTACCTTTTGCGATCCCATCTCATGTAACCCGCTGTTCTACGCATGAATCTCATTTCATATGCCGTTATTCTGCTTTCGTGTTGTCTTTTTAGTATCCATGCTTCACTACCAAGGAGTGTTCTTGATCTAAACTTAATCTAAATTTAGAAATATGGACTTTGACATCAAATCAACTGCGAACAATGGAAGCTGCTGGAATGAAAATGCTACGATCCTAGGAGTGCTACACTCTTTTTTACCATAAACGGAATGTTTACAACCGAGATAAATTGGAAAAAGTTGTGCATCAACCGGCTAGGCACCATTTAAAAAAATGGAGGTTTTGATGACATCTGTTGCACTGGCTCATGATGTAAGTGTACGCATACTTTTAGCGCCAAAACTTAATAATATAACCTCATTAGCTCCTTGCCTCTAGTCCCGAGGGTCGCGGCTTCAAACCCGGCCGGGGTCGATGGATTTTTTAGGATGGAAAAATCCAAGAGGCAAGTCCGCCGGGAGGGACTTTAAACCGTGGGTCCCGAGTCTGAAGATTTTCAGGCTCGTAGAAGATACTTAAGCCTGAATGATAAGGCCTCCAAGCAAAATTTACCGAAAATTCCCGTCCTAGTACTATCTTGGTTTCCTAGATGTCAGTATGAGGCGGAACGCTTAACCACGGACCACTCAAATGGCTTCTAAACGAAAACAAGTGTAACTAAATTACTTGCGTTCAAATTCATCCCTATAGGGGGAGAGTGACAAAATCTCTGTTAAGGAAAACATGGGCTTACAAATTACAAGAAGATTAAAGAAAAATGTTAGCGCCATCATTTCTATCAGAGATTCTATGTTTTGTAGTAAACGGCTATGAAATCAGATGTTCATAATGCTAATCTAAATTTTGCATCATGTAGCTCAGCGCCAAATTCAGAAGGATGCGAGGCAACGTTTCGCATCGTCATACAAATACAAGTCTAGATATCAGAATTGAATGTTTTCATATAATTAACTCTCACTCACTGCCACTATCGAACCCGTAGGTTCATGACCACGTGGACATAAGCTCTCCACACATCCCCATCCTGAGCTAATGCTTTCCAATCATTCCCTGTATAATCTACTTCCCTCAAATCATTGTTAATGTTATTCTCCCACCACATTCTTGGTCTACCAACTGGACACTTTCTCTCTGGTTTTCCTACAATACGCTTACGTGCCCCTCTTTCATTCCCTATTCGTGCCACATGTCCTATCCATAGCAGAACATGAGACTTAACTGTTCTTATTATACAGTATCTGGTTTCATATAAAGACCACTTAGCCCATTGGTGCAGTATTCTCCATTCGCTTATCAGTTCATCTCCCTTTGGCCTAAATGTTTTCTAAGAACTACTCGTAATATTTTCTCCTCCCTTAAAGTAAGAGTCCATGTTTCACATCCATGTAATATAACTGTGATAATAACAGTTTTATATATTTTCAATTTAAAGTTTTTTTTAACTCCGCCATGGCCGGTCCCAAGCCCGGATGAGAAAGGAGGAGGGGGAGGAGTAACAACCTCGTAAAAAACCAGGGTTCAGTTGGCTCCGACTGATGGTACTCTATAAGGGCCCCTAGCCAGGGTTACGGTGAAGACCTCAACGGCAGATTCGGCGCAGGAGAAGTCCTTCATCACGGCGGATCTGGCGGAAGTGGCAACCCTCTAGATGGGGTTAGTACATCCAGAAGCTGGACCTAAAGCTTTGAGGTGGCAGCCCCACCAATGGTCTACTCTGCATAGCGTTGGTACCGCCATCAGAGGAAAACATATTACTCGTATTCTTCAGAATGGAAACTCGGACGGACTTAACCAAAGACGACCTCAGCGTAGAATTAAGGACAAACGATTTGGTATAAAGGATCGGATTAAAGTGGGAACTTGGAATGTCAGAGGACTAAACACAAAAGAATCTAAATAATCATTAGTGAAGACGGAACAGGCAACTCTTGCCTAAACCAGGAAGTGAAGAAGAAGAAGAAGTTTTTTTTAGAAGTTCGGGCAACAAGAGTCCCTGTAATACATAATAGCATGCATTTCCAGAATTGAGCCTCTGTCTAATTAATTTGTGCACCTCATTTATATTTGTAATTATTGCATGATTTTATATTTATTTATTAGCAGGTTTCACAATGTTTTACAACATCTTCCTGCGTATAATTAGTCAACTGCCATTCTCCTCCACATCTCTGTCATTCCAACCTCCATCGTCCAATCTTTTTTTTTTTTTTTTTTTCCTCTCACTGGTCAAAACACAATCAATCCACGTAATTTTTTCTGTCCTCTTCTTTAACCAAGTGGCATCCATTCTAGTATTCTTCTTGGGAATCTGTCTTCTGCCATTCTTTTTACACGACCACACCATTGTAATTGTTTGTTCTTTATGAAATCCACAATTGAAGTTTGAACATTCATATTTTGTTTAATTACACTGTTTCTTATGTTATCTCTTCTATAAATTCCAGCAAACGCCTTCAAAAATCCATTTCTGCAGAATTTAATTTACTTACCGTTCTAGATTTTAAAACTATGTTTCTGCGCCGCATTTCATTGTACTCATTATTGTATTAAAAATGTTTGTTTTTGTTTTACAACTTATATTCTTATCCCAAAAAACTGCGCGATAGTGCGTTTTGTCGTACTTACAGCAATGGCGACCATGATTGAAAGTTCAATTTCCTACATTTCGGGATTGCCAACCTAAATAACTATACTGTAATATTACATTTATACCCATGTGCGGGAAGTAAAACCATTGCCTTCTATGTATACTATGTACAATGTATATACAAAAAATATCCGAAAGGTGGTGTTAATATACATTATACAAAACAAATCACTGCATTTTAAATGAACTGAACAATCTAAAACAATAAATATGGTACTTTTATCAATAATTGTTCTCAAGGCCTCCTGTCGTTTCAACAAATAAACATTGCCCACACTGTTAACGTTAGTCAATTGTTTACAATGAACGCAAATACTTCCAACAAAGATGTTTTATTTTAGTACTAGAAGTCCCGGCCACGCGTTGCTGTGGCTAAGGTATACATTAAATGTTTTTATTAAGTTGCTGTCTTTCAGCCAGATTACTTAAAACTAATACTTACACACGAAATTAATAATATTGAAAATAAAATAAACACTCAACACACTTAAATTATGAAATAATCAAAATTTGTAATGTAATTAAAATTCGCGGTTGCAACAAAAAGCACAGCCATCTGGATCTCTCTTTGTTAAATAATAAACCAATTACCTTATCAAATTACCTTACACCGCCATCTGTTAGAATCGTATGGAACTCTCAGATAATTACACCGCCATCTTTTATAATCGTATGGAACTCACAGATAATCATAACTCTTTGTTAAATAATAAACAAATAATTTGCAATAAAAAAAATAATGCGACTATAAATTTAGTTATAAACTACCCTAAGTCTCAAGTTGGATCAAACTGCACACAGTGTGCAAAATTTTATTAAAATCGGTTCAGTAGTTTAGGATTCCATCGCGGACAAACAACGTGACACGAATTTTTTATATATTAAGATTATTTATTATTTTGAAAACACCATCACGCAAAAAATAATGTACGCACGTTTGTGAAGCGTTTTACAGAATCTCGGAAGTTAAAAACCTCGCTATCGCTCGGCTTTTAAACATTTTTCCTCGATTCTGTAAAAACCACTTCCCAACCTCGCATCGTAATATGCTATTAATTTTTATACGCAGTTTTGCCGGTATTCTCTCTATAATCTCAGCATCATGACTTCCATTTTGTACCAAATACATATTCGTACATACTTTTATTTTTCCATGTCCCTCTTCTAAAAAAATGCTTTATATAATTAATATATTCCAGATATTACCTTGTGTCTAGAAATTTTATATAAAATGTCTGTTTACATCCTGCCCAGTGTGTATAGATTATAGTGAATCTCTGCGTACACGTCAGCAACAAGCCTGCAGATTTACAAACCTCAGACAACTTATTAAGGGAACATAAAAACGAGAATTAAACTATTACCACGGCCTCCTGGGGTACAAACTTTGCAACGTACAGAAACATCATATATTAGATTGGATAGACGTATCATATTATGGTATTCAAAGAGTTAATTTGTCAACGTAAACGCGAACCTTTTATGACAAAGACACAAAATTGTGAGATTGAAAATAATTCTACAATGCTCTTGAGAGATATTTATACTTTTTGGAGAAAAAAATCTATTACTGTTTCATTATAAATTTATTTTATAACTATCTCCTCTCCTACTAGACAATTTTATACTAGAGCATGCCATCGATACTGATACTTTGCTGATATAGTATGATTATTTCTCTATATTTCAATATATTGGTGAAGAAGATAAGAAATAAGTAACGGCTGTCCCATTTTTTAATTTCTTTCTTTCTCGTTTTCTTTCGTTTACACAGTTCTTCCTTTTTGTTTTATCTTTGTTAACCTTTTTATCTTATTCACACATACAAACACAAGACAGGACACACACCCAGACCCAAGGCGGAGATTTAAAATCCCCTACCCCGCCGGGAATCGAACCCGGGTCGCCGGAGTGGAAGGTAGGGACTCTACCAACTACGATGAACAACCGTTCAAACCTCCCACATTTTAATTAATCATAACTAACATTAAACATAACTAACAAAGTATGCGGAATTATGACATGACGAAACAAAAACTCAAAGAATTTGCATTGCCACACATTGCCTCACACTAAAACACCTCTAAATGTGCACCATTAGTAGCACGAACAATATCAAGTCTGTATTCGATTTCGTGCCACGTTCTGTCCAACATGTCCATTTGTACTGTTGCAATTGTGTCAAGGATACTGGTTCGTAAATCATGAAGATCTTGTAGTGGAGTCGCAAACACACGATCTTTTACATGCTCTCAGAGGAAGAAGTCCAGTGGAGTGATGTCTGGCGAACGTGGTTTTATGTCCAACATGCGACAGATGAATTAAACTCAACAATGAAAACAAAAATGCTTTGAGTTTGTCTTTCTTTTAATACCAACCTCATTTCATAATTCCGTATACTTCAAAAAGTTATGATTAATTAAAATGTGGGAGGTTTGAATGGGACACTTTGTTTATTTATCTAATATACGAGTATTTAGTATATTCGACTTCCAATCAAAAAGTTTGTATCTTACAAGATACATAATCTTTAGAAGATAAAGAAGGCCTACAATTCAATAGTATTAATAAATTGTTAGTCTATGCTGATGAAATAGTACTATTAAGCGATAGAGAGGAGATACTAAGGGCAAACAAACACACTCTAATGAGTATAACACTAAGAAATTGGGACTGGAAGTAAACATCAATAAAAGTAAATATATGTTCACACATAGAAATACATTATACACTGGAAATGGACAGATAATGAGAAATGAGGGAAATTTTTAAGAAGTGGCTGAATTCAAATACCTAGGAACAATAATTAAATAGGAATGAGATGCACAAAGAAATTAAACATAGGCTCAATTCTGGAAATGCGTGCTATTGTGCATTACAGGGACTCTTGACGTCCCAACTCCTTTCAAAAAACGTTACACTGAAATTATATAAAACTGTTATTCTTCCCGTTACATAATACGGATACGAAACATGGACTCTTACTTTAAGGGAGCAGAAAATATTACGAGAATTTGAGATTAAAGTTCTTAGGAACTTTTTTGACCGAAGAGAGATGAACAGACAGGTGAATGGAGAAGACTGCATAACAGTGAGCTCATGATCTTTATAGGAAGCCAGATATAATAAGAACAGTTAAGTCCCGTAGACTGCGATAGGCAGACATGTACCACGAATGGGGTATGAAAGAGGAACATGGAAGCTTCTTGTAGGAAAACCAGAGAGAAAACGCTCAGTTGGTAGACCAAGAATGAGGTTGCAAAGTAACATTAACCATAATTTGAGGGAAGTATATTGATGAACTGTGGTTCCTGACTTCGACTGAATTTACTAATTTGATAATGAACCCTGCCTGGAATTTAATTGGTGACCCCAGTACAGACAGGTGAAAGGAGAAGACTACATAACAATGAACTACATTGTCTTCATAGGAAGCCAGATATAATAAAAACAGTTAAGTCTCGTAGACTGCGATGGGCAGGACATGTTGCACGTATGGGGAATGAAAGACTTGCATGGAAGCTTCTTGTAGGAAATCCAGAAGGAAAGCGCCGGTTGGTAGACCAAGAATGAGGTGGGAGAATAACATTATCTATGATTTGAGGGAAGTAGATTATACAGGGAGTGATTGGAAAGCATTAGCTCAGGATAGGGATGTATGGAGAGATTGTGGCCGCGCGGCCATGAACCTACGGATTCGATAGTGCCAGTGAGTAAGTAAGTAAGACCCCTGTGCTACAGTCTCAGCCAATTTGTTCGGTAAATTTGTAACGATAATTCAACAAAACTGTTAATTTTGATATTATATAAATGAGAGAATATTTTTGTGAAAAAAAGAGACAATTGTGCACGTAGAACAATGAACCGACTCCTCTTGAAACACTGAACCCAGTCATTGAGTGTCTTTTTTAAAGCAAGGGAACAGACAATGAATTCACCGACTCAGCTAAACTCACCACCTACCACCTACCGTCATAAAAGCAAAGAAGTAACTTTTATTTTCTCATTTCAAACCTACATTCATTATTATTATTTACTAGCTAATATCCGGCGTGCGCTGCCCTCACGAAAATATTATCTTTTAATTCCTGATTTTCCTAAATATCTATTCTATCAATAGTAATTCTACCCGAGAGCAGGTCTTTCACTCAAACCATAGCATTTTCATGCTATGCTTTGCAGCTTTACTAGGGAATTACGGAGTCTAGGTGTGGTAGGTCCACTGCTGTGGTCTCGAGGTAGCGTGCTGCCTTGTCACGCAGCGGGCCCGGGTTCGATCCCCGATCGGGGCAGTTTTTCTGGGTGAGGTTTTTATCGGGGTTTTTCCTCACCTGTAAGACAAATGTCGGGAAAAATTTAAGGCCCAAACGGTCCCCGAAATCATATGGCCATCGTCATCATTCTTATTATCATCATCATCATCATTCACCGGTGTGGAAAGCAACGGGAAGCTACCACACCTACAATTCCCTAGTAAAGCTGCAAGCATAGCATGAAAATTACAGTGAATTACAGTGATGGGCCTGCCTTCGGGCAGAATTACTATGGATGGACGGATGGAGGTGTGGTTAGCTTCCTGTTGCTTTCCACGTGAAGGATGAACGATGATGATGATGGCCGGATGATTTTCCAGATCCGTTGGGCGCTAAGCTTCCTGACATTTGTCTTACAGGCGAGGAAAAACCCGGAAAAAACCTCACCCAGGAGCCTGTTACGACCGGGAATCGAACCCTGGCCCACTGCGTGAAAAGGCAGCACGCTACCTCGAGACCATAGCGGTGGAAAAACATGTATTAGACACAAAAAATTACTATGAATAAAATGTGTGTGTATATATATATCTTGTCATGGAATTTCGGTCAGTATGGGACCGATGCATCCATCGTGAGGAAATTAGGTAGCTACAATTAGTAGAGACTTCAGATCTATAAAATCAGTTATAAAGACTGGGGAACCCGAAATTCTGACCATATGTCACCCCTACAGTGGCAGGATGATCGTCTACCTCTGTGATTAAAACATGTAGATGTGAGGCCACCAGCCGGCTGGTAGGCCAAGGGCCTTCTAGGCCTGTCGCGCTATGGAGTTTATATCCGTTAAAGCTCTAGCGGCCGCAATTTTTGTTTCATCGAAACCAAGCTTATTTTTTCATAATAATATTCTACATAATAAGCACTCGATTTACTTACTTACTTACTCACTGGCACTATCGAACCCGTAGGTTCATGGCCGCGCGGACATAAGCTCTCCATACATCCCTATCCTCAGCCAATGCTTTCCAATCATTCCCTGTATAATCTACTTCCCTCAAATCATAGTTAATGTTGTTCTCCCACCTCATTCTAGTCTACCAACAGGGCGTTTTCCTTCTGGCTTTCTTACAAGAAGTTTCCATGCACGTCTTTCATTCCCCATACGTGCAACATCTCCTGCCCATCGCAGTCTACGGGACTTAACTGTTCTTATTATATCTGGCTTCCTATAAAGACCATGTAGTTCATTGTTATGTAGTCTTCTCCATTCACCTGTCTGTTCATCTCTCTTTGGTCCAAAAATTTTCCTAAGTACTTTATTCTCAAATACTCGTAATCTCCTTTCCTCCCTTAAAGTAAGAGTCCATGTTTCGCACCCATATAATATAACTGAAGCACTCGATTTAACTAAAAAAACTGTTGTCAGTGTTGTAATCTTCTATATCTCAAAATGATAACAGTAACTCCAATTTAAAAAGAAGTGGAGTTATGCCACTTGTATTTTGAGGCCCTCAAACAACCTAGTCAATATTATAAAATTGAAACAGTAAATATTCCAGTTTGGCAACGTAGGTAAATTATATTTCGATTAAAAATTATTTTGTAATTATTATCTGGACAAATAAGACGGAAAAAATAAGGATCAGAAAGTAGTGAACCTCCCACATGTAATCTCTCATTAAACCTAATCGGATTATTGTCTAAGCTTCATTATGTTTCAATCAGCTTAACTTCACAATTCTATGTCCGAAATAATTAAACTTTTTTCTCGTTAATATTTAAAGGAAGCGACATTATAAGGTTTATTTTAATTAATAAATTGAGTTAGAATTAACAATTCACCTCATAATTGTATATTTCTTGCAGACTAGTTTCGATACATCTTCGTATTATCATAACTAATGCCACGAGTGATTTCCAATTTATCTAGAGAAATTGGAAATCAAGAGTGGCATTTGTTAGGACTATTTAACGAACAAAATTAAGCTGTTTACTCACAAATCATTATTTAACTATAGTTATTTTAAAATATTTATATATTTAATGTAAACGGCGATGTTTGAAAACAAATGAGAAACGATTGGTACGCTTCATTTGCTTCTTTTGTTCGATCACTGCAACCAGATCGTAATATTATTTATTGCCAAAAGATCGCAATGTTGTAAGAATGCACCCTAGTGGAGAAATTTATAACCAAAGTGATAGGTATTAATTAATTTCTGATGTCCTATGATGTAAATATGTCAATTATATTTTTCTGCGTCATTTCCTGGAAAATAATTCGTTTAAGAAAGTGCAGTGTTTTTTTTTGTGGTATAATCAATTGTTACAAATGTTTTTATATTATATCTCGTATGCGCTACGTGTTGACATTCATGCACTATGTATACAATCTGGTAGCTGTATTTCTTAGAGAGTCAGTCACTGCAAAATAATGCCATGACCTATTCAGAATGTTAAGAAGGGGGTGCTTTCTTTATTATTCTTCTTTATCATAAACTTTAACTAACATCTAACTGTAGAATTGGTGGATGGCGATCCTGTAGGTTGCTTCCTGCTACCTCTGTTGGCTGATTGATGAACTTCCAAATCAAATGTTTCTCACCGGGAATTTCAAAATCCATTATTTCCCTTTTATTTTGTGGTGAATGTGAATTTTCTCCCAAACTATGAGTTCCTTAGATTTATCGGTTTCAATAATTTTGCCTTTGTTTCGATTCTGTGTTTTTCTGACCATGCATATGCAGCTATTGCAGATATTTCTCATCATCATCCTAAGGCGCGACAACTTCAAAGGTGAAATTTTTGGCCTTCTCAACAATCCTCCTCCATGCCAATCTGTCTCTTGTCATATTCAAATTAGTCATTTTCATTTTCTTTAGATCGTTCACTGTTTCTCCTCCCATCTGATCTTCGGTCTTCCAACTGCTCTGCCTCCTATAGGTTTCCATTCATAGAGCTCTTGGCCAGTCTCTAATCATCCATTCTTATCAAATGCCCAAGCCAACTAATTCTGAGAGATCTTATATGATTTACTATATTCTGATGTTTGATTAATTTGTTTAGTTCGTTGTTTTGATTCTCCAACAGCTAACAGTTCCACTATTTGGTCCAAATAGTAGATATATTTTTAATGCCCCCAGTTTTTTTTTGTCTTTTTAGACATTTCTGGTTTCTCTCCTGGCAATGGCGTAATTGTAACCCACGTCTGAGGTTGGGGCGCCTTGAAGGCGGGGTTACGTTGCCCCGATGATATTATGGGTGATGATGATGATAGTGGTGCGCCAGGAGAGTCCCTAATCCTAAGCTTAATCCAAGATGAATATGAATGATGATGATTGCGATGGCCATATGATTTCGGGAAGCGTTTGAGCCTTAAAGTTTTCCTGACATTTGTCTTACAGGTGAGAAAAACCCCCGATAAAAACCTCACCCAGAAAAACTGTCCCGACCGGGGATCGAACCCGAGCCCGCTGCGTGACAAGGCAGCTACCTCGATACCACAGCGGTGGACGATATATTTCCGCATTTTTAACAATTCTAAGGTGTTCTTTCAATAATGTACTTAAGTTCCTTTTTTGTTTTCCTATGTATATTTTTTCACAATCTTTACAATCAATTTAATAAATCCCTGGTTTATTGCCTTCATTTCTTTTCGTTCTCGTCGGTTTTTATACGTATAACCTATTCAGGCTATAATAATTTTTCGGTTCTAATTTAATGTTAAATTTTCTGATTTTTTTTAAACTTATTGTAAGCCAAAATCCACCGCTGTGGTCTCGAGGTAGCGTGCTGCCTTGTCACGCAGCGGGCCCCGGTTCGATCCCCGGTCGGGGCAGTTTTTCTGGGTGTGGTTTTTATCGGGGTTTTTCCTCGCCTGTAAGACAAATCTCAGGAAAACTTTAAGGCCCAAACGATCCCCGAAATCATATGGCCATCATCACCATCATCATCCTTATCATTATCATCATCATCATCCTTCACCGGTGTGGAAAGCAACGGGAAGCTACCACACCTACAATTCCCTAGTAAAGCTGCAAGCATAGCATGAAAAATGCTATAATTGCAGTGAAGGACCTGCACTCGGGCAGAATTACTATGGATGGATGTAAGCCAAAGGATAGAACGCAAATTGTTTACTAATTTATTTCTTTATTTTTTCTCAATTAACTCATTATTAAGTAATTATTTTGCAGACTGTTGAGCAGAGGTGACTGCACCGCAAGAGACATGTTCATGCTCAGAAAATCTGTCATTAATTACTTCAATAACGAAACATCTCTCGTGATCCCGCTCCATCGAGATGTTGAGCGAGTACACATCGTCAACAAGCGTTTGTTTCCAGTCGCAGCAGGAAATGACGTAGTCAGCAGGAATATCACCATGGTACTGGAGAATCTTCTCAAGGATTATGAAAGCAGTCAACTACCTACACATGGTAGAGGTATAGTAACATTTACAGCTATGGTGCTTTCATTTTCGTCAGAGGTTTTATAATAAGATTGTACCCCAATTAGGAAAATAATTTTGTAAGGAGGGTTTATGTTGGATGAGTTTTCCGGATGTCACCAAAGGAACACTATTATCAGAGGAAAACTTGGAGTAACAAGTTTAAATGAAGATATACAAAGATACCAACAAGAATGGAAAAATCATCTGAGGAGAATGGCAAGAAATAAACTTCCAAAATTGGCATTCCAATATACCCCAACTGGACATAGGGACCAAGGAAGACCAAAACATCGGTGGAAAGATCAAGACCATCTTCGCTAGGTTTACCGTACAGGCCACATGGCCTAAAACGAATTTGTTCATCATGATGATGAGCTCAGGTAGGCAATTTAGGTTATTTTCAGAGGATTGAGGAATCTTGCTGAGAAGTCACTTCAAAAATGAATCATTATTTTTGTTTAAATACTTGACATTATTTTATATTATTCTATATTCTTCCAACTAGATTAGCCTTGTATATGAAATAATCTTCACCATCGTTATTCTAATTATTCTTTAATACATTTTTATAGATTATTATAAATATACTAATATTTAATTTTAATTTCTCTCAATCCAATGTTGGGGAGGAATTCTCGAACGACTGAAGAGCGTTTGCTTCCTTCCATGTCAAGTCAACAATGATGAAATTGCCATCTTAACATTATAAAATAGATCAAAAAGAGATCATTAAGTCACATGACCATATGTTTATCTGTAATGGTCGGTTCCTATATTTAATATTAGATCAAACCTAATTAGTCATATGAAGGTTTTAATTATTTTATTACCAATTAAAATTTAGTTTGATATATATATATATATATATATATATATATATATATATATATATATATATATTATTCAGATATGATTTATATTTTAATACAAATATTTTATAAATTTACACAACAATGGTTTAAAATAAATTTTAAAAGTAATTGTTTAGAAGATCTTTATCTATTAGAAACATTTTAATTATTGAGATATTTTTATTGAACAAATAACTTTATAAGAAATATTAAGATTCTATTGAATGTTAAATTTGTGCATTAAATATTTTATAGTATAAAGTTATTCATTTATTTTAATTTTGTGACTTACTCCTTATTATACTGTTTTAATTTCAAGGTCAAGTCACTGTATCTCCCACTACTTACACAAACACCCACCCTCAACTCCGTGAAGCTGCGTAGACGTACAGCGAAGAGCTGACAAGATGATGAACGTAGGAAATGTGTGATGTAATATTAGTCATAACATTTCTATCGTATGCCTCTTAGTACTACGCGTCCTGAAAATATTAGTCGAGTTTCTGGACGAATAAAAAATGCAATATTTATATACACTGTAACCAATATGAAACAATTTTAGTAACCGCAACACATGTTATGAAAATGAAACAATACTAGTAACTACAACATATGAATTCATAACATGACTGTACAAGAAAAGAGCACAAGGTTTGTGAATGATTAATACAGTTTAATGCATAGAACCGCGTGTACCGACGATTCACAGCAGTAACAGCCTCCCTCTCTTCATGCCCCGCTCGCCTTCTTGTCAGCTCCTAACTGTACTCGTATATCAAAGCAACCCTGCAAGAGGACCGACTTGTCATGTGAAGAGTTAAGTTAAAAGGAGTGAAAGTTCTCAGTGGAGAATATGTCCTAAAAACCTCTGGTGAAAATGAAATCACTATAGTAAATTTCAATAGATAAGCTATTAGGTATTCTAAAAGTCTCTACAATGTTTGAGTAAAGAGGAGATAAAAAATACATTTGATAATCCAAAAATAGGAGGTAAAATAGATGATGATGACTTAATGGCATTCTATGTTGTTTAAAAAAAAGTGGGTTGATTTAGAGTTTGTAACAGACAACCTGATGTCGACAAACCAAAGGATTCTGTTGTTACTTTTTTTTTAATGCCTACAGGTTGTCTTTTATGACATTTGTGACTTTTCCCCTGGCATTGACGAAAATATAATTAATTTCTTATATTGGGGCACCTGGAAGGCCAAGTTACGTTACCGCGATTATATGATGGGTGATAAAAGATAATAAAATGCCAGGAGAGTCCTTAATCTAAACTTAACCTAAATTCCAGATCATTGAAAATCACAGGAATTAATTCCTTTAAGGAAAAATGTATATTGTTTAACCGGGAAACGAACTCGGGACCTCATGAACTATAGTCAGAAACTCTGAACTCTAGGCCATGAGGCTGGTCAGATTAAAGAATCGCGTTATTTATGTTTTTAATTATATTTGAAAGATATTCAATTTTAATTTCAGCAAAAGTTTGTTACACTGTATTTTGCCTCGGTATTCTTTGCCCATGTGGCATATTGCTTTGAGGCCCATTTCATAATATTCACCATCCTATAGTATAATTGAAATAAATACTGTCCTGGCTCCTGTTATGTCCCTTAAATATGAAAATTGATGACGTAATTTACGTAATATGAAAAAATATTGAACTTCCAGTACTGGGTAGTAAGGGAAAATATCGTTAGATGTCGCATTAAAAAAAATGTTACCATAAAAGTACCAAGTCGTTAATCGATAGCATTCGAGATAGTTTACAACTTGTGGTCCGTTCTAGCATATAGTAATCTGCATTTCTCTGATAATAACTCACTGGCACTATCGAACCCTTAGGTTCATGGCCGCGCGGACATAAGATCTCTACACATCCCTATCCTGAGCTAACATTTTTAATCCTCCCCTATAATCTACTTCCCTCTAATTATGATTAATATTATTCTCCTCCCCCCCTCATTCTTGGTCTACCAACTGAGCGTATTCCCTCTGATTTCCCTACAAAAAACTTGCATGTACCTCTTTCATTCCCTATTCGTGTCACTTAACTGATATCTTAAGTTCGACACAATGAAAACATTAACTGCATAACAACTATATAGAGCATTCCATTAATAATCATCTAGGAAGCTACTTACTTTATTTTATCATCATCATCATCATCATCATCCTGCCAGGTATTAGTCCTAGAAGAACTGTTACGGCCTAAGAAAGCTGTTTTCGTGCCATCTTTTCATAGGTCGACCAAGTGACCGTTTCCCATTTGGACAGTAGTTCATTATTGCCTTGGGGATCCTGGATCTAGCCATTCTTGAGACATGTTCCTTCCAGTTTAGCTGATATCTGGAGATGTAGTCCAGTACTGGTGACACATTAAGTTCTTGAAGGTCTTTATTTTATATAATTTTAATTTTATTATATTCTATGTTTTTGTTAGTATTAGCTAGTATTAGATCACATCATCATTGTATTTTGTTTAGTCTGTATTTTAATAATATCTTAAAATTGTAATATGTATGTAATTGTTGTATGATTCTACTATTCGCTGGTTGAGTGGAAGAGAAGGCCTTATGGCCTTAACTCTGCCAGCTAAAATAAAGCATTATTATTATTATTATTATTATTATTATTATTATTATTATTATTATTATTATTATTGTTATGCCCTGCCTATCGCAGACTATAAGACTTAACTGTTCTTATTATATCTGGTTTCCTATAAAGATCATGTAGCTCACTGTTTTAATGTCTTCTCCATTCGCCTGTTTGTTCATCTTTCTTTGGTCCAAAATGTTTCCTGAGAACTTTATTCTCGAATACTTGTAGCGTTTTCTCCTCCCTTAATTTAAAGTAAGAGTCCACGCCCGTTATAAGTGTTCACTGCTATCAAAATCAAAAATTTAACTATTAAGATGAACCAATATTGAAATCTAATCTAAATGTTGCCTAATATATAAGATATTTTAATATTAAATTTTATAACTTCTCACTTAATGACAAATTAAATTTGAAGAGAAAAATATATATGCCTAAATCGGGATTTGAACCCAATATCTCTGGTTATGTACACCAATGCTTTAACGAATATCAGCTTTACTTGCTAGATAAACTGCTATATTTATTAACATTAATTTATAACTGCTACGCCATACAAAGTTTCTTCTTAATGTATTTATTTATTCAGCAGATTTCGGATGTCTCACATCTTCCTTCGTCCAATTAATCTACTGTCATTCTCCTCCTCATCTCTAGTGGTCGCTATTTTCGATAATTTGCAAGAAAACTCAGTATATGCTATTAAAATATACCGAGGTAAGTACTGTCGAAAACTCACCGACATCCGACAATTAGAAGTGGGAATTTACCTGAAATCTGAAATTAAAAATTGACTAGCAACCGCCATGTTTTGTTTGGCACAGTGTATATCATATAATTTAATTAACCGTTAATATTTTATTTATTTAGACGTAGTAGCGCACGCCGGGTATTAGCTAGTAATAAATAAAACTTGCAAATCCTTTCTCATATCAATGAAATTACTTTTTTACTCATAGATTATGTGTACAAACTGAGATAAGTGATACAACAAACCCATAGCGGTGTTATAATAGTCAAAAAGTTTACTTGTGTACGAATCCATCAGTTCAGTATCAAATTATGATGGTAACATGTTCATTGTTTAATGTATCAGGAAATTAACTCTTGTAACATTTGACGTCACACTTGTTAAACGTTACCATGGTAACGTCACATTGTGGGACATTTGAATATCAAGGTCTAATAACATCCTTCATTCTGGATAAACGAGCTATTTTTAGAGTTAATTAAAAGCTTTGTATGAATTATGCATTTCAAGTACACAAAATTACTATATATAGGCCGTCTCGGTATACGCGTGACTAGTGTGCCCTAACTGGGATCATAGATTCGGAACATTGTAATTCCAGAGGGTATTAGTCGATTTGCTACACCGGGATTTTTCGGATTTTCTCGGAGTTCTCTCGTTTACCGAAATTAGCTCCATCAGCTCTCTCATTTCCCCCCTTCAAGCCATTTAATTTCATAATTCTTGCATACGTTTTATTTGTGGTATACGCAGATTTGATCACGTTACACCATCCCTGGAACAATTGTCATGGCTTCGTCTACAAGATCGTAGAACCAATCATTCCCTATGCCTTCTCTATAAAATATTACACACTTCGTTACCTTATTATTTATCACACCGCTTCAAGCCCAACCCAAGCCAAATATACCTCAACCAAGGACTTTCACTTCGGTGAAAGCCCAACCCAATGTATCCTTCTCTCAATCCTTAAAGAAAGGCATCTCTTCCCAAAACAAAACGGTGAACAGCAATGTTCAAGGTCAGGGCCAGCAATTGCCAACATTACAACTAGGGCAGCAAGTTGATGAATACCTCCAGGGTCTTCGGCCATTATTGGCTGAATTACCCACTCCTATGGAGAGATTCCTCTTCTTGCACAGGATCTTTAACCTGTGTAATATAGGTTAAATATAATGAGAACCAATAAATAGATTGTGCGAGGTGCTCGCATAGAGTGTGATAGCGAGTTGTACTAAATAGTATGACTTGATATTAATATACTATGTGGATATATCCACAATCTATCATCCAGATACATAGACCAAAAAGAAACCATCTTATTATGATTGGCTAGGATTAAATGAACCACAATCCTATAATGATAGCCACGAAGGAATTAACTGCACCATTGTGTATCAGTATGCAGAGCCTTGGACGGTGCCATGTCACCGTCACGCAATCAGATCAGATCACCGCTTCACTGGACTCTCTGATACACATAAATTAGATACCCGATCTCTTAAGCACATTGTCCTTTATATCCCTCCTCATCACGCTACCTATTATTCGAAATCTTTTACACCCTATGTCAGAGACTGCTAAACTTTACCATCTTTCAGAAACAAATTAAAAAATAAAATTATTAACAGAAACAACTCACTAATATTACTTTTTAAAAATTAATAATTTGTTTTTTTCATTATTTAATAAATATAGTTTTAAGATTGGTCAGTATATTTAACTAATGCCTTGTATAATAAGCGATAGATTAATTCATTATAGTTTATTACTTTCTTTATATTTTTTTCTTTTCTTTTTATGTATAGTAGATTCGAGCTGTTTTTCCTTTCTGTATTCATTCTACCATTAGTTTAATTTTAATTTATTTTATTCTATTATTAGACAATATTTTCATTATTATTCAATTTGACAGATAATCAATTGTTTAGTATGTACTATTATTGTATTTTTTTGTATTTATATGTAACATGTTTGTCCTGGTGAGTGGAAGAAAAGGCCACATGGACTTAACTCCACCAGGCTAAATAAATATATTATATTCTAATTTTTCAATAATTCCTTTCATATCACCCTTCACCTCATCTCATGTTAGGAAAAATAGTTTGGTTGGCAATCCACAGGTGTTGAAAATATGTGGTTATGGGGATCTAATGGGGCCCACCAGCGTGCTCCTTCATGACTCCGAATGTGAGCAATAAAAAGGGCAGAAGGGGTCAACGAGAGGGTTATAGTCTCCTTTGCGGACACGGGCCAAACCCAAAAATGGCGGTATGGGTCATTTCTTATTTATTTATGACTATTTAACTCATGTCCCAAATGGGAGTCAACGACCAACCACATTTCAATGAATTTTGATTTACAACCAAGCGCAGTCATTTTTCACTACGATTTCATCACTTTCATTTTATCAAGTGGCTTCCAGATTGTATTTATAGTGCAGGAATCTAACCACATTATGCTTGCGAGATATAATAGAAAAACATTTGTAGTAATTGATTATACCAGCAAAAAAAAAAAAAAAGAAACCACTGTTTGCACTTTCTTAAACGTATTATTTGCCAGTAATTAATATTGCAGAAAAATATAATTGACATATTTACATCATAGGATAGCAGAAATTAATTAATAACCTGTAATGATGTATTTCATTTTTTCTCCACTAGGATACATTCTTACAATATTGCGATTCTATTTGGCAATAAATATGATCTGGTTGCAGTGATGAACAAATGAAACATAACGTTTCTCATTTGTTTTCAAACAACGCCGTTTACATTAAATATATAAATATTTTAAAATAACTATATGTAATAATGACATGTGATTAAACAGCTTTATTCGTTAAATAGACCTAACAAATACCACTCTTAATTTCTAAATTCTCTAGACAAATTCACTCCTCACTTCGTGATTCGTGAATTTATCGATAATTTGGAAATCTCTCGTGGCATTACTTATAGGCCTAATAAAACATTGTATGTAGGCTTACCTAACCAGACTTTTGCGCATTTTCATGATGTCCATATGTATTATTTACTTGTAATTTCATTATAGGCAGAAAATGTGCTATTTTCTGACTCACCTGTAAATTCCACTGTTATTTTCACCACATCCTCAACGGCTAATGCGGCATGAATAGGGTGTGAAAGAGGGGCAGTGGAAGCTTCTTGTAGGAAAACCAGAGGTGGGAGAATAACATTAACGAAGATTTGAGGGAAGTACGTAGATTATACAGGATATTATTGGGAAACATTCGCTTCAGGATAGGGATGTATGGAGAGCTTATGTCCGCAAGGCCACAAATACACGGGTTTGACAGTGCCAGTGAGTTAGTTAACAGGTATCGGAAATAAGCTTATTTTTGACTTGAGAGTTCTAAAAGTGTCTCCCTGCGTGGAAGAAAATTACTATTTCTGTAGGCCTACATGTTACAAAAATGAGTATCACTTGGGAAGATTTTGCAAAATTATCTTAAATTTAACCTGATTTTGGATAAGATCGCCTCATTTTACGGTAGATATGAAAAAGTCAATAAACTTTTTATCTATTGTACAGAGGTTACAGTGTGGCCAGTTGAGTGTAAGAGAATCTTACGATACAAATTTGAGAAGATTCTCCCGCACACAAGACACGAGCAGCCTCAACAGAATCTGAGAACGTTAGCCATTTATCGGAGACGAGACGAGGGGAGAAAACTAGCCAGAAACATTCAATCCAGAGATAGATTTATTTTCAAGTAAATTATCGAACTGGTCGTGGAGAAATTTCTACTAAATTACTGGTTCAATTTCCAGTTATTTTCAGCTTTAGTAAGGACCATTCTAGGCTTATTTATTGGTTGGACAGACTATGGGCAGACATTAAGCAGAGCGAAAGATCCAGTGCTCATAAAATTCGTAACATAAATTTAAAATATTTCCTAATACCACTTCGTAATGCTCGTAATATAGAGGATGAAGAAGGCCTACAACCCAATGGTATTAATAAACTGTTAGTTTATGTTGACTATTTAACTCATGCCACAAATGCTAGTCAATGACCAATCACGTTTCAATGAATGTTGTTTTACAACCAATGACAGTAGTCGTTTTAACTCGCTCCTTTTTGAGTTTCGCTTTATCAGACTCTCTGCTTTTGTGATAAAGAAAGCTCCTCCTTTTTAATGTCCTTGAACAAGTCAAAGCATTATTTTTCTCCAACAAATACACTGGAATATAGCAAATAATGAAAAGATTCCTCGATTTTTACCTGAGTTGCTTACTTAAAAAAATAAATGAATAACCAGGTACTGGTTGATTATGATATATAGTTTGATGTGTTTCATTATTTCTCCACTTGGGGTGCACTCGTAAACTATTGCGATCTTATTTGGCAATAAATAATAGGATCAAGCGAGCCGTGAATGAACATAACCTCACATTTCTGATTTGTTTTCAAACATCGCCGTTTACATTAAATATATAAATATTTTAAAATAACTATAGTTAAACAATGATTTGTGAGTAAACAGCTTAATTTTATTCGTTAAATAGTCCTAACAAATGCCACTCTTTATTTCCAAATTCTCTAGTTAAATGCACTCCTCACTTCGTGAGTCGTGAATTTATCGATAATCTGAAAATCACTCGTGGCATTACTTAGGATGATGTATTATTAGGCGATAGCGAGGCGATACTATGGACCAACACGCGCACTCTATTGAGTAACACTAAGAAATTACAAGTGGAAATAAACATCAATAAATCTGAATATATGTTCACACACAGAAATAAAATATGATGAAAATGGACAGTTAAAGACAAATGAGAGAAATTTTTAAGAAGTGGCTGAATTCAAATACCTAGGAATAATGCTTGCAAATGAGTCCACCGCTGGGTCTCGGGGTAGCGTGCTGCCTTGTCACGCAGCGGGCCCGGGTTCGATCCTCGCTTGGGACATGTTTCCTGGGTGAGATTTTTTCGGGGTTTTTCCTCACCTGTGAGACAAATGTCAGGATACTTTAAGGCCCAAACGGTCCCCGAACATCATCTGGCCACCATTATCATCAATATCCTCTCCTGGCGCATCATTGCCCATCGCCATACCCATCATATCATTGGGGCAGCGTAATCCCGCCTTCCAGGCGCCCCAATGTCAGAAGTGGGTTACAATACGCCAATGCCAGGAGAGAATACCTGAAATGTCGAATGACAAACAGGTGGCATTGAACAAAAAAATATTTACAAATAAAAATTTGATTATATGAGACTGCCAAAAATAGCTTACCAATGTGGTCCTAAAGGAAAGAGAGATGTGGGGAGGACGAGAAGGAGATGGAAGGAGACACTGTGATGACGGAACAGGCGGTTAGCCTAATCCAGGAAGTGGAGAAGAAGAAGAAATTAGGCATAGATCAATTCTGGCAATGCATGCTACTATGCATTACAGGGACTCTTGACGTCGCAAATTCTCTCAAAAAAACATTAAACTGAAAATATATAAAACTGTTATTCTACCAGTTATACGAGTATTATATGGATGCGAAACATGGATTCCTACTTTAAGAGAGGAGAAGAGATAAAGTGTATATGAGAATAAGGTTCTTAGGAAATATTTTGGACCAAAGAGAGATGAACAGATAGGTGAAAGAAGAAGACTGCAAACAGTGAGCTAAATGATCTTCATAGGAAACCAGATATAATAAAGTCTCGTAAACTGCGATGGGCAGGACATGTGGCACGAATAGACAATGAAAGATCAGGAATGGAAGCTGCTTGTAAGAAAACCAGAAGGAAAACGCCCAGTTGGTAGACCAAGAATGAGATTGAGAACAACATTAACCATGATTTGAGGAAAGTAGAATAGTTATACAGGGAATAATTGGAAAAACATTAACTCAGGATAGTGATGTATGGAGAGTTTATGTCTGAGTGGCCATGAACCTATCGGTTCAATAGTGCCAGTGAGTTAGTTAATTAGTTATTACTCTTAATAACCACCATGGAAATAATTGTCTTGCTAGAAAAATTATCTGCTATGCATTATAATGATCATCATCATCTTGGACATCCTCCTCGTCATTTCCCAATTTATTTCAGGTTTTTTGGCAGTCTGTTGTTTGCCATTCTATCGACATATTCTAACAACCAGTTTTGTAATTTTTTTTTATATTTTCTAACACCGGAGTAATTTTTATAGATATAGATTACTGCATCAGTTTGAGAAATTCAATTGAAATTCCAGATCACCATTATAATCACCATTATAATCACCATCACGCTTGACGTTTCCAATTATGTGAGTCGTTAAGCACTTCCATTCCTGCCGATTTTTTTTCGAATTTGACCCTTTTTTTTCCAGTCCACACCTTTATCTTCCACATTATTCTTCAATTGAACTCCAATCGTATCCTCGATCTTCCAAATGGTCTATTTCCTTTCTCCCTCGCACTCATTTAAGTACAATAACCTGTTTTCTTCCATTTTCATAATGTGTCTAAAAACACTAGCCTTTTTTTTTAATTCCGTTCTTAAGTAAACAGGCTGTAACTAAATTTCCATTACAGACTTTGAGGACGTGAAGGGAGACGAAGACGGTTATACTTAGCATAGGACCTCATGTCCGGAAACGTACAGTTTTTCCAGCTACACGCACGCAAAATACCACAACACACGTTTAATTATCCTGTATTTAATAATTGTCTTAAATTAACTTTAATAACCTCTCTTGGCTCCGTCTTACTGACAGACGTAAATTGCACTCTCTTTCGCTACTTTTCAAGCTTCTGAATTCCTACATTCCTACTTACCTGGCGTCCAGATTTGAGAATTTATCCTCCTACCATAATATTGACACTAGGTCACAAGATAGCAGTCTGCTAACAATTCCTCTTCATAGCACTTCCTCCTATTCTACTTCCTTCACAGTAGCCTCCGCCCGCTCCTGGAATCTCCTTCCTCAAGATATCAGGGGTTGCCGCACACTTGGCACCTTTAAGTCACGCTTATACGGTTACCTGTTGTCTAATAATTAATTTTTCTCTATTTATTTAATTTTATACTATGTCATTATTCTTTTCCTCGTTTTTTTATATATCTTGTACATATTATATATTTAATTCGTTAAATTTAGAGTAAATCAAAATACATTATAAATATTAATTGTATTGTATTCATAACTTGTAATCGTTTATATATATATATATATATATATATATATATTGTAATTTAGATTTAAGACTTTTCTTTTGTATTTTTTTTAAACCTGGTTGAGTGGTAGACAAGGCCTTAAGGCCTTAACTCTGCCAGGTAAAATAAAGCTATTATTATTATTATTAATATTATTATTATTATTATTATTATTATTATTATTATTATTATTATTATTATTATTATTATTATTTTCGGCGCCAAATACCCTGCACGTTCTCCCAACCCCGCTAGACTACTACCTGCGGGGTCACATGAAATCCTGATTTACGAGACCACCTGTGGCATCTGAGGAAGCCTACTGGCGCGAGTTATGACTGTGGCGGATGTTACAGAATCGAGGATTGGTGATCGTGTGTACATGATACGGAGGTATCGTATCTGTGTTAACGTAAGTGGTCGTCACATCCAGTCATTCTTGTGGACCCAGACGACAAGCAGCAAGCGTGAGAGAGACCAACATGTGTTGTGATATTTTGCGTGTAGCGGTAAAACTTTACGTTTCTGGACATGTTCCTATACTAAACGTCTTGGTCCCCACTATGTGTCTTTAAAGTCTGTAATGGGAATTCAGTTACACCCTGTGTGTGTATATATATATATGCCTATATTCTCCGTTTCAACATACATTCCGCTTTCGCATTCACACTTGATACTAAATGTTTACTCAAATGTTTACTTTGATATTTTCATTACATTACTGTAAGCAGCCTAGAAATAAATTAAATTTTCGGCATATCTAGCCATTTTGAAACAAATTAACAAAACTAAAATTATGGCATTTCTTGGGAAGGGCCCCATACAAAGTAAAATCTGTCTCCAGAATAAAATTTTAGAGAGATCTAATCAATTTAAATATCTTGGATATTATCTCTCTATCTGGGATGAAAAGGATATCCCTGAAAAAGTTACTAGTTATAATAAAAGTTTAGGAATTATTAATCAAGTTATGAAACCATCCCTTGTACAAAAAAACACCAGATTACGTTTATATAACACTTTGGCTAGACAAGTGTTGACCTATGGTAGTGAAGCATGGACACTAAGAAAACAACATGAAAGCAGAATAACGGCTTGTGAAATGAGATTCATGCGCAGAACAGCGGGTTACACCAGATGGGATCGGAAAAGGAACACCGATATCTTAAAAGAATTGAAGACTACGCCAATTTTGGAATATATTAAACAGTACCAACTAAATTGGAAACACCATCTTGAAAGAATGAGTTCAAGTCGGATCCCCAAAGCTATTTATAATTATATACCAAGAGGACGAAGATCACTGGGCCGTCCTATGAAACGCTGGAGGGAAAATTTTCTATAGGATCGTAACAGGCCTTGGCCTAATACTTGGAAGGAAGAAGAAATAATTAGTTAGAAGAAAAATACTAAAGTTTTTACATTTACTCATTTTGTAGCTTGTTTTAATATGTTTTATTACACTACTTTAAAAGTATACAATTATAACAGGTGTTTTCTTTCACAGGACAGCCAACAATAGTCAGAACAAATATGCTAATCCGCAGTATGGGTCCCATATCAGAATTGGATATGGTAGGTATAAAAATGTATTCAGCAAAAGAATTAATTCAGATATTTTTTAATAAAGCATTTAAATCCTCTCATTTGAACTTCGATGCTCTTAATTTATCTTTACTTCTGTAACCGATTCTGCACATAATTATATCCATCCATAGTAATTCTGCCCGAAGGCAGGTCCTTCACTGCAAACATAGCATTTCCATGCTATGTTGGCAGCTTTACTAGGGAATTATAGGTGTGGTAGCTTCCCATTGCTTTCCACACCTGTGAAGGATGATGATGATGATGATAATGATAAGTATGATGAGCGGTTAAGGTAGGAAGCCTTGGCGCAGAGCTACGGGACTTGCGCTGGTTCGAGTCTCCGTGGGGGAAGAAATTTTCTCATGGTATTTCGGCCAGTATGGGACCGGTGCCCACCCAGCATCGTGAGGCAATTGGGTAGCTACAATAAGTACGGCTCCAGGTTGAGGAATCAGCTATAACGGCTGGGGGGCTCGACATGCTAACCACATGTCACCCCTACACTGGCTGTTGATCATCTGCCTCTGTGATTGACACATGTGGATGTGAAGGGCCAGCAGCCGGCTGGTAAAATGGTAACCGCTGAAAAGTGGAAAGACCCTCAATCGGAATGATGATGATGATAGCCATATGATTTCGGGGACCGTTTGAACCTTAAAGTTTCCCTGACATTTGTCTTACAGGTGAGGAAAAATCCCGATAAAACCTCACCCAGAAAAAACTTCTCCGATACCGCCGTATATGAAAATCTTTTTAGGGTTGATTTTCTAGAAATTTTATAGATAGTATTTCAGGTCAAGGTGCAATTTATGTTTACCGGGGATCGAACCCGGCCCGCCGCGTGACAAGGCATCACACTACCTCGAGACCACAGTGGTGGGCACATAATTATATAATACCCTATAAATCATATTAAAAAATTCAAGAGGAATCATCCAGATTGAAATTAAAATGCCTCATATCATATTTCACCTCATATCCAGTCTTCTAAGTAGGACCGCGTTTCAAAGCCTTGGCGAGTTCATCTTCAGTACTTTCTTGTAGACTGATGTTATATCGATCAGAAGAACTACTACTTCTTCCCTCTGTTGGTGGACCGATGTGAAAATCCACATTAAAAAAACAAAAAAGATAAACTTATGAACTTAGAAATTCTCGCGGATTCTGACTGGATCCGCAGGTTTATCGGTCCATCTTTTGGTGATCCAATGAACTTGCATATCAAATCCCTCTCTCCGGGAATTTCAAAATTCTTGTGATATAATCATGAATTTTGAAATTCCGGGGGAGAGGGAATTGATATGCAAGTTATTTGTACCACTAAAATATGGAGTAGGAGTCTACATTCTCTCTCCCCGAGAACTTCAAAGTTCGTGATTCTATCACAAGAATTTTG
This sequence comes from Diploptera punctata, assembly GCA_030220185.1. Taxonomy (NCBI): domain Eukaryota; kingdom Metazoa; phylum Arthropoda; class Insecta; order Blattodea; family Blaberidae; genus Diploptera; species Diploptera punctata. Next base: position 313,941 of record JASPKZ010003048.1, on the reverse strand, counting down.
AAATTCCCAGGGAGAGGGATTTGATATGAAAGTTCTTTGGACCACCAAAAGATGGAGTAGGAGTCGACATCCAGGACCGACAACTTAAAGTTCAACAGTCTGGGCAAGCTGACAATGAAATAGATGTATTTTGAAACATATCCTAAAAGAACTTCTATGAGGTAAGTTACAACAGAGTCGCCTTATTTATTATGTACATTGATACCACTGTAAAAATTCTTAATTTTATAAAAAGTGGTTTGCAGTAAATTCTACAGTGTATCAGTACAGCATTGGACACCGCGATCCTATTCTGTCCGTTCCACGCCGCGAATGCGCCAATAGTGCCAGTAAAATCCCCACGTCCATACTGATCGCACTGTATTACTATTTCCACTATTTCTTCTAATATCTCTTATCCATTTATATATTTATGTGCGAGATACTTTCAAAGGAGCTTGAGTAGAAATTGGGACTAGTCAAAACACAATTCCAGCTGCCCAAGGTTGGTTGAATATAGTATTCTCACATGATCTACTTAGGCAGTAGAGAACATCCGATTGAGGGTCTTTCCACTTTTCAGCGGTTGCCCTTTTACCAGCCGGCTGCTGGCCCTTCACATCCACATGTGTCAATCACAGAGGTAGATGATCAACAGCCAGTGTAGGGGTGACATGTGGTTAGCATGTCGAGTCCCCCAGCCGTTATAGCTGGTTCCTCAACCTGGAGCCGCTACTTATTGTAGCTACCCAATTGCCTCACGATGCTGGGTGGGCACCGGTCCCATACTGGTCGAAATACCATGAGAAAATGTCTTCCCCCATGGAGACTGGAACCAGCGCAAGTCCCGTAGCTCTGCGCCAAGGCTTCCTACCTTAACCGCTCGGCTACGGCGCGGGACAGTAGAGAACATAATTTTCCTAAATCAAAATGTATCATCGCTATTCTTAAAATGTAAGCATTTCACTCATTTAGGCGAATAATGTACTTGAATAGTAGTACATTCACGAATTTAGGCCATTTGTTGACCTGTTTCGGCCTCAAGAGAAACGCCATCCAGAAGTATTTTGAGTGGACGTCCTGGTCTTCTTCTTCCTGCAGGTTGATATCTTAACATTAGTTTGGGTATTCTGTGATCTTCCATTCGATGAACATGTTGCATCCATCTTGACTTATAATCAGAAATTTTGTATATTATCAGATATCACAAAAAGATATATGTTTTATTGTGTTATTAGGATTATTCCATGGATTGCTATTTCCGTCAATATTGGAGAGACTCGAGATTAAGTTTCCTCGGTCCCATCAAGAACCTGAGTCTTAGCATCAAGATGTTGGAAAGAATATGGAGGCCTGACACATACTTCTACAACGGCAAGAATTCTTACGTACACACCATCACTGTGCCTAACAAACTGTTACGCATCACTCAAGATGGTGACATTCTCTACTCCATGAGGTTTGTTAACAAATCTCAAGCTTAAAAATCTGGATTTCTAGCAACATTACCAAGATAACATGATACTAATTTGTATATACTTAATAATAATTAACTTTTATAAGATTCATGATGTGTTCCGTTGAGGTTTATCAAAATTAATATAAAATTATAGAATATTCACCTGAAAGGTCCGTCTCCTCAACTTAATTATCATTTAACTGTAGCGCTTTCGGGACTTGTCCCATCATCGGCAGGATTCAAAACTGGTGTTTCACTGAAGATCTGGTAGAGGGGGTTGCATGTATTGGGTTCGTTTTCGTTTATCAGGCTGTCGTTGTGAGCTGCTTTCATGATTTCCATCTCTTCGAGTACGTTTATCTTCGCTGGATTATTTTCTCTGTGCATCACTGTTAGGGTGTTTTCAATATTTAACATGCGATGTCCTTCATGGATAACGTGTTTTGCATAGCTTGATTTACCTTCTGCGTGAACGAAGTCTCGAAAATGTTCTTTGAATCTGATGTTAAAACTCCTGTTTGTCCTTCCTATATAAAATCTGTTGCAGTCCTTACATGTCAGTTTATAAACTCCTTTGCTGTTGAAAATGTTATTTTCTTCAATGTTATTGTTTATTATGTTGTTTAATTTGTTATTGGTTCTGTATGCTATTTTTACGTTTTTATCGGCTTTCTTTAGTGTATTGGCTAATTTTGTCGTTTCTTTTCCTGTGTATGTAAGTGTTATCCATGTTTTCTTGTTGTTGTCAGATTATTTTTCTAGTTTAGTTATGTTGGTTATGTTGTTCTTCCTTTTTTGTTTTTTTTACGAGCTTATCTATGAATTCTTCATTATAGCATGTTAAATATTGAAAACACCCTAACAGTGATGCACAGAGAAAATAATCCAGCGAAGATAAACGTACTCGAAGAGATGGAAATCATGAAAGCAGCTCACAACGACAGCCTGATAAACGAAAACGAACCCAATACATGCAACCCCCTCTACCAGATCTTCAGTGAAACACCAGTTTTGAATCCTGCCGATGATGGGACAAGTCCCGAAAGCGCTACAGTTAAATGATAATTAAGTTGAGGAGACGGACCTTTCAGGTGAATATTCTATAATTTTATATTAATTTTTAATAATAATTGTAATACTGATTTTGGTGCATTGTAAATTTTCTTCATTTTTCAGGCTGACAATTAAAGCAAAATGCCCAATGGAACTTCGAAATTTCCCCATGGATAGACAGTCATGTCCACTAATACTTGGGAGCTGTAAGTAACTTATTTTAATAATAAAATGTAATAATAATCACTAAGCTCAACTCTGGAAATCCGTGCTATTATGCATTGCAGGAACTCTTGTCGTGCCAACTCCTTTCAAAAAAAGTTAAACTGAAAATATATAAAATTATTATTCTACCAGTTATATTATATGGGTGCCAAACGCGGACTCTTACTTTAAGGAAGGAAAGGGGATTACGAGTATTTGAGAATAAAGTTTTAGGAAAATGTTTGCCCTAAGCGGGATGAACAGACAGGTAAATGGAGAAGACTACATAACAGTGAACTACATGGTATTTATAGGAAGCCAGATATAATAAGAACAGTTAAGTCTTGTAGACTGCGAAGGGCAGGACATGTGGCACGAATGGGGAATGAAAGACGTGCATGGAAACTTCTTGTAGGAAAACCAGAGAGAAAACGCCCAGTTGGTAGACCAAGAATTAGGTGGGAGAATAACATTAACTATGATTTGAGGGAAGTAGATTAAACAGGGAATGATTTGAAAACATTAGGTCCCTACGGGTTCGATAGTGCCAGTAAGTAAAACTATATGATAGATGTCACCGGCGAGTTTTTTTTAATTACTGAGGTGATTAATGATGATAACAACGTTTGGTATTATCGCCTCACTATGATTGTTGTGTGTTTATATAAAAGCGGATGCCGCGACAATGCTTGACAGTGATTAACATGCGGATTTATTATAGTGGCGGTAGTCAGCATCTTTGTATTTAATTATTAATAACAGCTGCGGGGAAACAAAGCGAGCCGCTGGACAACCATCATAGTGAGGCTACTGTAGCCATATTGTGAGTTTGGTTATACGTCTGAACAACTATTGAAATGGAGCTAATTAATTTCTAATTAATATAAATTTATTCACTTAATTAATCCCATTACCGCAGTTTAACCTCTCTTCTTATAGGTACTTTTACGTCCCACGTGCCACCCAGGACGTACAGTGACTCCCCGAATGAGTGATCAGCTCAATGTCGGAGCCTCCTCTGAGACAACACAACATGAAGACGAAACACATCACTTGCACACACACATTCATACTAAACATGGCGTATATGATAGTGATGCCCAGAAGACATTCGGGGCCTTAACGTTTCCTGACATTTACCTTACAGATGAGGAAAATGCCCGAAAAAATCAAGAAACTTGTCCCGACCCGGGATCGAACCCGGACCCACTGCAGCAGCGACGTCACCTGAGACCACAACGGTGAACTTCAGTGCAGATTCTGTAGTAATAAATTAAGAGCACTCGATATCTCGATTGCAATTCCAATTTCTGAAGAATTCAATGCATTCCTATTAATCAAATACTATTCTGAATTATAGTGAATACAGTAATCCTATAAACATGAATTGGAGCCCGACCGGTGTAGTCTTTATATACATTAACCCTCTTACTAATAATCCATATATAACTTTTATACAAGGTTTATACACATCTCAGTTGAAAATTCTTACTAATAAACACTGTATTAGCTGTTCAGTGTATAAGAGGTGTACAACTTTACATGAGAATCGTTATACATGCCTCCAGCCTTGTTTAGGATTGTATAACTAGACAAAATGTCGGACTTCAAGATCAACTGATTGTTTTCTTATGATATTGATGAAAGTCTCCTTAAATTTAACGCAAAATACAACACTTTAACGACTGTTTGATGGATGCACAGGACATAAATAATATTAATAAAGCTCTGGGTAGGAAAATAATGGCATCATAAAATGCCTTTTGTTACACTCATTCTCGATTAGGCCTAATAATATTTTTTTAAATTGAACATTGATTCTCAAAAGAATATGTTCTACAATAGTTGCTGTAGACAAGATTTTACCTGAATGTAGTTTAAATGCTTCGTAATATTATGTTAACAAAACTTTTGCATCATTTATACATAACACCCATACCGATATAAAAAAGTATTTAATTATAGAGGTACTATTACTGCAACAAGCTATATGTTAACTTGATAGTTTTGTGGTTAGAGCTTCTGACTACAGTGCATGGGTTCCTAGGTTCGATTCCCGATCTAACAGCACGCTACCTCGAGACCACACGGTGAACGAAGCAATAATATGTCTTCAATTTATAGTGGAAAGGGAGATGATAAGAATGAAGATGATGATAGAATTGCAAGTTAAGGGTATTTTATACAAGATTCTCTTTTCTTTCAGATGCCTACACTACAAAACATTTGGTATATCAATGGCAGTCTGGCAGCCCTGTGGATTTTGTGAAAGGCATGGCTTTATCACAATTCGATCTAATTAGTTTCCCTCAAAGGAATCTCACTTTCAAGAGAAGGGAAGGTAAGGCAATGCTTCAAAACATATTATTCTATATCTATAAACCCCATACTTCCCCGTGTGAGGATTAGGGCGCTCCATAGTGGGAGTGTTTTAACCAAGCTAATTCAGTTACGTTTATTTATCCATATAGGCCTATGTCAGCAAGTGATTTTGGGTCGACAGATCGCCTCAGTGAGACACCTGGTGGGCAACTAAGGTATTACTTGGATGCATAACAGTCAGTAAATTTTTCACAGAGGCCTCTTTATTCAGGCTTACGGTTCTTTTACGAGCCTAAAAATCTTCAGACTCGGAACCCTTCTGTAGAACTTGTCCCTTGGATTTTTACCATCCTAAAAATTCATCGACCCCGGTCGAGTTTGAACCCGCGTCCCTCGAAACTAGAGACAAGGAACATAATCACTAGACCACCGCGGCTGACCAAAACATATTATTACTGACTTAGGCTTCCACGACCTTGTAGAAGATTTCTGAACTCTTGGTCGTGTAAATTTCCTCCCCGTAGAAGTGACTTACATATTGACTTGGTTAGGCTTTCATGACCGGAGTTCGTATTATGACCTTGTAGACGATTTCCAGGCTGTTGACCATTTTATATATATATATATATATATATATATATATATATATATATATATATGAAAGTTTTTTTTTTGGGTTTTCCGCGTCTTGGATTCAAGTTCGGCCTCTGGCCACTGATTCCGACGTTTCGGCATGACCCCATATGTCATTATCAAGGAATGATAAGTTCGAGTCACAGGTGTAGGTCATATAATAAAATACATACAGTTTTCGCTGTGGTCCGTTTCCGAAGACGTACACCCATCCGAGGTTTAGTTCTTATGTTGTTAAATACCATCAGTTTTCAGTGTGGTCCGTTTCCGAAGCCCATCCAAGCGTCGACCACACTCCATGCTGCCCAACCCAAGAAAACTTTCATATTCATACTTATATCCGCGAAAATCTGCTATATATATATATATATATATATATATATATATATATACAGAGTGTTGCAAAAAACGCCGACAAAGGAGATGAGGTGGAATAATGGCATGTGTTGATCATTTTTTAATAAGGCACCTATAGCCAGAAAGATGCATTTTCACACTGTATCTAACTTCTCAAGAGTTCCGATATTGGATTTCAAGACTCAATACTTGACAATACTGTCAGAGACACGTCAAGTTTTCAAAATATCCACCTCCCATCTCATTGCAGAGCGTACATCGGTGGTGTAGTGATTGGAGCACACCTTCAAATACGCCTGGCCTCGTTTGCATTGTTCCTGTAGCAGCGTGATTCGGGCTATAAGACCCATACGTGACTCTACTGGAGTCTGATAAACAAAATGTTTCACGTCGAGAGGATTAAGATCAGGTGATCTCGGAGGCCATGGGCTGGTCCCCCTCTGCCAATCCATCGACCTGGATACGTAGACCCAAATGTCTCCTCACACTGGCATGGAAATGAGCTGGAGCTCCGTCATGTTGCAGCCACATTCCTTTGCGAAGCCACGTATCACAGGTTCCGTGCTTGTGAGTTGTTGTCAAGTAATGGGTCTTCAAATCCTTCGAACTAACACTGATTTTGAGACATAATTAACTAGTCATAGTGTTAAAACGCATCATTTCCGGACATTGGTACCTTATTAAAAATGATCAACATATCTCAATATACTACCTCGCTCCCGTTGTCGGTGTTATTTTGCAAAACTCTGTATTCGCTAATGGTTTTTTCGGTGACTACTAGATGGGAACGGTGGAGACCTATAACAATTTTATTGTTTTTTTTTCGTGAGAACAATCTCAATACCTTCATTCCTTCGGAATTCGCTAAAATTATAGTGTTTAATGAATGAAATAATGAGCAAGTGGATGATGCAAGTTGTGCAGTTGAAATGCAGTTTATGGAAATTAAAGTAATAATTTGATGTACCTTTGCTTTAATGTGTTTTATAGGAGAATTTTCAGTACTGCAAGTGAACTTCAATTTGCAAAGACACACTGGCTACTTTCTCATTCAAGTGTATGTCCCATGCATTCTCATCGTGGTCTTGTCCTGGGTTTCTTTCTGGATTCATCGAGAAGCCACTAGTGACAGAGTTGGTCTAGGTAAGCAAACTAATCTAAAAACTCATTTCATCCACTCCGAACATTTCAACCACAAACACTAAACCACCACAACCAATAATAACCACTATATCTCTTCCGAGCAATAGAAGAACACAGGAACAATTGGATAGAACATCTGCAAAGAATGGTAGAGGATAGGATACTAAAGATGGCACTGAGGTATAATCCTGGAGGACGAAGATCGGTAGGAAGACTAAGAAAGCGCTGGGCTGAACAGATGTGAGATCGGAACAGCCATAAACTCTCCATACATCTTTATCCTGAGATAATGTTTTCCAACCATCTTCTTTATAATCAAGTTCCTTCAAATCATGGTTAATATTATTCACTCACTTCATTCTTGGCCTACCTACTGGGAGTTCTCCCTCAGGTTTTTCCTACAAAGAGTTTCTAAGCCCCTCTTTCATTCCCCATTCATGCCAATGTCCTGTTCATCACATTCCACAAGAGATAACTATTTTTATTATATTTGTTTCCTGACTAGGATCATGTAGCTCACTGTTATATAGTCTCCTCCATTTACTCTGATTGTTATTAACCATCATTCCTCAAATGTCCGTGCGTACTGGTGGAAAACTAGAATTTTCTATTTAGAGGCGTTAAATGTTGATGTGCTAAACTTAAAGCAAAAATTAAGCATCAAGGAAAATTACGGGCTAATACCTGACTTGAATAGATAAGAAGAAATAATAACTTCCTGTCAGAGAAGAAACATATAAAATATGGTGTACCACAAGGCTCAGTTCTTGGACCAGTCCTATTTTTATTATTCATTAATGATTTAGAGTCACATGTCAGCCATGGGAAACTAACTTTCTTTGCAGATGATACTAGTGTTTTTTTTTATCAGAGAAAGATAATATTGGTATACAGTTGCAAATCAGTGAAACAATAAATGATTTAATAGGATAGTTTGAAGCAAATAGACTGTTAATAATAAAGAGAAAACTGTAGCCATTTCTTTCCATCATTCTCAAAATAGAAACTCAGAATGGCCAATAACTGAATACCAGATCAAAATAATTCAGTACTCCAAGAAAACAAAATTTCTTGGTATATGGCTGGATGAACATTTGAAATGGTCAACACATGTTGAAGAATTAGGAAAAAAACTAAGTAAAATGTGTTTTGCCCTGAGCATAATGATACAAGTGTCATCTATATAAATTACTCGCACAATGTATTATGCATATTTTCATTCTGTCTTGTCATTAAAATTCTTTATACCTCACCTCATATCCTCTTATTATGAACTCTGAACTCACATAAATTTTATAGCATATATCTCCCTTGTCCTCCAAACAACCGGAATTCTGAGCCATTGAGTTTAATATTAGGTACAATGACCAAAAGAGTGCACTTTTAACACCTTTGGTTTCTGGGTCCATAAAAGAAATGAGGAAATTATGGAAGAGTTGGATGTAGAACCCATTCTTCACCATGTACAAAACTACCAGAACAACTGGAAAGCCCATCTTCAACGAATGCCGTCTCGTAGAATTCCAAAAGCCATACTTCGCTACTGCCCCCAAGGCAAAAGATCGCTGGGACGTCCAAAAAAGCGCTGGATGGAAAATTCCTCTTTGAGACTGTAACAGGCCACATGGCCTAATGCTTGCATGGATGATGATGGTTTCTAGATGCCTCTATCATAATACATTTATGGGTAATGTATGTAAGTAAGCCTGAGCTATTGATAGCTCCCTTCATTCTCAATCCATCAGCTACCACTGATGAAAACATTCCCAATAAAAGTAGAAAAAAGCAGAAATGTGTAAAAAAATAAACACAGTTAAATATTAATGGGTACCAGATGACTTAATAAATAAGGTGTATCTGGTATATCAAACCTCATAAATATTTGTGTTTCATTTGACATGTTTTGATATGTTGTCCATATCACCATTATTTAGTCCAGACTGTTGAATTTTATGTTGTCGACCCTGGATCTCGACTCCCACTCCACCTTTTGGTTGACTGAAGAACTTGTAAATCAAATCTTTTTATCCAGGAATTTCAAAATTCATAAAGTTTTACGAGAGAAGAACATATTAGGAGAATATTAGAGAGGAACTAAAAGATATATATAGGAAAACAAAAAGGAACTTGGAAACTCGTAAAAAAGAGCACTTCAGAAACATGAAGAATGGAGAAAATGAAAAATCAGCTATAGCAGCACATAGTTTATTAGAGCATCATAGGATTGAAAAAGAAGCAAAACTTTTAAAACATCTATCAAAACCTTTGGATTTAACAGTTTGGGAAAAAATATATATTCAAAAAAACCATACTAGAACTATGAACTTTGAGATTCCGGAAGAATCAAGCTTGATTACAAAGTTCTTCAAAAATACAACAGATAGCAGTTTAGGAAATGATTTATTCAAAATAACACCAGATGTCAGTTTGAAGAGGAATTCCTTCAAAAGAACACCAGATGGCAGTCTAGATAATTACCGGCAAAAAGGAGAAAAAATTGACAGTCGTGAAAACAGCTGACGATGACGACAAAGTGTCGCCGATACCGCAGTGCTGTGTTTAAAGAAACATAGATGTATGAGGTAAGAAAAAATCATGATTCATTTAACTATTAGGAACTAAAAGTACAACCACTTCTTCGACAAATAGAAGAACACGGGAACAATTGGATAGAACATCTGCAAAGAATGACAGAGTATAGGATACCAAAGATGGCACTTATGTATAATCCTGGAGGATGAAGATCGGTAGGAATACCAAGAAAGCACTGGGCTGAACAGATGTGAGATCAAAACAGGCAAAGACCTAATCCGTGAAGTTTGAGGATGATAATCCTATTTTTATTCTTCTGGATGTAGATCTTCTCCCAAACGGTGAGTTATTTTGTGTTTTCTAACGTGAGTAGCCCTGAGAAGTAGAAAATCTGCAGTGATTGCTTACGTTTGGTTTGAAAATTGAAGTAAATACAAAGTTATTAAAACAGTTTGAAAATACAAAAGAACTCACCATTTGGTAGAAGATCTACATCCAGAAGCACAAAAACAGGATTATGAATTTTGAAATTCCCGGAAAAAAATATTTGATTTGCAAGTTCTTCGGTCAGCCAAAAGATGGAGTACGACAATATAAAATTCAACAGTCTGGAAAAGCTCAAGATGCCATATCAAAACATGTTCAAATAGAACACAACAATTTATGAGATAAGATGATTCCAGATTCACCTTATTTATTGAGAAGAATCTCATAATGTTACGTGCTATTGTAATTTGTTCTCAGATTACTTATTTGAGATATATCTCTTATCATCATCTTTTTTTTTTTCCTACAGGGATTACAACTGTATTAACATTATCAACAATCAGCCTTGACAGTAGAATTGATCTCCCTAAAGTCCGCTATGCAACTGCACTGGATTGGTTCTTACTAATGAGTTTCTTCTATTGCATTGCAACACTACTGGAGTTTGCTGGAGTTCACTATTTCACTAAGGCAAGAGAACCTTCTCAATACGTAAAGTGCCTTCAATACATACTAGTATTGCATTCAGGGTCAATAAATACAGACTTATCTCCTTCTCCTTTTGCTGATGGGACTAGTCCCAAAAGGCCTACAGAGAATTAATAGTTTACAAAGTTGAGGAGACAGGCCTATTAGGTAACAATTTTATAATTTTATATTATAATTTTAATTTTATGACTAACATCTGAATGGAAGTTATGTAGGTAGGAAATAACACTATGAGGTTTAATTTAATTTTGTTTATTTGTTTCTCAATCGGCCGCGGTGGACTAGTGGTTATGCTCCTTGCCTCTGGCCCCGAGGGCCGCGGGTTCAAACCCGGCCGGGGTCGATGGATTTTTTAGGATGGAAAAATCCAAGGAGCAAGTCCTCCGGGAGGGACTTTAAGCCATGGTTCCCGAGTCTGAAGATTTTCAGGCTCGTAAAAAATCCTTAAGCCAGAATGAAAAGGCCTCTAAGCAAAATTTACCGAATTTTCCCGTCCTAGTACTACCTTGGTTTCCTGGATGTCAGTATGAGGCGGAACGCTGACCACGGACCACTCAAAATGACATCTATATGAAAACAAGTGTAACTAAATATTTAATGTATTTCAGGATTATCTATGATTTATTTTTTTAACTTGTATGGTTCAAATTCTTCATTGTAGGGGGAGAGCGCCTAAATCTCTGTAAAGGGAAAACATAGGCTTACAATACAATACAAAAAATATTTGTTTCTTGACTCACCTCATACTTCTTAACTCCCTTGCATATCTAGATTTCGTCACTTTATTTGTGACATTCTCAATGCTGTTCACATTCACAACTGACGCCCAATGGTCTCCTCTCCTGCAGACTGTCTGCAGAAGAGGAGACCATTGGACGTCAGTTGTGAACATGCCCGGTCAGTCTGCAGGAGAGGAGACCATTGGATGTCAGTTGTGAACATAAACAGCATTGAGAATGTCACAAATAAAGTGACAAATTCTAGATATGCAAAGGAGTTAAGAAGTATGAGGTGAGTCACGAAACAAATAAACAAAATCTGAATAGAATTTTATCATGAATTTTATTAATATTGACCTGTGTTTTACCAAACTGAACTATTTTTTATCTAACATGAGATGAGATGAGGTGAGTCACAAAACAAATAAACAAAATCTGAATAGAATTTTATCATGAATTTTATTAATATTGACCTGTGTTTTACCAAACTGAACTATTTTTTACCTAACATGAGATGAGATGAGGTGAGTCACAAAACAAATAAACAAAATCTGAATAGAATTTTATCATGAATTTTATTAATATTGACCTGTGTTTTACCAAACTGAACTATTTTTTATCTAACATGAGATGAGATGAGGTGAGTCACAAAACAAATAAACAAAATCTGAATAGAATTTTATCATGAATTTTATTAATATTGACCTGTGTTTTACCAAACTGAACTATTTTTTATCTAACATGAGATGAGATGAGGTGAGTCACAAAACAAATAAACAAAATCTGAATAGAATTTTATCATGAATTTTATTAATATTGACCTGTGTTTTACCAAACTGAACTATTTTTTATCTAACATGAGATGAGATGAGGTGAGTCACAAAACAAATAAACAAAATCTGAATAGAATTTTATCATGAATTTTATTAATATTGACCTGTGTTTTACCAAACTGAACTATTTTTTACCTAACATGAGATGAGATGAGGTGAGTCACAAAACAAATAAACAAAATCTGAATGGAATTTTATCATGAATTTTATTAATATTGACCTGTGTTTTACCAAACTGAACTATTTTTTACCTAACATGAGATGAGATGAGGTGAGTCACAAAACAAATAAACAAAATCTGAATAGAATTTTATCATGAATTTTATGAAAATTGAACTGTGTTTTTACCAAAATGAATAAGTTTTTATTTATAAAAATGAGATGAGGATGAGGTGAGTACACAAAAAAAATGATAAAATCAAAATCTCTGATAGAAATTTTATCATGGAATTTTATTAAGTTATTGACCTGGGTTTTACCAAACTGAACTATTTTTTATCTAACATGACGATGATGGATGAGCTGGAGTCACAAAACAAATAAACAAAAATCTGAATAGAAATTTGTCGAATTTTATCTGGAATTTGGAATATTGACATGTGTGTTTTTACCCAAACTGAACTATTTTTTACCTAACATGAGATGAGATGAGGTGAGTCACAAAACAAATAAACAAAATCTGAATGGAATTTTATCATGAATTTTATTAATATTGACCTGTGTTTTACCAAACTGAACTATTTTTTACCTAACATGAGATGAGATGAGGTGAGTCACGAAACAAATAAACAAAATCTGAATAGAATTTTATCATGAATTTTATTAATATTGACCTGTGTTTTACCAAACTGAACTATTTTTTATCTAACATGAGATGAGATGAGGTGAGTCCACAAAACAAATAAACAAAATCTGAATAGAATTTTATCATGAATTTTATTAATATTGACCTGTGTTTTACCAAACTGAACTATTTTTTATCTAACATGAGATGAGATGAGGTGAGTCACAAAACAAATAAACAAAATCTGAATAGAATTTTATCATGAATTTTATTAATATTGACCTGTGTTTTACCAAACTGAACTATTTTTTATCTAACATGAGATGAGATGAGGTGAGTCACAAAACAAATAAACAAAATCTGAATAGAATTTTATCATGAATTTTATTAATATTGACCTGTGTTTTACCAAACTGAACTATTTTTTATCTAACATGAGATGAGATGAGGTGAGTCACAAAACAAATAAACAAAATCTGAATAGAATTTTATCATGAATTTTATTAATATTGACCTGTGTTTTACCAAACTGAACTATTTTTATCTAACATGAGATGAGATGAGGTGAGTCACAAAACAAATAAACAAAATCTGAATAGAATTTTATCATGAATTTTATTAATATTGACCTGTGTTTTACCAAACTGAACTATTTTTTACCTAACATGAGATGAGATGAGGTGAGTCACAAAACAAATAAACAAAATCTGAATGGAATTTTATCATGAATTTTATTAATATTGACCTGTGTTTTACCAAACTGAACTATTTTTTACCTAACATGAGATGAGATGAGGTGAGTCACGAAACAAATAAACAAAATCTGAATAGAATTTTATCATGAATTTTATTAATATTGACCTGTGTTTTACCAAACTGAACTATTTTTTATCTAACATGAGATGAGATGAGGTGAGACACAAAACAAATAAACAAAATCTGAATAGAATTTTATCATGAATTTTATTAATATTGACCTGTGTTTTACCAAACTGAACTATTTTTTATCTAACATGAGATGAGATGAGGTGAGTCACAAAACAAATAAACAAAATCTGAATAGAATTTTATCATGAATTTTATTAATATTGACCTGTGTTTTACCAAACTGAACTATTTTTTACCTAACATGAGATGAGATGAAAGGTGATATGAAATGAATCAATGGAGAGTTGAAATGACATGATGGGGAGCAGAGTTCTGTAACATCACAATAACATGAATCATAGTGATAGTGAGCTGTTTATAGACTTGGGGCCTATTTCATATAAATTCTACTTTTAGTAGTTACTTATTAATGGTGTAAAATTTATAAGTTAGCAGTCTGGTAAATTCTGTTTCAAAAATTCAAACTGGCTAAATTTGCTAGACTGCTTTTTAGCAGTTAGCAGTGTGACTTCGTGTAAGGAGTACAATAATCATTTTCTCTGCTGCATTTTAAGGCCTTCTCTATGGATTGGATTTACACATGACTCCAAAATATAATACCTGTGTTGCATTGTTGTTCTGTAGTAGTATTCTCTAGCAAAGTTATTAAAATGTTAAAATCATTTTTAAAAAGAACAAAAATTCATAAACAAGATAGATTCTTAAGGAAAGTTTTAGAAAATTATTTTCAAGATAAATTTGTTGTATTGCTTTTAAATTGTATACAATGCTACTACATTCATCAGTACTTCTTAACTCATGAAATACGACTGTTTATTAAGAGTGTAAACTTAAATAAGTTTATTTTAAAATACAATAAGAAGTAACATTAAGAGGTTTGTTTAATAATTAAAACATTTTGTCTGTTCATTCTTACCTCTTAGAGTTGTTTTTGTCAAACATATGTTTCAGAGCTTCTTAGTCTGTAATCACTGACGATGTGGCTAAGAAGCTCTGAAACATATGTTCGACAAAAACAACTCTAAGAGGTAAGAATGAACAGACAAAATGTTTTAATTATTAAATAAGTTTTTCTTTTATAACTTTGAAGGTTCACGAATGTAGCTACACTCCTAAACATAAGTCCTACCCGGTTAACTAATATTTTCCATTGCTATTTTTTTTAACAGGTTTCAAATTTTAGCAGTCTAAATTATCAGTACTTATTAGCAGACTGATAGTTTTATGAAACAAGGCACAGAAAAAAAAGAAAATCCATTATGCATGAACTGCATAAACTATGCAAATTCCTCGTCATTTCGAACTTATGGTCCTATTTTCGTGGTTTACAGAATTTATACAGTATATCTTTTTGTCAAATTCGATAAACTCAATTTCTGATGCCAGCTTATTAAAAGGTTCAGACACACTGAAGACAAATCATACATGACTTTATGTTATTACTATTACCTATTTGCATATTGTATAATTTATACCAATTTAAATAATATCCACTGATTCATTTTTTTTTATTATTTTATTAAAAATATTAAATAAGTTAAGCTAATGTATCTTATAGGATACATTCCCAATTTAAGAGTTAATTACATTGTATGATATTCATTACGACGAACCAAACATAAGAATACTTTTAATAAATATGTTGCACCGTTGAGGCTATTGTTAAATAATTAAAACAATAAAATTTGTTATATTTGTGTATAAATTATATTTGCATAAAATTTTATAACAAACTAACACATTTAACTATCTCAGATATCAAGTTACATACGAAGAGGAAAAAGATTTTAGACAAAAAATTATAAAATTTAACAGAGTAACAGGAATTATAAATAATATTTTCAAGCCAAACACAGTACAACACACATGAACTAGGATTTATAAAACACTGGCCAGACCCATATTATGTTATGGCAGTGAGGCCTGGAAAATTCGCAGTGTGGATGAACAAAGACTAACTGCGGCAGAAATGGAATTTATGAGGCATACTGCAGGTTACTCAAGAACAGACCATAAAAGAAATTCTGAGATTCTCAAAGAATTACAAACAGAATCAATCATGGAATATGCACAAAAATACAGAAACAATTGGAAATCTCACGTAAGAAGAATGAGCAGAACAAGAATACCACGTCAAATCGTAAATTACCAGCCACCAGGCAAGAGATCTTTGGGCAGACCCTTCAAACATTGGATGAGACCGTAACAGACCGCTAGGTCTATCACATGAAAGGAAGAAGATATAATAAAATTTGTATCTGTTGAGGCAGTCGTCCATAACATTGGGTACCCAATGAACAGCTTTGAAAATGGAATCAGTTCCGAAAGGCCTAGTTGAATATTTTATGCAAATATAATTAGTTGAGGACGACTGCCACAACAGGTACAAATTGTATTGTTTTAAATATCAAACATGGCAGTGGCTAGAGTCAATTTCTAATTTTGGGTTTCAGATAAATCACCACTTCTAACGTTCAAATTTCGTTGATTTTTGGAGAATACCTTCCTCAGTTTATTTTAAAATGTATTGCTGAGTTTCATTGTAAAACATCAAAAACTGTGACCACTAGACCAATTTAAAATTATCATTTCAGGTGAACTCGTACACCTATTGTTCAATTTTGCAGGTTAAGAACTCAACCTTACTTTTTTTAATTAACTGCTATATGCATAGTTTTTGATTTTGATGAAACAAAAATTGCGGCCTCTAAAGTGACATATATTAATGGACATATATTAATAAATTTTGGTCATTGTCATTTTAAATGTTTCAAAAATATTTTCATGACAACAACCTCAATAGCTTTATTCCTTCAGAATTCACTAATAACCCTCTCTTGTATCATGTAGGATACAAAAAGACTGACAAGGATAAAGATTTGATTTTGATACTGGAAACAACGAACTAAATGTCAAGTTTTATAACAATATTCATAGTTAAATTTGGGAAATAACATTATGAGGTTCTTAATTCATAAATTAATGAGTCATTTTTACATCTTACCTCATATTTCATGTTTCTTTAAACACGGGAACTAGTTTTCAAGAGAACCATCTCTCTCATTTTCAACCGACATTATGACTACCGGCTTTTCGTTTTGGATAAGAAATAATCATAAATAAATTAAAGAAATTCAAAGAAAGGAAAAAAATTAAGAAAATTACTTACCATCCTGAAACACATAACAAATTTCAAAAAAAATTTCAAGAAATGCAATATTACATTGGCACCGATAAATAAATTTAGCCTTGGTAATCTATTAATAACTAATAGGAAATTAAACACCCCAGATAGCAAAAAATCTGGAATTATCGAATTAATTGTAAGGACTGCAATAAATTATACATATGAAAAACAAAAAGGAATTTGGACACTCACACTAAGGAACACTTTAGAAATATTAGAAATGGTGGAATTGAAAAATCAGCTAATGCAGCACATAGTTTGTTGTAGAATCATAAAATTGAAATAGAGAACCAACTTTTAAAATATTTTGGAAAAACCTTTAGAATTGACAATTTGGGAGAAGATATATATTCAGAAGAACAAATTTAGAACCATGAATTCCGAGATTCCTGACGAATGTGACCTCATCTCAAAGTTCATCAAATCAACATCAGATGGCAACGTTATTGATGGAGATTCCAACGAAAAAAGCCGGTAGTCATTATGTCGGTTGAAAATGAGAGAGATGTTTCTCTTGAAAACTAGTTCCCATGTTTAAAGAAACATGAAATATGAGGTAAGATGTAAAAATGACTCATTAATTTACGTATTTATAACAATAGTAGATTTTTTTTTCCACAACTTAAATATAGCTCTATTTAATAAGTAAGGTGAATCATCTTATCTCATTTAATATTTGTGTTTCATTTGACATGTTTCAATATGCTGTCCACACCATCATCAGCTTATCCAGACTGTTCAATTTTATGTTGTCAGCCCTGGATGTCGACTCCCACTCCATCTTTTGATTGACCGAAGAACTTGCAAATCAAACCTTTTTTCCCAGTAATTTCAAAATTTATAATCCAAGATTTGATTTTAGAAGTTATTTGGTCAACCAAAAGATGGAGTGGGAGTTGACATCCAGGACCAACAACATAAAATTCTGGACAAGCTGATGATGATATGGACAACATATTGAAACACGTGAAATAAAACACAAATATTTAAATTAATATTGGGAAGTAAACATTATGAGGTTATATCATTAATAGTGAGTGGAGAACATATTTTTAACTACTCACCTCATATAATTTCAAATTTCTTTGATACCGGTGGTTTCAGACAATATCTTGTCACTCTTCAGTCATGGCTTCCACTGATGAAATTCTCTGGTTGTTGATTTCTCTAAAGAGATCATCTCTTGTGCTGCCATCTTTGGTAATTAAATTTGTATCGATATTCCGGTGGATAAAAATTTAATTATAAAGTTTATGATCCCAACCAAAGATGGCAGCACAAGAGGTGATGTCCTTAGAGAAATCAACAACTAGAGAATTTTATCAGTGGAAGTCAGGTTATATCATTAATAGTGAGTGGAGAACATATTTTTAACTACTCACCTCATATAATTTCAAATTTCTTTGATACCGGTGGTTTCAGACAATATCTTGTCCCTCTTCAGTCATGGCTTCCACTGATGAAATTCTCTGGTTGTTGATTTCTCTAAAGAGATCACCTCTTGTGCTGCCATTTTTGGTAATTAAATTTTTATTGATATTCCGGTGGATAAAAATTTAATTACAAAGTTTATAATCCCAACCAAAGATTTCTCTAAAGAGATCACCTCTTGTGCTGCCATTTTTGGTAATTAAATTTTTATTGATATTCTGGTGGATAAAAATTTAATTACAAAGTTTATAATCCCAACCAAAGATGGCAGCACAAGAGGTGATGTCCTTAGAGAAATCAACAACCAGAGAATTTTATCAGTGGAAGTCATGACTGAAGAGGGACAAGATATTGTCTGAAACCGCCGGTATCAAAGAAATTTGAAATTATATGAGGTGAGTCATTAAAAATATGTTCTCCACTCACTATTAATAGAACACAAATATTTATGAGGTAAGATTCACCTTATTTATTAAGAAGAATCTCATAATGTTACTTCTTATTGTAATTTATTAATAGCTCTATTTACAAAAATTACACTTCTAAACTTTCTGTTTTAATTTTTTTAATCAAATATACATGCATTTATATCAATCATCACAGTGTAACAGCTAATTCTGAGGAATATGTTCTCATTCTTAACATTTAGGTAGGCAGTGGGGAGATTCCAGTCGATGAAGAAGAATGGGAAGATGCTGAGGGAGTGGCAGAAGAAGTATTTGCCTGTACAACAACAACCGACATAGTTGACACAAGCAGGAGTCCTTCACTGAGATCTGCACAACGCAGGAGCTCTCTCATCTGTCCTATCTACAATGTAATTATGATTTATTTTAAATAATTTTTATGTTAATGTCTGTGAAAACATAATCTCAGATATAGGCAAGCCTTTGTCGTCCATACCTAAGTCACATGTCTTGCAATCAGAGCAACCTAAGTAACAAAATCAATTAAAAGAATAATTTATCATCATCATCATCCGGTATCATGGCAGCTGCCATTCCTCTCTGTCCATCCATTGATCTTCCTCCAATCCTCTGATATTCATAGCTGCTTGTACCCCTTCTATCCAAGTTTTCTTCGGTCTTCCTCTCTTCTTCCTATCCATTGGGATCCATTCCATAACAATTTTTGGCAATCTTTGCTCTGGCATTCTTTTGACATGGCCATACCACTGTAAATTTTTTCTTTTCTATAATGTCTATGATATCTGGCTCTTCTTGTACACCCATAATTTCCCTTATTTCTAGATTTTCCAGCTGATCTTCTAAAACATCCATTTCTGTACTTAAAATTCTTTTCATTTCCCTGGTAGGAATTTGCCAGACTTCAGCACCATATGTTAAAATGTTCTGAATTATGGTTTGATATATTTGTAATTTTCTATTTTTTGTAATATTTTTGCTCCAACAGAGTTTAAAGCATTTATTGCTTGTTTTGTTTGTGTGATTCTATTTTTAATTTCCACTGTGTTATCGCCTGAATGGTCTAATTTTGTTCCTAAATGAGTGCATTCAATACTAGGTTTTAGTTCTTCTCCAATGTTGAAATTTATATTTCCCATTTCTTCTCCTATACACAGATATTTAAGTTTTCTCAATGTTTATTTAAAGTCCCCATTTTTCATATTCTTCTTTTAGTTTTTTAGCCACATATTCTATGTCATCGTGGTCTTGTGCTATTATACCTGGTCATCTGCAAAATTTAGTGAATATACATGTGTATTTTGGATGGGTATGCCCATTTTTTGATATTTTTTTCCTCCAGTCTCTTAGTACTCTTTCGAGATTAAATTTTAAATTGAGTTGGAGATAAACTGCAACCTTGCCTTAAACCTTTTGTAATAGTAAATCCCTTTGTTATATGATTTCCAACTTTTATTTTCGAAATAGATCCTTTGTATAATGCTTTTATAGCTTCTACTATTTTTTTATAACATATTATAACTAACAAGGTAACTGTCAACCGTTGAATGTCAAAACCTACTTTGAAATATCTTCCAGAGAAGTGTTGTGAAGTACCAAGAACATGTACAAAAAATTATCTGCCTTTTAATTGCAAGGCATTAAAACCCCACAGTAAATCTCTTTATTAAACTACAGGGAAATATTACAACTCCTGAGTTGATGGATTGGATAACCCTCACTATCTGTCATCCGTGCCGCACCTGCATCACACCACACTGCTCTAAGTCTAACAGGTATGTCCAACTGCTATGCACAGTGGGTTGCCATTCCTAGATTCTGGCTTAAATTGCTGTGCCTTGCTGTAAAAATGACAGATTTTTTTAACAAGGTCTTGGTATATCATAACTAGACCCCGGATGTTAGGCACTTAAAAAATTCAAAATAGGCAGGCAAAAAGGCACTAAAAATCATTAATATAGGCACTAAAAATTCAAAATAGGCTCTTACAGAAAATAGACTACAACAAAATTTTTTACAGCCTTACGTAGAGAATATAATATATGCTATCAATAGCATATGACGATATCAAATATGATTTTGGAACTTGTTTTGCCTTTTTACAAAGAGCATACTTATGTTTTGCAGTGTATACATGCTGCGAAACATGGCATTTCTTTGCGCAATTCACTGAAATTTTACACATTTTGCAAAACAATATTGAACCGTCACTTGAGAACATTTCCACACCAAATTCTTTCACGAAATTGGTCAGTTTGTCTTTTATTGTAGTTATTTTTTAGGCATCGTAAAATAACTCTTCTAAAGGAAAAAAAATAATAAAATAAGCCACACACACTTGTCGCACTACTTTGTCTTTGAAGCACCTCTCTATAAATGAGGACTACAGACTGAATGCAGTGTTACCAACATCAAAAATAATATTGCCACTCACTTAAAGGTTTCAGCACCAGGTGTGACACAGAGAAAGAAAGCTTGAGCCATCTACTCTTTTTGTCTCTCAGCAATGTTTGTATTGAAAAGAAGCAAAGCTGTACTATAGAACTTTCTCCAAGCGTTAGAGCCAGAGTATAATACAATGGGACATAGCTTAGGGCTATTTCGCTTAACGGGAGTGCATGAGATGGAAAAATACAATAGCCGGTAGGCCTACATGTTATTTTGCCAAACGCTTAATGGGAGTGCATTGTCCATTTTAATTGATTTCATTGAAATACTAAGTTAATTTCGAGAAAAAATGGCAAATAGTCATTTATAGGTATTGTAAGCTGAAATAGGCATTTATAGGCAAAATTAACTTCATAGGAAACAACTCTAGGATCGTCAATATGAACTTATATGAAGTCACTTTTACAATATCTATAATAAATAATTATAGGCATTTTTCCTAACATCCGGTCTCTAATCATAATGCTTCTCTGGAAGAAATTTCAAGGTAGGTATCAGCATGCAATTGTTAGACAGCTTTCTTGTCAGATATAGGCAAAAATGACTTATGAACAATGATTTATGTTTACTTATTGGCACAGGATCCACTGAACTATGGCCTCTCGGCAACTTCATCTCCATGTCAACAACAATCAGGACATCATCATCATCATCAACAGGTGACATTCATGACACGACAAACACAGACCGAGCGTCAGATACCAAAATGGAGACAACTTCTCTACTGTTTAGCAGGAGACGATGCTTATCGCAGACAGAGACAACGAGAAGCAGCTCTTGCAGCTGCAACTTCATCTATAGTTAAAGGAACAAAAGGTTCTGCTGATATAGGAGCAATTGCTCGACATGTCAACAGTGTTTCACACATAGATCGAGCAGCACGAGTCCTATTTCCGGCATCTTTTGGGCTATTAAACCTTTTCTATTGGGTTATTTATTACACTTGCCAAGAAGAGTTTGATTGGAGAGATCCACCCATAGCATCTTCTTAATACACTTATTAAAAAAGCTTTAAAAAGTGCACATAATCAATTTTTTAAACTATAAATTTTATTGATATGTATATTACTATTACAATCCCAAACACCAAACAAAAATTAAAAATCGTCAACACATTTCAATAGCAGAGCTATCATTATCAAGGCTGAATAAAATTATATAAAAATAAAACAAATAATAATCAATCGATTTGGTTTTTACTTGATGAAAATCCTTGATGTATTTAACAAATAAAACTAACAAGGTTTTCTATGATTTTCATAAATATTTATTTCATTTAACATTCGTAACAGCTGTTCCAATACACTGTATCATCTTCAGACAAATATTCATCATCATTATCATCAGCATCAAGGATTAGACCTTACGTTCTGTTCCTATTTATTGTTAGAATTGGTTTATCCAATTTTACTGGGTCTTCCTACATTTCTTCATCCTAGTGGTTTGTAATGAAGAGTCTGTTTTGGAATTCTATTGTTATCCATTCTATTGATGTGGTCCATTCATTCATCTCTGTATTGTGCAATTCTATCGAATAATTTGAATACATTTAGTTATATTTTTATTTAAATTAATATTTAATATTATTGAAGTGATCCCACTACAGGCCTCAGGAGGCCCTTGGGGTAGCAGGAGGTTAAAGCTCCCACTTTTTCTTGACAATCGGCACGTGATGTCAGCCGGGTTGTCAGCCCTGCGTGACGGCCGCCTTTACCCCAGAACAAGCGTCTGGTACTCATTTCAGTTAGAGGCTGAGTCGACCCCAGGGCCATAGTGCCGCCAGAAGGTTTGGGTCAGTTTAAAAATCCTGACCCCAACGGGACTCGAACCCTCGACCTTCCGGCTTGTAGCGCAGTGCCTTAACCACTACGCTACAGCGTGCCCCACAATATTTAATATTATAATAATAATAATTTAATTTGAATTTCATCAGTGAAAGCCATGACTGAAGAGGGACAAGATATTGTCTGAAACCGCCGGTATCAAAGAAATTTGAAATTATATGAGGTGAGTCGTTAAAAATATGTTCTCCACTCACTATTAACATTGTTCTCTTCGTATATTTTCATTTCATTTTTTATTTGTTATGTATAATCAACCACACTCCTCAAAAACCTCATTTCTGACATTTCTATTCATCATTCCTGGTTTTTGGTTAAGACCCAGTATTCTGATCCGTATAACAGTGTTGGAACCGCCATTGTTTTATAAAATTTTAAAAGTGTCTCCTTTCTAGTCCCTTTCAGACTTTGTGTTAGGTGCCAACATATAATTAAATATTAATTCAGACGAGTGTTATATATATATATATATGTATATAAATTTTCTATTTATGCATATAAACAACTATGTAAACAAATGTAACTAAGCAATACAATATAAAAAAGGTAAACAAAATATATAGGCCTAGCAGTGTATAAAACACACAATTTGTTTTTATAAATAAATAATAAGTAAAGAGAATCTGGTACATCTTACCTCATTAATATATGTGTTTCATTTGACATGTTTCGATATGTTGTCCATACCATCGTCAGCTTGTGCAGAATGTTGATTTTTATGTTGTCGCCTTGGATGTCGACTCCCACTCCATCTTTAGGTTACCAGAAGAATTCATAAATTAATTTTTTTTCCCAGGAATTTCAAAATTCATAATCCTATTTTTAATATATATTTGGATTATGAATTTTGAAATTTTCAGAGCTGACGATATAAAAATCAACAGTCTGGACAAGTTGATGATGGTATGGTCAGCATATCGAAACATGTTAAAAAAATGCATCGATGGTGGGCAATGAAAACCTCATAACTCCATATTGGTAAATTTTACAGGAGGAACCATTTTAAATAATTATGAAAATTGATACAGAAATTGTTCCCACATATTTTACTACAGAATACAAGTCAAGTTATTAATAAATTTGAAGTCCATGTTCTCAACAGTTTATGCATCACATATTTCTGTGTTGGCTACTGGAGTTATGTGGTTTTCAATGACTGATGGAGTTACGAGGTTTTCATTGCCTACCATCAATATATTTATGAGGTAAGATGTACCAGATACACCTTATTTATTAAGAAGAACCTCATAATGTTACTTCTTATTGTAATTTATAATTAAATAAATAATCCTAAATTTAGTAAGTATCATTACTGCAGAAAATTAAATGCATTGCAAATCAGGCCTATTTTTTTCCCCCCCATGGTAATAGTACAAGAAATAACAATATTAAATTGTATAAACAAAATGATTAACAACCGTACATAGTCTTCAGGATACCTATAGAGTGGAGATAAACAAATGCAACCATAGATGCTCTAACTAAAAGTTTGATTTCAGTTATTCTTTATTATTAAAAGTTAGTAAATAATTGTTGCAATTGTTCATCACAACTCTATAAATATCCTGAATAGGATGTAGTTATTCATGCAATGACCATATGATAGCTACTGAGACAAGAGCGTGGCAGTAGATTTCAATGGAAGACTTGCCAAGTATCTAAACCATAGCAATAGTGCCTCAATAGATATTATTAGAAGAGTTCCATACAACTCTTTTTCTATTACCTAAGACATATTACAGCAGGTAAATATTTAATGATAAACAATAAGTATTTGATTGTAGAATATGTTATAATTTCCTATTCATTTCTTAAGAAAAAATTGTAATTATGTAAAAATTTTCGTTTTTGTATTAGATTTTCAATATAAGCAGATAATTATGTTCCTGACTTTGAATTTTCAATATTAAAAGAACAAAGTTTTAAAGACGGTGGAATACGTGGTAACTGACGTAACAATTGCAACAAAATAAATAACTGTAATCAAATGGTAAAGAGAAAAATGTATGTCTGAACCGGGAATCGAACCCCGAACCTTCAGCTTTCCGTGCTGATGCTCTAACCATTGAGCTAATCCAGGCTTCCTTCCCATCCAAGCATAAATCCTTCCTTTACCTTACTGTCTTGGTCCCACATTCAAATTCTATGAATCATCATTCACAAATACACAATGAATGGCTTCTACCTGAAGAAGACATGAAGGGACTCCACATAGCTATAGCATTATTTATTAAATTAATATTAAGAAGCATAAATTTTTCTCTTTACCACTGGATTACAATAATTTAGTAGTGTACTGTAATATACATATTTCAATCATAGTAACAGCTTTAGCTTCTTAATATTAATTTAAAAAATAAATAACATTTTAATTTTTTTAGCCTTCATATAGTAGGTTACTATTTTTGATCTCTATAACAGAGAATATGGAGAGACTGTCTTTATTAGTAATATAATGTATGGTTAAAAACTATAATATAGTTACCTTGTAGGTCCGTCTCCTCAACTTAAGTTCTTTTAAAACTCTGTAGGCCTTTCGGGACTAGTCCCATCATCAGCAGAATGCATTAGGTCCGTTCTTGTTGACCCTTGTTGAAGCACTGACTTGGTTGTGAGAATTTTGTACAGAGATTTTGTTTACAATGGAGGAAAATCAAGTTATGCAAAACATGTAATTCAAGCATCGATAACACCCTCACAATAGTACATAGAGAAAACATTCCAATGAGAATAAATATACTGGAGGAAATCGCAATCCTAAGAGAAATCAACAGCATCCTGATTCTCAATGAATACACACCTAATCCACACAATCCTCTGTACAAAATTCTCACAACCAAGTCAGTGCTTCAACAAGGGTCAACAAGAACGGACCTAATGCATTCTGCTGATGATGGGACTAGTCCCGAAAGGCCTACAGAGTTTTAAAAGAACTTAAGTTGAGGAGACGGACCTACAAGGTAACTATATTATAGTTTTTAACCGTACATTATATTACTGTGAACTAATACCTCAACGGAAAATCACCATGAATTTTACTAGTATCGATGTCTTTATTAATTGTACTTAAAATGAATGGTTTTATAGTGGTAACTGATGTAACTATAGAATGACATCATGGTTTACAGAGTGAGAATAAAATAATAATCTCTGTGAAGTTTTCAATTTTATTTCAACAAACAACTGTGAATATGATAACATTAAAAGATTCCGGGCTATGTGGCTGTAGTCTATAAGTAGTATTTCTTCCAGACATTTCTCCCTCAACTGCGGAGGGCATCTTGAGTGGCGAGTGCTTCTAGGTGATGTTACCTTGTCGTAAACTTGACTGTAAGCAGTTGAGGGAGAAACGTCTGGAAGAAATACCAGTTATAGACCATGGCCACATAGACCGGAATCTTTTAACATTATGATTATTGGCCGTGAAAGCCTGCATTCCACAATTGTGAATATGGTATATTTAGGAGGAGTTACAAAATATATATTTTGAGTTTTATAAAAAATAAAGGTAACTGACATTGACAAAGTAGACAGAAATATATTACTACAAATTTTAGCTGATGATAACGTTCCACAACAATATATTACTAATATCTTCAACATCTATAAAGATAATGATATCTCTGTTAAACAAGATAGCAAATTATCTAAATTGGGAAAAGATCAACACTGGAGTAAGACAGGGATGTGGACTTTCACCGGTGCTTTTCATTATATATATGAATAAATTAATAAACGAATGGAGGAAAACACAACGAGGATATATACCCATCAATAGGAACATCAAACTCGATGCTATTCTTTTTGCAAACGATTTAGCTCTTCTGGCACTTTCCGAAAATGATTTGCAACGATCAATTTATAATTTACAAAAAATAGGTGCCAAATTTAATATGGAAATATCAATTAACAAAACTAAAATTATGGCATTTCATGGGAAGGACCCCATACAAAGTAAAATCTGTCTCCAGAATAAAATTTTAGAGAGATCTAATCAATTTAAATATCTTGGATATTATCTCTCTATCTGGGATGAAAAGGATATCCCTGAAAAAATTACTAGTTATAATAAAAGTTTGGGAATTATTAATCAAGTTATGAAACCATCCCTTGTACAAAAAAACACCAGATTACGTTTATATAACACTTTGGCTAGACCAGTGTTGACCTATGGTAGTGAAGCATGGGCACTAAAAAGACAACATGAAAGCAGAATAACGGCTTGTGAAATGAGATTCATGCGCAGAACAGTGGGTTACACCAGATGGGAAATGGAAAAGGAACACCGATATCTTAAAAGAATTAAAGACTACGCCAATTTTGGAATATATTAAACAGTACCAACTAATTATATTTAATTAATGTTGGGAAGTAAACATTATGAGGTATAATCATTAAAATTCATCGGAGAACATATTGTTTAAACAACTCACCTCATAGGATTCATGCTTCCATGATATCGCGATTTCAAACATAGTCATGTTCATCATCAGCCATAACTCCGACTGACGATATTCTTCGGCCGTCAACTATTATATTGTCGCCATCTTCAGTGCTGCCATCTATCGTTGAATTTATGAACTTCGAAATCAATTTAATTTCGTTAGGGATATCAAAATTCATTGATCTATTTTTGTTTTTCTGAATGTATATTTTTTCCCAAACTGTCAATTCCAAAGGTTTCTCTACTTGTTTTAAAAGTTTAGCTTCTCTTCCAATTTTATGATGTTCTAATAAACTATGTGCAGCAATTGCATATTTTTCAATTTCACAATTTTTAATATTTCTGAAATGTTCATCATAAAATTGGAAGAGAAGCTAAACTTTTAAAACAAGTAGAGAAACCTTTGGAATTGACAGTTTGGGAAAAAATATACATTCAGAAAAACAAAAATAGATCAATGAATTTTGATATCCCTAACGAAATTAAATTGATTTCGAAGTTCATAAATTCAACGATAGATGGCAGCACTGAAGATGGCGACAATATAATAGTTGACGGCCGAAGAATATCGTCAGTCGGAGTTATGGCTGATGATGAACATGACTATGTTTGAAATCGCGATATCATGGAAGCATGAATCCTATGAGGTGAGTTGTTTAAACAATATGTTCTCCGATAAATTTTAGTACCAACTAAATTGGAAACACCATCTAGAAAGAATGAGTTCAAATCGGATCCCCAAAGCTGTTTATAATTATATACCAAGAGGACGAAGGTCACTGGGCAGTCCTATGAAATGCTGGAGGGAAAATTTTCTATAGGATCGTAACAGGCCTTGGCCTAATACTTGGAAGGAAGAAGAAGAAGAAGACATTACAACTGACACTTCTGTGTGGTGTAAGAGTTTTAATTATAATGAATAGCAATTCTATGTTACATGTGAGTTGATCACATTCTACAATATTTTTGGATGTAGGCACTTGAAAATCTTTTTAATAGTCCATATACCGCTTTGGGAATCAGGTAAGGAAATTTAATTTCCATGTGTTATGTCAAATTTTTACGTGGAATTCCCCATAATTATTTTTTTTCTTACTTCCCATCTGATTTAAAAATATAATTGAATTGGTTAATTTGAAAAGAGCATATGTCCACATTTACAAACTTTTTGTTTTTAGTTAAGAGATCAAAAGATGGGTTACATGAGATTTAAAATTTAAAATAAATTTATTTATACCTCACCTCATTCCTTGTCTTCTAATTAAACTGGTTTCATAACCTTTGTGGTTACATCTTCAGTATTGAATGACCAATGTTCTGTCATCCAGAAGTACTACTCCATCTGTTGGTGGACTGATGAACCTCCCAATCAAATCAACTTCCCCAGGAATTTCAAAATTCATTAATTCTTCTTTCTTAGCTTTTCGAATGTGGATTTTTGCCCAAACATTGAGCTTCTCAAATTTTTCTATTTACTTTATTTAAATTAGCCTTTCTTTCAATTTGATGTTTTTCTGACCAAGCATGAGTGAAAGAACACCCATGAATGTCAAAAATGGGGAATTGGAAAAATCAGCAGTAGCTGCTAATGCATAGTAAAAAAAATCAAACTGAAAGAAAGGCTAGTTTAATAAAACAAATAAAAAAAATATCCAAGGGGCTCACTGTTTGAGGAAAATTCACATTCAAAAAATAAGAAAGAAAAATTAATTAATTTTGAAATTCCCGGGAAGTTGATTGATTGGTTGGGAGATTCATCAGTGCTCCTGGACAATAGAACATGGTCATTTAACTACTGAAGATGTAACCACTAAGGTTATGAAACAGGTCTAATTAGAAAGATACGAGGCCAGGTGAAAATAATTTTATTTTAAATTATAAAATTTTATGTTATATTTTATGCAAACAGTAAAATCAAGTTGGCATAACACTATGAATTTCATTTGTCACAATTCCAAGTTAGACAGTAATAATAGTAGTAGCACTGGTAGTGGTAGTAGTAGTAGTAGAAGAATTTGATTTAATTACCCTCTTTCATAGCTCAGGCCATTAGTGTCACAATACAAACCAGGGTATGAAAGGGCCAAAAAATTTTGCTCAGAGATCTTTAATTTTAAGCTTGAGATTCTTTTTATGTGTCTTAAATCTACAACACAGGACCCACGATTTAACTTCCATTCCAATGGAAGTCTCATTCTCAGAATTTTTATATCCTTAAAAAAATCAATCAACTTTGGGCAGGTTTGAAACTACAAGCCCCGGAAGCAGTAGTAAGCATGATAACCACTAGTCCTCTCGAATAGATGTCACAATATCAAGAATCAGTAAGAAATTCAATACTTTTAAAATCCATTGTAAACCTCCATTAAGGTTATTGATTAAAATATTAAAATTATAAAGAAATTCAATAGAAAAAGAACACCTTTATGAGCTTAATAAATAGAATGTTAAAATTATTATGTAAAACAAATTACACTGAGCAACAAAAAAAGAAACTTTTTTTTTGTCTCAGGAAGTAAAAATGTGGTTCTGATAGTATTTTTTCTCTTGAATTCAAATATGATATCGGTTTTTCTACATCACACAAGGTTTCTGAGAGACAGGAATCTATAATTTCAAACACTTTAATATTTTCTACATTTGTAACTACACAATATTTGACATTCAGACTCACCTAGAAAGTAAGAAATGGCGATTTTCTGCCATATTTCGCTTGTGGCGCATCCCTCTTGATGGTCCAACAATAATCGGCCAGCATATTAGGATTCCATTTGCCTTGATATCTCCTTTCCATAGCTGAAACCATTTGAGTTACCTCATTTGGTTTTATTTTATGATGGACAAATGGACAAAAAAAATGTTTATTAAAAAAATAATTATTTAAATCCATTAATTGAAATTGAAATAAAAAAACAGTGGGTGATGGAGAAATTCCGAATACATATTTGAAAACACTATAAAAAACTGCATTAAGTACAACTTTTATAGGAATTCATCACTAAGAGGTTTAATTTATGGTGAAATTAAATGTTTCTTACCCTCTCCTCATATAAATCTTCTAAGTTGATTGCGATTTCGAGACCATAACTGCCTCATCTTCAGAACTCTTTGGCGACTGGTGTTAAGTCGATCGGAAAAAACTCTTCTTCGAAAATCTCGAAATTGCGATCAACTTAGAAGATTTATATGAGGAGAGGTAAAAAACATTTAATTTCACCACAACTATTGGTACTCATGAGACATACATCATGTTGGCCAGTGTTATTACAAAAAATTCAATTACCGGCATATAAAATTCTTAGTTGTAAAAAATGGAAATAAACATGAAATAATCAATAAGCTTGTTAGGAAAAAAAATAGAGTTAATGCATTTAACAAAACTAGAAAAATAAAATAGTGCAAAGATAAATAATTTGGTTTCAATCACTTATACAGGAAACAAAAAAGCAATAAAACTTGACAAATCAATAAAAAACAAAAACTGCATTTAAAACCAACAATAAACTAAATAATATTATTTCAAACAAAATAAAAGAAAGCAATAGGTATGAAAACAAAGGAGTTTATAAACTCGAGTGCAATAATTGTGACTATTTAACTCATGCCCCAAATGGGAGTCAATGACCAATCACGTTTCAATGATTTTTGTTTTACAACCAATCAGAGTCGTGTTTCACCAAATATTTATCAGTGTTATAATTACCATATTAAAGAAAGCTCCTCCTTACAATATTGCGTTCCTTTGGCAATAAATAGTATGATCTGGTTGCAGTGATAAACAAATGAAGCAGTAGAAGCGTACCTATCGTTTCTCATTTGTTTTCAAACATCGCCGTTTACATTAAATGTATAAATATTTTAAAATAACTATAGTTAAATAATGATTTGTGAGTAAACAGCTTAATTTTATTCGTTAAATAGTCCTAACAAATGCCACTCTTGATTTCCAAATTCTCTAGATAAATTCACTCCTCACTTCGTGAGTCGTGAATTTATCGATAATTTGGAAATCACTCGTGGCATTACTTATGATAAGTTTTATATCAGCCGAACATCCAGGAATTTTAAACTAAATTCAGTGAACATTTTAAGGACTTCATTAAAAGAGGAGGAAAATCAAGCTTTGCCAAGTATGTAATACAATCAGGTCTTCACTTCAGCACAATCAATAATAGAATGCACAGAGAAAACATTAACTACAAAATCAACATCCTAGAAACAATGAAATCTTAAAAGAAGCAAAGAACACAAACATGTTGAACGAGAACATACCCAATGACCTGAACCCGCTGTATAAAATCTACTAAAACCTTCAGTACCATTGTAGATGCTGATGATGGAAGACCATCACCTGTATGGCCTACATTTTTAATATTTGACATTGTTTTATAAACAGAAGTTTTAGTTGACGACGACTGATGCAACAGATTTTATAATTTTAATATTCTGCATTTAACAGATGTCTGCGCTAAGACATCAATATATTAAGAGACCTATGTGTAAAATAAAAATTAATTTGCGACAATGAAGCACAGGAGAATGGATAGACCTAATTTACAAGCATTCTGCTTAAGGTGAGTGTTTATTATTTAGGCCTAGGCTATTCGCAAAATGCTCAATTACACTGCATTTTTTTAGTTTTCTTTTAAAATTAATAAACAAAGCACATTCCCACCCATTTCCCCAAATCTTCTTAACTGAATCTAATGACCCAAATGGACAAATCCCCAAAAGGACAAACCCCCAAAACAAATTGTCGAAAAATATAATTTTCACATGCAAAATGGGTTAGGTTAAGTTTAGGCTGGGTTAGGTTAGATTTAGACTGGAATAGGTTAGGTTTAGGCTGAGTTTGGTTAGGTTTGGCTGGATTAGGTTATGTTATCCTTGCAAGAGAGGATGAAATGAGACCAACAATATAATTTGAGATAAATGCAACATTTTACATACATACATACATACATATATAATAATTATATAAATATGTTATAAGTATTGTTGTAAAACATTTGAAACAGTATGAAATGTTAGTAAAGACAGAAGAAGTACGTATAGCAACAGTATTACAAGAAGATGGTATGGAAAATCAAGGGAAAGGTAATCTAAACTTGAATAAAGTTTGTGCACGAACGCTTAAAGAAACTTCTGCAAGAAAGAAACTTAATAGGTAGGCCTAGATGGCAGAGATATCTGTGAAATCAGAGTGTATTTTATCAAAGTTCATTGCATTTATAAACCTACAGAAAACTTTAGTATATTTTGTTGCTCGTTTTTCATTTTTGTTCTTGAGCAATGTCCTTCTTGTGCTAAAATTTGGTGTTGAAAGAGCTCTGTGTTGCTTTAATAGTAAGTGTATTATACTCCATTATCAAGATTAGGGTTCCCCACTTTTTTTTTATATGCAGAGCCACTAATTAACTTGAACAACTGATCATGACCCATATGTACAGTTTAACAAATTTATATAAATTTAATATTTTATGGAATGTCAAAATATCTTTCAGCAAATCTGTTAATGCTTTTTAACACATTTATATGGAGTATTAGTCCCATGCCATAGCCAAGTAGTTCAAGGCATCATGCCTTTATACAGAGCTATGGGACTTGCACCAATTCGAGTTCTCCATGGGGGAAGATATTTTCTCATGGATTTTGGGCGAGTATGGGACCACTGCCCATCTAAAATTATGAGGGATTTGGAGAGCTACAATGTGTACTTGCTTCAGATTGAGAAAACCAGCTATAATGGCTGAAGGTCTCGACATGCCATCACATGTCACCCTTATACTGACTAGATGATTGTCAATCTCTGTAAGTGACACAAGTAAATGTGAGGCTAGCAGCCAGCTGGTAGGCCAAGGGCATTCTAGGTCTGCCCTGTCATGGAGTTAGAGTTTTATTAGCCAGTTTTGCAGAGCTTTATGCTGCAAGTATAAAAATGCATTGAAAATTACTCACCAAATGAGATGTGTGGAATTGGTGTTTTGAACTTCATAAGTTGCTAACGCCCACTTTTCCCACAGATGTGTTCAAGAACAACACATCCTGGAGATGTCCATCACTGGCTAGTTCTTAATAGTGTCAATTTTGGTAAGTTCATTTTTGAAAATGTTTGTTCACGTATATAAGTTGATGCAAACAT
This sequence comes from Diploptera punctata, assembly GCA_030220185.1. Classification (NCBI taxonomy): domain Eukaryota; kingdom Metazoa; phylum Arthropoda; class Insecta; order Blattodea; family Blaberidae; genus Diploptera; species Diploptera punctata. Next base: position 280,142 of record JASPKZ010003048.1, on the reverse strand, counting down.
GGAGATCACACATTGGGATATTTTTCTTCTGGCAATAATTCAGAAGGTCTTTAAGGCATGGTCACACTGCAGGTCTAATAGCTCTAGTTGTAGCAGTTCTGGTGCTTTATCAACATAGCAAGTGATAGGTGACGAAAATAGAAAAAATTATGCATCCAATTTTACAAAGTCAATGAAAAAGCATTTGTACATTTGTAGGGTGAACTTTAGAATAGTTTTCTCTATTATTTTCTGCCCAAATAAAACACCAAGTTTTAGAAAACATGCCTAATTCTGCAAATAAATTTGTCTCTTGAACAACTTTAATTTTAATTGATAAAATTCAGGCTTAACTGCAGTATAAGCATCACTGATATGGTTGTCTTTCCCTTGTAGTACCAGATTCAAAATATTCAAGGTCATGTCAACTAGAAAAGATAAGCAGGACAACCAGTCCTGCTCATCTAACAATTCATATGAATTACCATTTTCTTCTAAAAATTTCCAATTTTACTCTAATACCATGGTATGAATTGCATCTTAAAACTATGCCCTACTTCGAATGAAATTATAAGTTCTGTTACAGACTGCATAATTTTGCTGAGATTATCTATCTTTGCGCAGAATATCTCCTGATGTAAAATGCAATACAACTTATGCACTTTCCCCTATAAGCTTTGAGCTTTTTCTGTGTCAATTCTGTCATTTCGAGGTTAACTCGCACAATTGTGGGCGCACCGTCTGTAGTGTCACTGCATAATATTTCCCTTTAAGTTCCATACTCTCTTTTGCTCTTACAACCTCATGAAGCAAATCATTGCCTTTTGTGGTTTCATGCATTTTCTCACTCATATAGAAAGCTCTTCTGTAATTGTCAAGTCCAAGTCACACTCCTAACAAACACCAGTAACTGTGCAGTATACTTCATTCAGTATTTTCATCGCCATATTTCATCACCCGCAATAGTAGATATAGGGAACCGTAGTAAAACACATACATTCTTCCCTTCTCAATCAGCTGATGCCGAACACTACTGTTCTTACTCACGGCTACTTACAATATTTCTTGAAAGAGAAACAGATTTGAACAGATCTACTTTTTCGAGACACAGAGTTTCAGCAACAATCACAAGACACATTTTTACACATTCTCCTTCGGCGAACGGTTTAGCATGCTCAGCGATAACTTTTGAAACGTCGGAATTTGCTTTCGTAATATTACATTTTTGTTTCAAATTTCCGTCCTGGATTAGAAATTGCGGCTGCTGTTGATAAGTATTGTTTTTTTTTTTTTTTTGCCATCACATCACGCTCATAGTCATTAAATTTGTAAAACTCGGAGAATTTTTCGTTTGATAACGTGTTTTTATATTGTATCTTACTCTTTCATTACAATGATCGCATCGTTACAAATCACGAAAAATCACTTTGCGTGCTGTTTAACAAAATAATTGGTACGCCAAAAATGCTCACTTCCGTAGCCCTGGTTCTGTTGAATTTACAAAGTATCAACAATTGTATGCCGAAACCAACCTTCAAATTTCTTCCAGAGGTATTGTGATGTGCAAAGGCCGTGTCCAAATAATTATCTCCCGTTTTCAACTGCAAGACACTAAAACCAAGCGCCAAATCTCTCATGGAAGTAATACAAGCCACACTGGAAAACCTCACTACCCGCCGTTCGCGCCGCGTCCCGCCTCTCTCGACACTGTGCTTAACTCATGCAGGGATGTACATCTGCTCCGTAACAGTGGGTTGCCATGATTTCTGTACCTGGCACTTTAAAACGGCAGATATTTTTTTGATCACGGCCTTGGTACATCACAACGCTTATCAGAGAGAAATTTCGAGGTAGGTTTCGGCATGTAATGGTTCACAGTTCCCTTGTGAGAAGAAATGATAGAGAGATTTCTCGCACATAAATAAAATATTTAACAATTGTAAAAAAATTACAATCGTTTGAAAATGTTAAAATAGTAGGAAATGTTAGTAAAAACGGAAAAAGTAAATAGCACAACGGTGTCAAGAAAATTGTATGGTATAGTATAGTGAGAAATGATCTATAGTTGAGCCCCAAGAATTAATTTATATTTTCTGCGCCCAGTATCAATTTTGCGCTTTTTCGAAAGCATTCTTCACTTTTGAAACTCTACCAATTATACAATGTTACGAATTGTTGGCTTTCTTAGGGCTTAAAGGACCTTTGGGACTTAGATTTTTGATAGCATGAGGTTCTAGTCGAGCGTTAGTATGTGGATGTATTAGTTATAAAGGCATATATGTTTTCGAACATAAATAAATGGATTCTTAATTTTAACTATTTTATTTCTAGAGAATAATGATTACAATAACCCTAAGTATTCTAACCCTAAATAACTAATCTAAGCTTATATTAAGAAAACCTACATTCTAACTTTCTTGAGTTTCGAGAGAGGGAGATCTGGGTTTACGAATATGCCCTAATTTACATTCTAATAACTATCTAATAACTCTTACTCTTAGAAATATAGTATAAAACTATTTAAAATACTAGACTCCATTTCTAATTGTCCTAGGCAAATTTTATTAAGAAAAATGGTATGTAGACTTACGCATCAGCTCACTGCTTCAACAGACACAAGTCCCATATTTTGCAAGGTTTATATACTAAGCTTCTGCTCCCCCAGCTATAACTAACTGTACTAAACATTCCTATAGTCTAAATGCAGAGATTTACAGTTAGCCTTGCATCTTTGTTTCTGCCATAATCAAAATTCTGTCCTGAAATATAATATGTCTAAATGCTTTATATTTCATCAACTCTTTTTATATGGAATAATTTAAAAAATCTATGTAATAATTAAAATATCTATGTAAAATAATCTATGTATTCGTAACATACAAGTGAATTTAATGAGAACGTAACAAACATTGACGAACGTGACTACAAATATATGGCCCTTCAACGCAGAAGTGTGAATAGGGTACACAGGGAGTAGAACATGGATGACCCACTATCGAAATCTTTGAGTTGTGGTCGGGAGGGAATGGATTTGTTGCAAACTAGACATGAATCCCCTGTTTTCTCTTTTTGAAGGCCCACATCGGAATCCAAGGGAATGAGTTGGCGGACCAATTAGCTAAAGAAGCCGCAGCGAGCAGAGACCTAGAGGAGAGCTACAAGAAGATTCCGAAAAGTGTAGTGTTCAGTGAATTATGCAAAACAAGTGTACAAAAGTGGCAAAATGAAGGACCACTAAAGGCCAAATAACCAAATCTTTCTTTCCCACAATACAAGATAGGCTAAGATTAAAACGCTAACATATAAATTAACTACAATGCTAACAGGTCATGGGAACATCATATCCTATCTAAATAGGTTCAAAATAATACTTACTTATTTACTCACTGGCACTATCGAACCCGTAGGTTCATGGCCGCACGGACATAAGCTCTCCATACATCCCTATCCTGAGCTAATGCTTTTCCAATCATTCCCTGTATAATCTACTTCCCTAAAATCATAGTTAATGTTATCCTCCCACCTCATTCTTGGTCTACCAACTGGGCGTTTTCCCTCTGGCTTTCCTACAAGAAGCTTCCATGCAAGTCTTTCATTCCCCATACTTGCAACATGTCCTGCCCATCGCAGTCTACGAGACTTAACTGTTCTTATTATATCTGGCTTCCTATAAAGACCATGTAGTTCATTGTTATGTAGTCTTCTCCATTCACCCGTCTGTTCATCTCTCTTTGGTCCAAAAATTTTCCTAAGTACTTTATTATCAAATACTTGTAATCTCCTTTCCTCTCTTAAAGTAAGAGTCCATGTTTCGCACCCATATAATATAACTGGTAGAATAATAGTTTTATATATTTTCAGTTTAATGTTTTTTGAAAGGAGTTGGGACATCAAAAGTCTCTGCAATGCATAATAGCACGCATTTCCAGAATTGAGACTATGTTTAATTTCTTTGTGCATCTCATTCCTATCTGTGATCATTGTTCCCAGGTACTTGAATTCAGCCACTTCTTCAAAATTTCCCTCATTTGTCATTAGTTGTCCATTTCCATTATTTAATGAATTTCTACATGTCACCATATATTTAGTTTTACTGATATTTACTTCCAGTCCTAATTCCTTAGTGTTACTCAATAGTGTGTGCGTGTTGTCCTTTAGTATCTCCTCGCTATCGGCCAACAATACTACATCATCAGCATAAACTAACAGCTTATTAATACCATTGAGTTGTAAGCCTTCCTCATTCTCTAAGGATTTAATGGCATGCTCTAGTACAAAATTAAATTTTAGAGGAGATAGTGCATCTCCTTGCTTTTCAAAAGTGTCCGAAAACTGTTTGCTTACACGCACCCTACTCTTTGTGCAGTGACAAAGTCCAAGATACAGAACACATATTACTGGAATGTAAATTATTAGATAAAGAAAGAGATAAACTCAAATCAGTAGTTTTAAGAAACCAGAATTGGTCAATTAAGAACAATGAACTCATTGATACTTACAATAAGGAATTTTCAATATTATCAAATTCAATTAAATTTGACACACTTTAGGTTAAGTAAAACATAGGACAATAGTATTGTATATAATTAACCATCTAGCTTTAAGTAGGATAATCTAATTTTAAACACTGTTTAATTTCATAGTTATTTAATAAGAAAACCATGTATGTAGTATTACTCCACGTAATGGAGCATGCAGTTGAATAATAAAGAAATAAAAAAAACTCACTCCAAACGCCTCCTGTCATCTCTTTCTGGGTCTTTGCACGAAACCTTATCTACCTGGTAATCAGCTATTAAATGTACATACAGAACAGGACATTGAGGAGGATAAGTTACAGACAGCAGAAATGCTAGTCGCAGAGCCAAGTGCATTAGAGGTTGAAATGGCAATTGAAAAATTGAAGATGTATAAAGCATCAGGTTCAGATGAGATCCCAGCAGAACTGATAAAATCAGGGGGAGAAAAATTGATGGACAAGATACGCTGGTTGCTTAGTATGATTTTGGGAAAAAGAAGCTCTTCCAGACGAATGGAAGGAATCAATTATCGTACCAATTTATAAGAAAGGAGATAAAACTGATTGCAACAACTATAGGGGCATCTCATTACTTTCAACTTCGTACAAAATTCTAACAAATATATTAGTAAGCAGACTTACTCCCTATATTGATGACATTCTAGGAGATCATCAATGTGCATTTAGAAGAAACAGGTCTACAACAGATCAGATTTTTAGTATAAGACAGATTTTAGAAAAGAAATGGGAATATAATGGTACTGTACATCAACTATATGTAGACTTCAAAAAAGCATATGATTCAATTAAGAGGGAGAAGTTATATAGTATCCTGCTGGAGTTTGGAATTCCTAAAAAGTTAGTTAGACTTATTCGAATGTGTCTAAATGGCTCAACGAGTAGGGTGCGTGTAGGCAAACAGTTTTCAGACACTTTTGAAATCCAGAATGGGTTAAAGCAAGGAGATGCACTATCTCCTCTACTATTTAATTTTGTACTAGAGCATGCCATTAAATCTTTAGAGAATGAGGAAGGCTTACAACTCAATGGTATTAATAAGCTGTTAGTTTATGCTGATGATGTAGTACTACTGGCCGATAGCGAGGAGATACTGAAGGCCAACACGCACACACTATTGAGTAACACTAAGAAATTAGGACTGGAAGTAAATATCAGTAAAACTAAATATATGGTCACACGTAGAAATACATTATATAATGGAAATGGACAGCTAATGACAAATGAGGGAAATTTTGAGGAATTGGCTGAATTCAAATACCTAGGAACAATAATCACAAATAGGAATGAGATGCACAAAGAAATTAAACATAGGCTCAATTCTGGAAATGCATGCTATTATGCATTGCAGAGACTTTTGATGTCCCAACTCCTTTCAAAAAACGTTAAGCTGAAAATATATAAAACTATTGTTCTACCAGTTATACTACATGGGTGCGAAACATGGACTCTTACTTTAAGGGAGGAAAGGAGATTACGAGTATTTGAGAATAAAGTTCTTAGGAAAATTTTTGGACCAAAGAGAGATGAACAGACAGGTGAATGGAGAAGACTACATAACAATGAACTACATGGTCTTTATAGGAAGCCAGATATAATAAGAACAGTTAAGTCCCGTAGACTGCGATGGGCAGGACATGTTGCACGTATGGGGAATGAAATACGTGCATGGAAACTTCTTGTAGGAAAGCCAGAAGGAAAACGCCCAGTTGGTAGACCAAGAATGAGGTGGGAGAACAACATTAACTATGATTTGAGGGAAGTAGATTATACAGGGAATGATTGGAAAACATTAGCTCAGGATAGGGATGTATGGAGAGCTTATGTCCGTGCGGCCATGAACCTACGGGTTCGATAGTGCCAGTGAGTAAGTAAGTAAGGACAAGGGTGCACAAAACTGTATGATATTCTTCAAACATTATGTGACATTTCCTTTCGAGGGGAGAATATTAATGCTTTGTTCATTTTTGTGTCTCGCTGAAACCAGTACAAACGGGAGACGGAAAAAAATTTAGCGGGCCGGATATGGCTCGTGGGACTTAGTTTGTAGGCTACGATCATGCTCAAGATCGTAACTTGTGTTATAGTTGAAGAATGATAAAGATGTATTTTTTCATAGTATCGGGTTTATGCTAATCTCGTCTTAATCGGCCAATATCTACAAATAGAAATTAGATATTTCCAGCTTTTAAGGGGACCCGGAAGGCCAGATGTGATGAAAAAATGCATTTTCATTTTGTTATCAATTAAAATATTAGAAAGATTCCTCTTTAATACGGTATAATTATCATGCCTGTATCTTGTTTCTAAGTATGTTTATTATTTGTTTTAAATATTCCCCTAATAGCATCGGAGTCGAAAATGCTATTAGGGCATCCGAGGGCTAGGGAGTCTTTCCTTTCTTCCATTTCTTCTTTCCTTTATTTTCTTTTCTTCTCCAGAAAAGCCTGACCAGAGGCTATAAGATGGCAGCCCCATCACTGGTCTTGCCTTCCTTTGGCCAGCAACCAATCGAAGGGGCTATTATTATGCTTTCAAGTCTTATACGAGAATTTCCCGGAAGGATCAAAACGCTGGAGGGAAAATTTTCTATAGGATCATAACAGGCCTTGGCCTAATACTTGGAAGGAAGAAGAAGAAGAAATATTCCCCGTCCCTTTAAAATGTGGGCGTGAGCCGTCAACTCTCTCCTGTAGTTAGCATCCATTTTTTCAATATATAAATAACATTTTCTTCTAAACTATTAAAGCTAGAGACCTGAAATTTTCAGGGCTTCAATATAGTGCTCATATACAATTTTTACCATATTGGTGTTGTGATAGCTCAGTAATTAAATAATTTAGGTTGCAAAATACAGTGTAAAAAACTGAAAGAAAATATTTGTAAAGAAAAAAAATAGTTTTGATATAAATGCATATCTATATAAATCCTTATGATAGAAGACTCTAAATATATGAACATTTCCACTGTAAAAATTTCAACTTGATAGGATTAATAGTTCAGGAGAAAATGTTCCTTACATTTAACATTATGAGTATAGGAAGTTCCGGGTCTCCTTAAGAAGGAGAGATAACTGAATAAAAATAAATACCGGTAATAGTAGCTAAGTTTTTTACATGCAGATTTGAAGTCATGGCAAAGAGAAGATCCAACTTCAATGACAAAAAGAGGATACTAGGCAAAATTTGGGATAAGGTGGCAATGGGGTGAATAAATACTTTATACCATAACCTATTTTTCAACTAATAAGTGGGGAACAAGTCAATATTTGAGTCTTCCTGAATTATATATTAACCCCCAATCGTAAAACCTAGCGGCCGCCATTGTATTATAGATTTTTCTCCCCGAGGATATACCGTACGTAGAAATTTCAACTTATCTGTATGCCACAGTTTTAACTAGTTCATTGATGCGTCCCGTCTTTTTACCTGATTCAACTTGGAAAGAAATCCAATTGAGATTTCATAATGCCATAGCCAAACCTGCTCTACTATACGGAAGTGAATGCTGGACACTTCGAGCAAAAGATAAATCCCGCATTAATAGTTCGCAAATGAGATTCCTACGATCACTAACTGGAGTAACATTAAGGGATAGAATGAAAAGTGATGAGATAAGGATGCAGTGGAATAGTAGGGAAATGGTTGAACACATACAAAATTATCAGATTAAATGGTTCCAACACGTCCAGAGAATGTCAAATTCCCGTTTACCAAAGATGATTTACCACCTCAACCCTAAAGGCAAAAGAGACCTCGGAAGACCCTTCAACCGATGGAAAGATCAGTTTCTGTAGTCGCAGAACGGGCATCATCACCCAATACTGCATTCGGAAGAAGAAGAAGAACTTGGTAAACAATAAATATGCGAGGGGTGTCAATAAGGACTGGCACCAATGCTCATATAGCCGGCTCAGTCATTTAGTTTACAGGCGGCATCAAAGGCAACTGTTTCCCTCTGGTTTAAAAAATACATTATTACTGTCAGGCAAAGCCGGGAAGTTGAGACTCTTTGATGTCCCAACTTCTTTCAAAAAACGTTAAACTGAAAATATATAAAACTATTATTCTATCAGTTATATTATATGGGTGCGAAACATGGACTCTTACTTTAAGAGAGGAAAGGAGATTACGAGTATTTGAGAATAAAATTTTTAGGAAAATGTTTGGGCCAAAGATAGATGAACAGACAGGTGAATGGAGAAGACTACATAACAGTGAACTACATGGTCTTTATAGGAAGCCAGATATAATGAGAACAGTTAAGTCTCGTAGACTGCGATGGGCAGGACATGTGGCTCGAATGGGGAATGTAAGACGTGCATGGAAGCTTCTCGTAGGAAAACCAGAGGAAAAACGCCCAGTTGATAGAACAAGAATGAGGTGAGAGAATAACATTAACTATGATTTGAGGGAAGTAAATTGTACAGGGAATGATTTGAAAACATTAGCTCAGGATAGGGATGTATGGAGAGCTTATGTCCGCGCGGTCATGAACCTACGGGTTCGATAGTGCCAGTGAGTTAGTTAGTTAGTAGAGCCGGGAAGTTGTCGTTAGAGGCTTCTAAGACGCCGCGCCGCTACATTCACCAGTAACTGAAAAGTTTTCCGCCAATAATGTCTTCGCATTTTTAAATGGCGTGTCCATGTCCACTCCACGTGTGTATAATTACACAGCTCTAAAAAAAATTGTTTTTTTTTTGCCCTGGATATCTCAACGAACTTCTATGTTTTCAACTGCACAGTTTACGAATATATTCATGAAAGTGCTGAATGTGCTCTAGTTTATATGATTTTTGCGTATCTTATATTTTAAATAGTAAACGGCTTGTTACTAATACAATGTATGTTTCCAGTCATGATTTGATTTCTGCGCATTTTTTTCACGTATACAAACATCATGTGATCCCCACTCTCACGCCCCTCACTCCGCACATCGGCCGTGTTCTCAGTAATTTTACAAAATTAAAGTACTCACGACGTGCATCTGGATATGATAAAACAATTCGTCAAAGCGTTGGACAAGGAAGGAAAATGTTTCAAATACATTTGTAGAAAATTTCCTAAGCTCAGTATGTAAAAGTTAAAAGGCGGAATATTTGATGGTCCTCAAATTCGGCAATTGATGAAAGATGCAAATTTTATCAAAGTTATGACTGTTCCGGAAAATGAAGCTTGGAAGGGTTTTGTATTGGTGGTAGAAAATTTCCTAGGTAACTATAAAGCACCAAATTATAAAGAAATTGTGCAAAACATGTTGATAAGCTTCAAGATTCTGGGAGCAAATACGCGTATGAGTATAAAATTACACTTTCTCCACAGTCACCTGGATAGATTTCCGGATAATTTAGGAAATTATAGCGACGAACAGGGAGTGCGCTTTCACTAGGATCTAAAAGTAATGGAGGAAAGGTATCAGGGTAGATGGGACCGTCACATGATGGCAGATTACTGCTGGTCTTTAAAAAGAGATTGTCCCCTAAAAAATTATAGAAGAAAAGCTTATAAAAGGCGTTTCACTGAATTATAACATAGGTTTTCGATATTTTTCTTTCTATTAACGTCAGTGCATACTAATTTTTCAAAAAACAATTGCCATTATAAATATATCTGTTATATGTTTTCATATTTTCCGATTTTTATAGTGTAAAATGAAAATAAATATTTTTAAAAAACCAGAGCAAATCTTCCAAAATAATTGACAGTTTCATGAATTGTGAGCATAAATATATCCGAAATTAATCTTATATCAAGGGCAACAAAACCACTGTTGACCAGTGTTATCTTAACAGCGTTGCAACGTTTGTCTTTTGCAGTATCTTTAGTCGGTAAACATTTATTCTAGAGAATAAAACGTGACAACGCCGCTTGAAATGCTAAATACTTATCCGTGCAAAATAGACCTACTTAACCACAAAGTGCCTATAAACTAAATGATGAGCCGACTTTATAATAATGTATTGTCAAAGATTTCTCGTACAGACTTTTTCCCCCTCAAAATACTTTCCTCCCTCCTCCTTTGCCATTTCTGGAAGTCGTGCAGGAAGCAATTCATTGAAATTCTCTTCAGGATAGCTTCTAAAGCTTTCACTGCCTTTGTCCCATTGTCTAACCGACGTCCCTTAAGGTTCTTCTTTTTCTTTTTTTTTTTGCCATGGGATTGAGATAAAAAGTTACACAGAGCCAAATCGGGGCTGTAAGGCGGATGGAGTATCGTAGAGAGTTTTTTCTGCCAAGAACTCGGTGACAGCATTAGCAAGGCATTGTAGCGATGGAGCTTCCATTTATCAATGTTCCTTGTTTCCGAGGGCTGTGATCCTTGCCAAGTGCTTCAGGACATTCTTGTAGTGAACTGCATTGACTGTTGTGTCTTGGAACTGTGTGAGTGTACACTATCCCCTGGTAAAAAAAAACTGACGCCTTATTGGCGGACTTATTTCTTTTGTTGTAGTGATTGACCACGCATAATCCATTCTGTGCTACTTCGCTATATATCTGGGTCATAAGAATATATTCATATTTCGTTAAAACTCCACGGCGTCACAAGTCTAGAAGACCCTTGGCCTACCAACCGCCTGCTGGCCTCACATCCACATTTGTTAATCACAGAGGTAGACGATCATCTAGCCCAGAGCCGCCCAAACTTATTTTTGTTGCGGGCCAAATGGAAGAATTATGAAGGTGGCGCGGGCCAAGGTCCTATTTTAAAGTTGTTGTGGATCATTATATTATTATTATTATTATTATTATTATTATATTATTATTATTATTATTATTATTATTATTATATTATTATTATTATTATTATTATTATTTAGCAAGTTTCACAACATCTTCCTTCACCCAATTAATTTCCACATCTCTCAGTCATTCCAATCGCAATCGTCCAATCCCTTTTCTCTCGTTTTGCTCAAAATACCATCAATCTATGTTATTTTTGGTCGTCCTCTTTTTCTTCTGCCAAGTGGCACCCACTCTTGTAATTTTCTTGGAATCCTGTCTTCTGTTATTATTTTTACATTACCATACAATAATTGTATTATTTGTTGTTATTATTATTATTATTTATTATTATTATTATTATTATTATTTAGCAAGTTTCACAACATCTTCCTTCACCCAATTAATTTCCACATCTCTCAGTCATTCCAATCGCAATCGTCCAATCCCTTTTCTCTCGTTTTGCTCAAAATACCATCAATCTATGTTATTTTTGGTCGTCCTCTTTTTCTTCTGCCAAGTGGCACCCACTCTTGTAATTTTCTTGGAATCCTGTCTTCTGTTATTATTTTTACATTACCATACAATAATTGTATTATTTGTTGTTATTATTATTATTATTATTATTATCATTATCATCATCAAAATAAGCGTATATTGATCTGCTACAGTATAAGGGTTACATACGGTCAGCATGTCGGGTCCCACAGCTATTATAGGTGGTTTTCTCAACCTGGAACCGCTACTTATTGTAGCTACCTAAATTCCTCACGATACTGGGTGGGCATCGGTCCCATACTGGCCGAAATTCCATGAGAAATTATCTTCCCCCATGAAAACCCGAACCTGCGCAAATCCCGTAGCTCTGCGTCAAGGCGCCTTGCCTTAACCACTCGGCTACGGCACGGGACCTATGTTCCGTTAGCAATTATGATATTCTGCTACCAAGGACTACAACCTCGTCCTCAACACACAGTTTCCAATAGCGACACACATCAACGCGAGCCTGCCTTTGCTCTGCAGCAATTAGTTTCGGTATCCATCTTGCACACACCCTATATGCACGAGCTCAGTTACAGTTGAACTGTAAATAAACGTACATGAGGTAGTACTTCGCCGACACCATTCAATAATAATAATAATAATAATAATAATAATAATAATAATAATAATAATGTATTTATATACAGAATTTTAATGTTTACACATCGTTCTGTGCCTAAAGTTTTATTTTCCTTCTCCACTCCATGTCCTCCAGTCCCCTTGCTCTCATTCTAGTTCTTATTTCTTGCATCCACCAGTTTCGAGGTCCCCTTTCCTTGTCTCCCAGGTGGACACCATTCCAATGTTTTCCTGGCCTTTCCTCTTGCATTCGTCGTACATTGCCCATACCAATTTAATTGCTTATATCTTGTATAATCTACTATTGAATGTCTAATATTATTTTTTTTTCTCGTATGACAGTATTTCTTATTTTTTTTCTAATTTAGAACATCTTGCTGCTCTCCTCAAAAATCCATTTCCATCGACATAAGTTTTTGTTCTAAGTTTTTGTTGAAACAAGATTATTATTATTATTTTATTATTATTAATAATAATAATAATAATAATAATAATAATAATAATAATAATAATAATAATAATAATAATAATAAAATAATAATATAGACCTAGCCTGCATATTTCTTCTTTCTTATTTTTTTATATTTTATCGTGTTCGAGTGCAAAATTAATATCTTTATAAATAGAAATTTCACTATGGATGTTATTATGAAATTATTTTGTATCCGGTTCTGTTTAAATAAGAATGAAAATCTTGTTGACATTTCCTTTATATTTTTTTTCGCAAAAGGCGTAGTCTAGGCCTATTATTAGCTACAACCCTGATACATTAATTAACATAAACTATGATAACGAAAAAGCATTATATCGTTTTACTTTATTTAGTTTTATTCAAAATGCAATGTAGCGTATAAATATAGCAAGCAGTATGAACAAAATAAACATATTAACTGCAATCTTTATATAGGGGGACTTATAAAAATTCAATGTATGTTTGTGATGTATAAACTTCCATACCGCTCAACCTATCTTCATGAAAATTTGTACATACACGTATTATTCAGATGCTGAAAGTGTTTAACCGTTATCAATTACGTTCGAAAATCATTAGGTGCGTGAATTTACCTGAAACGAAAAATTTTAATTTCCTCTAGCGGTTGCAATGTTCGATATTTTACAACGAAACTCGGTATGTGAACCAAGGTAGAAATTATCTAAAAATCAGCGAATTCCGACAGTTAGTTTACCTGAAATTCTAAATCAAACATTGACTTAGTTACCGCCATATTTGGTTCGTTGCAATTTATAGCCTACCATATAATTTAATTAACCTTTAATATTTAATGTATTTATGCGTAGCAACGCACGCCGGGTATTAGCTAATACAATATAACCCAAATTTAAAAATTAATGTTCGTTCTCTTAAAAACTTAATTTTTATCCACATCAGAACTACCTTTCTGTAAAGGTAAAAAGATTTTTATAATTTATCTTACTCTTCCTTGCTCTATATGTACCGTCCCTGTAGACGCGTAGCTTGCGCATGCGGATGTCCCGACCTGGATCCCAGGTTCGAAACGGACATTTTCATAAGGGCATTACGGTGGGCTATATCGGGATGTTTCGTGTTTTCTCGGGGTTCTCCCCTTTCCCGAATTTCATTTCACTAACACTCTCTGCTTCTTTTCTTCACCTATCATTTCATTTCCATTTATTCAATCTTGCATTCATATCACCCTTCTCCTCATCTCATTTAGGAAAAATAATCTGGTCTGGCAAACCAAAAGAGTTTAAAGTATGTGGTGTGGTGATCCAAGGTGAGAAAATGGGCAAGTAGTGTTTACCAGATTAACGAACGGTTTATTGAATAATCTGGCGCACCATAAGGAAAAGTTCGTTATTCTTTTTGAACAGTGGACTCCTGGTATTGAATCCCCGTATTTTTAATCAATGTAAAAAGTGGACAATAAATCTTGCTTATCAATAAAATCAAATAACATAATTGGATATTAGATTCTTCTAATATCCAATTGAAGATTCAATATCTGTATGATGTGTATTACAGAGTTTTCTAACACTTCTGTTTTCTGATGTCTATGCTTCTGAAATGCATCTAATTTGCATATTCAGTCGGTAGATGGTTCTAGAATCGTTCAGATAGTCAGCTGGCCTTGGCGTACGCCTTGGCTCGTGACATGCTTGTTTCTCCTTCTCGTACAAACGTTTATTTTCGATGAGAACACACAAATTGACATAATTGACAACGCGTGACTGCGCATGATCCAACTCTTTTGTTACTGTCTGATTCTCATTAGCATATTATTTTATTATTATTTCACATTTTAACTCCTCTATAAGGTTTACAAACTTTGGCTTCCTTTAATTATGTTTATACTCCGCTCAGTTGCTGAAAGCTGTCACGTGGGAAAACGCTTTATCATAAATGTCTGCACTTATGTAGTGTAGTTATATTTTTACATAAATTTTGCTGAACTGTCATTAAATCTTTAAATAATGATTTGTTAATAATAACGATGCCCGTATAAGTAGGCTCCAGGGATTAGTATCCCTGTGTAGGCCCTACAAGTCAGGGAAATGCATGTAAGCTAATCTATATTCTGGGGGAGGGAAAATAAATAAAAGAAACTGTATATAGAACATAGATAATCTATTTCTTGGATTATTTTTGCTACATTAAACGTGTCCTTGAATTACAGAATTATGTTGAAGATTTTTAACATACATCTACTAATTTTGTTGGTTATTCTATTCAAACCGACATGCCGGAACTAAAAATCACGCACTATTGCACTATGGCAGCTACTACTGAAATGAAGCTATCAACTAATTTAATCCAAAATATTTATTAAATATTATCATAAATAATACAATTTTGGGATTATTTTTAACGTAATTTATTAAATTAATTCTGTAATGATTAAATTGTGGACCAACGAACTCAATTACTATCTTACTTGTAACATATGAATATGGTATTTAATTTGGTCATGTGCCTAACTTAATGGAGTATGCTTTGACTACTATTTAGTATCTTTTAGGGTAAAGAAAATGGTTTTGTTATCACAAAGGTTGGTAAAATACTATTAATTTAATTATATTATCTATTCGCTGCTTCTATTCCCGCCCTGATTCTTATTTGTTGACCTGTCACCACTTTAATGGACGTTAGAAGAATTGCTGTCAATCATTGGCCGAATCGGTGCCAACTTTCTTCCCCACCCCACTCATCGGTATGACCATTGGCTATATACCTGTCATTGCAAATTTTAAATAACTGTACTCTTAATTAGAAATGTTGCATTAACTAAAATACTCTCCATTTTTGTTATAATTTACTAAAATTATTAAGTCCCAAGCTAATCTTCAAATGTCTTAGTTACTTGAAGGGTTAAATATATTATTTTAACCTAATGACTTTTCCTCATAGCTTTCATTTACAAATTCCTCCAGATAAATAAATAATCTTATCACTATGATATTATATTTAACTGCTATTAAATTGGTGTTTTCTTTTTTTCAGTTTTATGGTTATGTTAAGGATGAAATCCAAACAGAATAATCATGATCTGCCTGAAGAAACATTTACAACTGACAAGAGTTATAGGCCTAATGAGTTTGGAGAAGAAGCTAGGTTTTTATGAGAAAATTGTATTATTATAGTGCATTGTCCAGTTAATACTAATCATGGACAAAATTAAGTGATTTTTATATCTACAATTTTCAAATTTCATTTTACATAAAGCATACAAGAGCTAGAGCAATTTAAATTCTTACAACGAAGCTTAAACTTCCTGTTCTTTAGAACATAAAGAATTTATATAAGTATATGTATGTATATACAAAAATTTTTAACTATAATATTTACAAATGAGTGATAGAAGAAATTTCTTTTTATAAGTCAATTAATATACTCCAAATAATTTTTAATGGTACCATTTGACTGCCTACTGTATTAGGTACCAGTTTAATTAATTCTTGTAGGCCTATATGAAAGAAAATACATATGAGTGTATTATGATTGTGTACATAAGTTGGAACTAATAAATAAAATTGTTACTGGTAATATGCCTTAGTGAAAAAAATGGCCGAAGCCAAACCACAAACAAGATTGCAACGTCATGGTGACACATCGGAAAATTTTCCAAATCTGCAACAAAGTCAAAAAATGAAAACTGAAGAAGATGATGATGATGACATCCAAATCTCATTTGCACCATATATTCGGAATTATCTTGCAGACACAGGGCAACGACCAAGTTGTTGTGGCATTTTCCTACCCATTCCATTTGAGCGAGCAGCAAAACGCTCATGGTGGGATCCTCGTTTTGACTCCGAGATACTAGAAGGTCAATATAGAAGAAGTTCTTTTCCTCAAGTACGCCTTCGGTTTCAGTACGTATCAATGGCTTTATTTCATTTACTTAGACATAATACTAAATTATCAACGTCATTACTTAGATACCAAAGAACATTTTATATAGCACTAGCTAATACCCAGCATGTGCTGTTATGCCTGAATAAATGAAAATTAATGTGCTTTTATGTTTAGTTGAAAAAGTAATAGGAAAAATAATTATAAATTTATATTTTTTAGATACCCTGTGCTGATTACCCGGCATTGACATAAATGAGCTGAAATACGAAAATTAATGATTTATGTTTAATTAAATAAGTAAGAGGAAAAATTTATATCGCAATTATTTTTAGATACCCCATGCTGTTTACCTGGCATTGTCTGGGAATCTACTTATCCCGATCTTCTTGGCATAAATGAGCTGAAAGACAAAAATTAATGTAGGGCCTACTTCTTATGATTGGTTGAATAAGTAAAATGAAAAATAATTATAAATGTATATCGTAATTATTTTAAGATTCCCCGTGCTGATTACCCAGTGTTGCTTAGGAATCTACTTATCTCGATCTTTTTGGCATAAATGAGATAAAAGACAAATTCGTTATGTGCTGCTATGCTTGCATAGGAATCTACATACTTGCCTGATCATTTTGGCATCAATGAAAGACAAAAATGGTTATTGTGAGTTATCCATAAGAGATAAACATATGCTGTTGGGGACTTTTTTGTAGAGCTTTTTGAGATATTCAATTCTGTGTACATTAATTTTGTATTTGTTATGGTTTAGGCAGCATAAGCCATTTAAGCGTCCAAAGAGTTACTTTTTTCACATTTTCCACTACAAAAGGCAATTTTTAAGGGTATAGGAGTTGAGTATCACAACTTATAGCCTATGTTCATCCCAGGAATCTCTTGAACATTTTGCAAAAAGCCCCATCACAATCGGATCAACGATATGGCCATGCATAAAGTACAAACAAACATAACAAACAAATATTAATTTTTATATATTAGATTTATCCAAACCAATGGTTCTCAACCTTTTAAAGTCAGGGTCCATCTTAAAGGAACTTCTTATGGCCAATAAGTTAAATTAGTATATTGATGATCGGCCACAGTGGTCTACTGGTTATGTTCCTTGCCCCTAGTCTCAAGAGTCACGGTTTCAAACCCAGCTGGGATCAGTAAATTTATAGGATGAAAAAATATAAGGAACAAGTCCTCTGGGAGGGACTTTTGAGACCCAAATCTGAGAATTTTTCGGCTCGTAAAGAACCTCATGCCTAAATTAGTGCCTGTGAGAAAAATTTAACAGACCTTCCCCATCCAAGTAATACATTAGTTGTCTACTAGATATCTCATTGAAATTAAATGCTGACTTGCTTACTGGCATCTAACATCTTTAGCTCAAACAACCCAACGTGGATCCTGGCTGTCCAAAGAAGTCTCTGCCATTTGTCCTGTTCCTTTTCACACGCATCCAATTTCTTACTCCAATAGCAGAGGTTCTAATTTTCCCAGTTCCAGGTGCTAGCAGCTTATCTGTGGTGAGCAGATATGTCAGTATCCCAGCACTAATGTTTAGTATAGAAATTTTCATTATGTTTTCTTATGTATAGCCTTTAAAAAAATTGATGGCGCATCTCTTGATGATGGAAACTTAAAAGTTTTGAAGAGCAGTTCACACCAGTAGGTTGTTACATGTACTATCTCCTTTGAGAGTTCAAATCGGGCAGTGTAAGTCTTCCTTCATGCAGTATTCGTATTGTTCACTTCAGTGGAGTAGTCAGTAAGATGTTCTCTTGCGACAATGCGGGCCAATATTCAATCCAGATCAGGAAGAATTTTTTTTAATAATGTAAATTTTCATAATGCCTACACGTTACCACGCTTTGTTAAATAAATAAATTTGTATATATAGGGGAATAAATTAATTAAAAGAAAACAGGTCATATATAGAAAATGAATAATGACTGTAACATCTCATTATTTCGTTAACAAAACATAAGGTATAACAAGATTGTTTATTTCCACAACTAATGCAAAACGTGTCTGATTAATTTAAACTAAATCAAGTTAATATATAATTTCAATGTACAAGTAAGCTCTGGAGTATTGCATCACTTCAGACTGTTTTTAGCAGAGACGGTTGAAGTCTAGTGAAGGGAATGTCTGTTTCTCATGCATGAGGTTGCATGTTCGATTCCACACTATCATGCTTTTTTTTTTCCTCTCTCATCCTTATTTCAATTAATTTAGTTTGTTTTCTTTCATTTATATTGCTTTAATATTTGATTTTAGGAAGTGATATTTTGAGGTTATTTTAATTAAATTATTTTCAGTCTGATCATCTTTCCTCAATATTAATGTTGATTTGTTCTTGGACATGTTTCAAAACAATTCTGTTTTATTGTCAGCTTGTCCAGACTGGTTAGATTTATGTTGCACACCCTGGATATCGATGTCAGCTCCATCCTGTGGTTGGCCAAAGAACCTCCAAACAAGGTCAGTTAGAAAATACAAAAGAGCTGACTATTTGGTAAAAAATCTATATTCAGAAGAACAAAAACAGAGTTATGAATTTTGAAATACTGACGGAGTGTGACCTCGTTTTGAGGTTCTTTGGCCAACCACAGGATGGAGCTGGCATCGACATCAAGAGAATGCAACATAAATCTAACCAGTCTGGACAAGCTGACGATAAAACAGAATTGTTTTGAAACATGTCCCAGAACAAATCAACATTAATATTGAGGTAAGATGATCAGACTGAAAATAATTTAATTATATTGCTTTGTTTTATTTACAGCATTTACCGCACTACTTATTTATGTGAAATTATTTTCTCATGTAGTGCACACAACGAAACAGAACGGATTTTAGTTTCCCAAATAGTTGTGCACTTTGAACCAAATAGCAATAGATTCATTTGTGATTAAAAATTATCTGTGCGCCATCAATTCTTTCAAAGGCAGTCCTATATGTACATAGGCCTATACAAGTGCATGTAATGAAAAGGACGTTGAAACAATACACACTCGATACACTGAGTAATAGCCACAGCTAAGCGAGACTGTCACTTGGCACGATATGAGAAACCTCAACCACTGTATTTTTTTATATTTAAGTAGTTTATGATATTTTAATATAATACATTTGGAAATTTTTAACATTATGAGGTTTTGTTGATAAGAATCAAATAAATCATGAATTCTTCTTACCTCATACTTCTGTGTTTTTTTAAACACAGCACCGCAGTATTGGCGACTTGCCACCATCATCTGCTGTTTTCACGACTGTAAATTTTTTCTTTTGCTGGTAATTATCCAAACTGCCATCTGGTGTTCTTTTGAAGGAATCATTTTCTAAACTGCCATCTGTTGTATTTTTGAAGAACTTTGTAATCAAGCTCGGTTCGTCTGGAATCTCGAAGTTCATGGTTCTAGTATGGTTTTTTTAAATATATATATTTTCCCAAACTGTTAAATCCAAAGGTTTGGATAGATGTTTAAAAAGTTTTGCTTCTTTTTTTAATTCTATGATTCTTTAATGAACTATGTGCTGCTATAGCTGATTTTTCAATTTCTCCATTATTTATGTTCCGTAAAAAAGAACACTTCAGAAACATAAAGAATGGAGAAATTCAAAAACCAGCTATAGCAGCACATAGTTTATTAGAGAATCAGAGAATTGGAAAAGAAGCAGAACTTTTGAAACATCTATCCAAACCTTTGCATTTAACAGTTTGGGAAAAGATATATATTAAAAAAAAACCATACTAGAACCATGAACTTTGAGATTCCAGACGAACCAAGCTTGATTACAAAGTCCTTCAAAAATACAAGAGATGGCAGTTTAGAAAATGATTCCTTCAAAAGAACACCAGATGACAGTTTGGATAAATACCGGCAAAAGAAAAAATTGACAGTCGTGAAAACAGGTGATGATGGTGTTGATGGTCGCCGATACTGCGGTGCTGTGTTTAAAAAAAACATAGAAGTATGGGGTAAGAAGAATTCACGATTAATTTGATTCTTATAAGGTAGAATATTTTTATCACTCACCTCATATTGTTCTTCTTATTTGATTATAAACTAGTTTCGGAACATAGTTTCTGTTCCATCCTCAGTATCGTCACGACCGTTGTTCTGTCGTCTTGAAGAGCTGTCCTCTCCTTCCACCATTGGCTGACTGATTCTTATAGTTTATGATAACCATTCTTAAAATGTGTTGCATATGTCAGAATGAAACTAACAATTGCATTTATTTTTGCAGGTACTCATTGTTCTACATTCTTGTGATATCACTTTCCTGGTTCATATACTTCATAGTATCAGGAATCAAAGGCAACACACAACATTGGATTCCTATATCTGTGATATTTGCATTGTTATTCTTCATTATTGCAACGCTTCTATATCTCACCTATACCAATGTGTATAGGCATCATACATTCTCAGTTTCTGCATTTGTAGCTGTTTTAATTAGTATTTTATCTTTAATTTGTGTTATTTTCAATTCATACGTTCAGAACTACCCTGATATTACTCCCGTTGGACAGTTTTCCCTCTGTATTGAGATTCTCCTTCTAATTTATACAGTAATTCCACTTCCCCTTTATGTCTGCGTAGCTATTGGTGGAGCACATTCTATTATTTTTGAATGCCTGACTAATATATTAATGTCAGACGATGTTTACGAGACAATGGGGAATGTTGGCATAATTGTTAGAGTGCTGCTTCATTTCTGTATTCATTTAATAGGAATTCACATTCTTATTATGACCAATGTTCGGATGCGAGGAACTTTCATGAAAGTTGGGCAGTCGTTACTTGTTAGAAGACAATTAGAAATGGAGAAACAACTGAAAGAAAAAATGATACATTCTGTTATGCCACCAAAGGTTGCTGCTTGGTTGATGTCGGAAACTGGAGGTGGTAGAGAAGATGGAAGCTTAGAGCAGGATGGCGATACAATGAGGTATCGAGTATGTAACCAAGGTGGAAGCGACATACGTTCACTTTTCAGACCATTTAACATGCACTGCATGGAAAATGTTAGCATACTTTTTGCAGATATTGTTGGTTTTACAAAAATGAGTACAAATAAGACAGCAGAAGAGTTGGTAGATATTTTGAATGGTTTATTTGAACGATTTGATGATCTTTGTTCGACACATGGCTGTGAGAAAATTTCTACGCTAGGTGATTGTTATTATTGTGTTGCTGGATGCCCAGAACCCAAACCGGATCATGCTAAGGCTTGTGTGGAAATGGGACTTGGAATGATAAATGCCATCAAATTATTTGATGCTGAGAGAAATGAAGGTAAGAAATAGCATTTTAAATCTATTAATCATTAAAATGTAGAAAAACTGACTTCTACTTCAACAATAAAAAAAATTATGCAGAAAGAACTCTGATGATTCTTCCTAAAAGACGATAGAAATATTGGTAAAATCAAATGTTTCTTACCTCTCCTCATGCAAATCTTCTAAGTAGACCGTTATGGTCTTGAAATTGCGATCTACTTAGAAAACTTGCATTAGGAGAGGTAAGAAACTTTTAATTTCACCAAAAATTAAACCTCATAGTGATTAATTCCTGTAAAAGTTAAATATTCATGACGACTCAAGTCTACATAGGAAACAAGATGGCCAATCGCGATAGAAATATTGTTAAAATTAAATTAATGTTTTTATTACCTCACCTCATATCCTTTTTCTTCTATACTGCAGTTTCGGAGCTTATCTCCATCATCAGTAGTCTCTGGTCGACCGGTGTTATGTCGTTTCTTGGCGGCTTTCTTCTTACTTCTATCGGTTCACCAATAGAAGTAAGAAGAAAGCTGCCAAGAAACGACATAACACCAGTCGACCAGCAGCTACTGATGATGGAGATAAGCTCCGAAACTGCAGTATAGAAGAAACAGGATATGAGGTGAGGTAATAAAAACATTAATTTAATTCTTAAATTGAACCCGCGCCGTAGCCGAGCAGTTAAGGTAGGAAGCCTTGGCGCAGAGCTACAGGACTTGCACTGGTTCGAGTCTCCATGGGGGAAGAAATTTTCTCATGGTATTTCGGCCAGTATGGGACCGGTGCCCACCCAGCATCGTGAGGCAATTGGGTAGCTACAATAAGTAGCGGCTCCAGGTTGAGGAACCAGCTATATAGGCTGGGGGACTCGACATGCTAACCACATGTCACCTCTACACTGGCTGTTGATCATCTACCTCTGTGATTGACACATGTGGATGTGAAGGGCCGGCAGCCGGCTGGTAAAAGGGCAACCGCTGAAAAATGGAAAGACCCTCAGTCGGAATCGGAAATTGAACCTCATAGTGTTCTTTCCCTGTGAAAGTTAAAGAAATGTTGTTATTCTAATATAACATCATCCATTCATCTTATTTTACCAAGAGAAACAATCAACAAAGTCATGTCAATGTAGATAACATATTTCCAAAGAAAAAAAAAAAAAGAAATTTTTCTTAATATATTTGGGAAGTAACACTATGAGATTTTATTTAATAATAATTCAATGAATTAAATTTTACACCTCAACTCATATGTCATTATTATTTTACTCTCACTCTGTAAAACATATCATTCTACAGTTATATTTTCTTCTTCTTCTTCTAGCTCTACAGTCCTATATGGGCCCTGGCTGCTGTCAAGACACTCTTCCACGCATCCCTATCCAATGCCCTCCTTCTCCATCTCTGGACACCGAGCATATGGAGGTCCTTCTCTACTCCATCCTTCCATCCATCTCAGCTTCGGTCTTCCTCTTCTTCTTCCTCCATCTGGTCTCAGTAGTGTAAGCTTTCTAATGGTATTCTCCTCCTCCATTCTCATTATATAGTCTACCCATCTCAACAGTTATATCAATTACCAATATAAAACCATACATTTTAAGTGTAATTACTAAAGATAGAAGCTCCATGTTTTATGTTAAAGAAACTGAAACCTATATATAAATGTTTTGAGGAGAAAAAGTAGTGTCCTACTATGTGAAGGCTATATTTTGTTATGTCAGTTACCATGGAATTCATCGTATATAGGAATGAGGTTACATAATTCAGAGTAATGTTCAAGAGAGATTTTGTAGATTCTAGCATTCATACCTCCTTAGTTTCTATATTTGATATTTATGGATAAATGGGCCAATTTTAAAAATATCATCATAATCATCATCAACTTAAGTTTAGGTCGTTTGAGTCTGTTCCTATGAGATCTCGATATGTGGTTGCTAAGCCCATCTTAATTTTGGTTTTCCTTAACTATATTTTCTTTTCTTCTTCTTCTTCCTTCCAAGTATTAGGCCAAGGCCTATTATGATCCTACAGAAAATTTTCCCTCCAGCGTTTCATAGGACGGCCCAGTGATTTTCGTTCTCTTGGTATATAATTATAAACAGCTTTGGGGATCCGATTTGAACTCATTCTTTCAAGATGGTGTTTCCAATTTAGTTGGTACTGTTTAATATATTCCAAAATTGGCGTAGTCTTCAATTCTTTTAAGATATCGGTGTTCCTTTTCCGATCCCATCTGGTGTAACCCGCTGTTCTGCTCATGAATCTCATTTCACAAGCCGTTATTCTGCTTTCATGTTGTCTTTTTAGTATCCATACTTCACTACCATAGGTCAACACTGGCCTAGGCAAAGTGTTACATAAACGTAATCTGGTGTTTTTTTGTACAAGGGATGGTTTCATAACTTGATTAATAATTTCCAATTATTATGCTTTCAAGTCTTAACTATATTTTGAACTTTAAAGTTATTATTATTAAGATATTTAGTCTGTGTATTATTACCTCTTATGGTTGTTTTGTTGAACATATGTTTCAAGGCTTCTGAGTCCCATCTTCAGCGATCACAGACTGATTCCTCTCAAGTTGTCAGCCCTGATTCTTGACTCCTGCTCCCTCTGCATGTGGTCCAATGAACTGATTTTTAAAATTAAAATTTAATGTGTATTTTTTTTGTTTGATTTTAGAATTTAGTATCCCATTTCTGGATAACAAAATAATAGAACAAGTATCACATTTCCAATATTTAGGATGTGATATAACTTATAGAGAAAATAAAGATATAGAAAATAAAGTAAATAAATTTCAGGCTATTTGTGGAACCATAAAAAGAACCTTAGGTCGGAAAACAAGGAAAGATACGAAACTTAAATTATATAAAACAATGGCTGTTCCTTTGTTGTTGTATGGAAGTGAAAATTGGATAATGAAATCAAGGGATAAAAGCAGGATAGAGACTGCGGAAATGCTGTTTTTACGTAATGTGAAAGGATGCACAAGAGCGGATAGAATAAGGAATGAAACTATACGAGAAGAATTAAATATATATAAAATTGAAGATAAAATCAGCGAAAATAATAAGAAATGGACAGAACACTTAATGAGAATGAACAACGAAAGAATACCAAAAAGAACCTTCCTTTATAATCCCAGAGGAACAATAGATGTTGGCCGACCACGTAGAAGATGGACTCCACTTTTAACTTCGCCAGAACAGGCTGCATAGCCTAAACCTTGTAGTAGAAGAAGAAGAAGAAGTATCCCATTTTCACTCCTATATTTCAGTCCTGATTTTGCAAGTACATTGCATAATCTCAACTTGGTTGCAGTTGGCATTTGTTTATCAAAATTTCTTTTTATGATTCCATTTATTCATTGTATTTCTATAACCTTATCTCTGTGTCATTTTTATGTCTGATATTACGTGATCGAGGTAATTAAATTCAGAAACTTGTTCTATAATTTTTTTCAATCTAATTCTACTTTAACTCTTCATAAGTGTTTTCCACACATACCCATAGATTTTTTTACAATTATTGTTAAATTGTGTTACTGTGGCGAATACTACTAATATAATTAATGGAAATATTTCCAGGAGTGAATATGCGGGTAGGCGTCCATACTGGAACTGTTTTGTGTGGAATAGTGGGCACAAAGCGTTTTAAATTTGATGTATGGTCTAACGATGTGACACTGGCTAATCAGATGGAATCGACTGGTAAACCTGGCCAAGTTCATATTTCAGAGGCAACACGCAGTTTCTTGGAAGATATGTACCTATTAGAGGATGGAGAAATTGTCCAGGGTAAATACTAATCTATTCTATATTATATTTGAAGAGAAAAATTTTCGCCTAGACCGAGACTCGAACCCGGGACCCTTGGCTTTCTGGGCCAAGTGCTCTACCAACTGAGCTACCGAGGCGAGTTACGATCTAGATGCAAATTTTTCTCTTATATATGTTGTAATTCCCTATCGCCAAATGCTTTTGAAACCATTGCTTCTATCTTTGCAAATGGCGGCTTCTTAGTTAAGAAGACATTTATTGGGAATTTAACATTACTTTATAAACCTAGTAAGGCTTCTAATGATGGTTTTTATTATTGATTTAACATTTCTCACTGAAAGATAAATTATATTTGAAGAGAAAAATTTTCGCCTAGACCGAGACTCTCTTCAAATATAATTTATCTTTCAGTGAGAAATGTTAAATCAATAATAAAAACCATCACTATTCTATATTGTTTTGTTTATTTTATTTTCCCTTGAATTATTTTTTTAAATTTTTTATGTGCCACAATTTATTTTATGTCTTGAAACTCTCTCCTAAATTTATATATTTTTGTTTTCATTCTCCCTATAACTAAAACTTTGTAATGTATATTATGTATTATTTTTGTAACTGATCCGTACCCGAGCACGAGCACTTGCTCATTTGGGTGCCAATACTATGTACAACTTATTAAGTTATGTAGGTAGGAAATAACACTATGAAAAAATTGAAGAAGAATATAAATCTGGAATATATCAGATCAAATGTAAGGATTGCGACAAAGTCTATATAGGAAAAACAAAAAGAAATTTAAAAACCAGATTGAAAGAACGCCTTAGAAATGTAAAAAAAGGGTGAAGTGGACAAGTCAGCTGTAGCAGCCCATACTTGGTCTGAAAAGCATTTAATCAATACAGAAGCTAGCCTAATCAAACACACAGATAAACAAAAAGAACTTACAGTCTGGGAAAAAATCCACATCCAAAAAAACAAGTAAGATAAACTCATGAATTTCGAAACTCCCGCAAATTTTGACCTGATCCAGAGGTTCATCAGTCCACCGACAGAAGTAAGAAGAAAACTGCCAAGAAACGACATAACACCGGTCGACTAGAGGCTACTGACGATGGAGATAAGCTCTGAAACTGCAGTATAGAGGAAAAAGGATAAGAGGTGAGGTAATAAAAACATTTATTTAATTCTTAAATTAAACCTCATAGTGTTCTTTCCCTATGAAAGTTAAATAACTATGAGGTTTATTTTAATTTGTGTTGTTGTTTTTGACTCACCTCATACTTCTTAACTCCCTCGCAGACTCGAGTTTCTTCACTCCATTTGTGACATTCTCAATGTTGAGGAGGCCGTTGGACGTCAGTTGTGAATGTGATACAGCATTGAGAATGTCACAAATGCAGTGAAGAAACTCGAGTCTGCGAGGAGCTAAGAAGTATGAGGTGAGTCAAAAACAACTCAACACAAACTATGTACAACATTTATTTATGTCAATACTGTATACAACTTATTGTAAAAGTTAAAGTGATCCCACTATAGGCCTTAGGAGACCCTTGGGGTACTAGAAGGTTAAGGCTCCCAGTTTTTCTACACTATCGGCACTTGATCTCAACTGGGTTGTCAGCCCTGCGTGACAACTGCCTTCATCTCCAGAATACACATCTGGTACTCATCTCCAGTAGAGTAACTGAGTAAACCTCAGGGCCATGATGCCACCAGAGAGTTTAGGTCTGTTTAAAAATCCTGGAATCCTGACCCCGAGTCGGATCTTTGGCCTTCTGGTTTGTAGCATATTTCCTTAAACAACTATGCTAAGGCATGGCCTGTACAACTTACGAGACAACTAAAACACAAATTAATAAAATTAAACTAACAATAAATATTATAAATATTTTAGGATCACTTGAAATTATGTATGTTGATGTCTAATAAAGGTTTTCACACATATTAATTTATTATGGTTAATTAAAAAAGCTAAATTTATATTTGCAGGTATTAAAACCTACTTTATTCGAGGACGTAAGTCTGGTTCCAGTTATGAATATATTCATCTACATGACAATTCACGATCTTCACTTGTTCCAATTATAGTAGCTCCAGAATCTTCTCCATCTAAACTCGTTCCCGTTTCCCGATCCCGTGTGCTGTCATGTAATTCTAAAATAAGGCCACACTACCACCAGCTTCGAATCACCAGTTCACTGGCAGAACCATCAAATAGAGTCAAAGCTTCATCTTTACCAAGTATTCTAAATTCTGATAATGATAATGAAGAGAAAGAAGATGTAGATGGGAATGAAGTGGAAGAACATATGAGAAAAAGTCCAACATCGCTTACAGGTGGTGGGTTAAATATTACTGCATGGAAATATTCAGGCAGAATGTTCAAAACAAAACCAGGTAATTTTCTCTATATACTTCTTATTTAAGTGAAATTGTATCATCTCACCTCATATTCTTCTTCTTCTTCTTAGACTAGTTTTGAGACCTTATTTGGTTCATTCTCAGTAATTTCACAACTGTTATGTCATCTTGATGACCCACCTCCTGTGATACAATTTTACTTACATAAATAACCTGTGAAGTATTAAATTGAAAGATTCTTACCTCTCCTCACATTATTCTGTTAAGTAGATCGCGATTTCAGGCCTATAGCAGGCCCATCTTCAGTACACTGTTGTTGACCGGTGTTATGTCGCTCGGAAGAACCACTTCTTCTTCCCTCTGTTGGTGGACCGATGAACCTCTTGATAAGGTCAAAATTTGCGGGAACTTCGAAGTTCATAAGTTTTCCTTTGTTTTTCTGAATGTGGATCTTTTCCCAAACTGTAAGTTCCTTAGGTGTCTCTATTTGTTTAATTAGACTAGCTTTTGATTCAATTCGATGTTTTTCGTACCAAGCATGAGCAGCTACTGCTGACTTTTCCAATTCTCCCATTTTTGACATTCTAAGATGTTCCTTCACCCTTGTTTTCAAATTTCTTTTCGTTTTTCCTATATAAATTTTGTCACAATCTTTACATTTGATCTGGTAAATTCCTGATTATTTTCTTCTTCAATTTTTTCATTTTGTTGGTTTTAATTATCCTATTAAGGCTGTATTCATTCTTAGGTGCTAATCTTATATTAAACTTTTTGAAAATTTTTTGAAATTTGTAGTGTTTCAATGGATGGTAAGTGAATTTCTTGAATTTTATTTTTCTGTTTGTTTTATCAGTGTGCTTTCATTAATTAATTTTTGTCTTTTGAATTTATTTATTTTCCTGTGTACCATGCTTTCATCATAACCATTATCTGTTGCCACATTAATTATGTATTCTTTTTCTCTTTTATAGTTTTCTGGGCTCATAGGAATATTTACTAATCTGTATGCTAAGCTATTGAACACTGCCTCTTTGTGAGCAAAATGGTTGAAACCCGAAGCTTTAATATAGTTGTCTATATGAGTATTCTTTCTATAATTTAATATTGAATTGAACCTCACAGTGATAATTCCTATATAAAAAAAAAAAGGTTAACCTGTGAAGTATTACCTATTGGATCCACCATAGAGAAGTATTGGAGAGCAAGAACACTAATGACTTCGTTGCCGAGGCCCAGCATTTGAAAACAACAACACTTACATAAATAATACCTCATAGTGAACTTTTATATGAAAAAATCACTATGATGTTTAATTTAAGATTAAATTAAAATGTTTCATACCTCACCTCATATCCTGTCTTCTAACTAGACCTGTTTCGAAGTCTGGGCAGCTTCATCTTCAGTAATTTTTCATCGACTGATGTTAAGTCGATCAGAAGAACTGCTTCTTCCTCCCATGAGAATCCGCAGGAATTTCTAAGTTCATCTTCTTCTTGTCTTCTTGTAAGTCCATGTTTCCCTTAACAGAGATTTAGGCGCTCTACTCCTACAGGGATCCTTCCAGGAAATTCTCATATAAGACTTGAAAGCATAATAATAGTCCCTTCGATTGGTTTCTGGCCAAAGGAAGGCAAGACCAGTGATAGGGCTCCCATCTTATAGCCTCTGGTCAGGCTTTCTCTGGAGAAGAAAAGAAAATAAAGGAAAGAAGAAATGGAAGAAAGGCAAGACTCCCTAGCCCTTGGATGCCCTAATAGCGCCGGGGTCAAAAAAAACAACAGTTAACCAAGAGAGGTTAGATAGTAAAGTTAAAAGAGTGCAAAACACAAGTAAGTGGAAGAAATGTTTTGCTCAGCTTGGACACCTTATGGTCGCCATCCACATATCCCCTAGATGAGGACCCCTAGCGAGTTACACCAGATAGGATCGGAAAAGGAACACCGATATCTTAAAAGAATTGAAGAATATGCCAATTTTGGAATATATTAAACAGTACCAACTAAATTGGAAACACCATCTTGAAAGAATGAGTTCAAATTGGATCCCCAAAGCTGTTTATAATTATATACCAAAAGGATGAAGATCACTGGGCTGTCCTATGAAACGCTGGAAGGAAAATTTTCTATAGGATCGTAACAGGCCTTGGCCTAATACTTGGAAGAAAGAAGAAGAAGACCCCTACAGGAAAGAATTTGAACCATACTAATTTAGTTACACTTGTTTTCGTATAGATGTCATTTGAGTGGTCCATGGTCAGCGTTCTGCCTCATACTGACATCTAGGAAACCAAGGTAGTACTAGGACGGGAAAATTCGGTAAATTTTGCTTAGAGGCCTTTTCATTCAGGCTTAAGAATTTTTTACGAGCCTGAAAATCTTCAGACTCGGGACCCATGGCTTAAAGTCCCTCCCGGAGGACTTGCTCCTTGGATTTTTCCATCCTAAAAAAATCCATCAACCCCGGCCGGTTTGAACCTGCAACACTTGGGACCAGAGGCAAGGAGCATAACCACTAGTCCATCGCAACCGACATTTCGAAGTTCATACGTTTTTAAAAAATCCACATTAAAAAAAAAACAAGAAAGAAAAACTTATAAACTTCAAAATTCCCGCGGATTCTGATATGATCCGGAGGTTTATCGGTTCACCAACAGAGAGAGGAAGAAACAATACTTCGATCAACATAACATCAGTCGACGAAAAATGACTGAAGATGAAGCTGCCCAGGCTTCGAAACCAGTCTAGTTAGAAGACTGGATATGAGGCAAGGTATGAAACATTTTAATTTAATCTCAATACCTCATAGTGTTAATTCCTAAAAAGTCAATTACTCTATATAGTTTTAACATTTGAACATTAATTCATGCTACACCCATCTCTATACAAAAGTACACATCACATATTATTAACATGAAGTGTCAAAATGATGCATAGAATTAAAAATATTTTCCATTCCATTAATGCAATTTAATCTGTCACCTTGTAGGTATTTATATGCCACACACCACCTGGGCCTTACAGCGACATGACCTATTGGGATAGGGATTTTAACTATGGATCACATACTTCTTTTTTTTGGCTACACAAAGACATGCATGCATCCCCGAAAGAGTGATAAAGCTCAACACAATATTAAGACAAAAAACACCATTCACATACATTCATACTAAACATGGCAAATATGATAATGATGATTATGATGGCCAGATGATGTTTAGGGACCATTTGGGCCTTTAAGTTTCCTGACATTTCTCTTACAGTTGAGAAAAAATCTTGAAAAAACCATCCCCCAGAAAATTTGTCCCAACTAGGGATCGAACTCAGGCCCACTGCTTAAGAGGCTGGCGACTTTACTCCAAGACCACAGTGGTGGACAAAATAAAAAATTACTGAACTTGCATAAAATACAAGACTGTCCAGTCTTCTGATGTACGTCCAAAGATCAAAGAAATAATATGACCTCTATCATCTCGAAACATAAAAAAAAAGAATTGAAATTAATTTATTAGAAACAGTAAAACACAATTAAAAGTATTTCACAATGTGCATAATTAATTTTAAACTTCCAGGGAATGGAGAATCTGATGAAAGTAAAATGCAGCTTTCTGTACCTTTATTGAAAAAGACTGATACTTGTCAAGAGACAGATGGATTCCAGCAGGTAAGAAGTCACTTCAGTGAGAAGTGTTAAATTAATAATAAAAAAACGTCAAGAAGTCACTTATTTTGTACCAAAATAATTTGAAAAATCAAAGTCAGCTTAAAACTTTATAGGTAAAAGCAACATTTTAATAACAATGATAATATGGGTCCAGTAATATATTGAAATTTGTAAATGTCTACAAATATGTCTATAAGTATGTCAACCCACTCCACTTTCATACTTCTAGTTCTGAAAATGGCAAATAGATGACATTAGTATGTTGTATTTTCAATTTTACAGCACTTCAACAAATCACATTATACATGATCTTTGTAAAGTAAGGTCCCGGGTTCGAGTCTCGGTCTAGGCAAAAATTTTTCTATTCAAATATAAAGTGAAACTTGTTTAATCCAGAACGTAAATAATGCGGAAATCTGTCCAATGTGAACAAATTTATTGGTCCCGGCAAAATAATAGTAATTTTACTTGTATTTATTTTGTATAAAATGGAATCTGTCCAATGTGGAAATGGAAGGATATTTCTGCACAATTCATGAAAAAAATGTTTATAAGACAGAAAGATACAGAGAGAAATAAATTAGTTTCCACTTCATTGAATTCCCGTTAGGCAAATTAACAAATGAGATTTCTCAGATCAGTTGCAGGTGTATCTCTAAGAGATCAAAGGAGAAGTCAAGATATCAGAGATGAACTACAAATCTATAATATAACGAGAAAATACACACAAATAAACGTAATTGGTTTGAACATATACAAAGAATGCCAAATAATCGTTTATCAAAACAGCTGCTTCATTATAGGCCTCTAGGCCGAAGAAATGTAAAAAGACCAAAACATCGTTGGAAGGACAACCTGCGCCTGCGGCATGTAGTGTGCCGGGGAGCGGAACGGGCCAACAGGCCCATACCTTGAAGATGATGATGATGATGCAAATTAACAATAAATGATTATTCCTGCCGCCTCCGCCGGGTATAGTATCTACCTGTTTCTGGAATTTTCTTTCAGCCTTATTGCTCACCCGTTTTGCGAAATACAGGTTCGTTTAACAAATAGGCCTATTTGGCATGTGACATCTGTCTTACAAATAACCAGTGCACTGTAAAATCATAAATTAGTTTAAGAAATAAGATCGATTGTGTACGTAGCATTCTGCATTTACAGAATAAAGATGCTAAATCGTATGTATCATTGCATTAAATGAAAAAGTGAAAGTGATTGAAGATAAAGAAAAACAAACTCTCAGTATCTGAAATAATGACTAAATTAAATTGTGGAAAACCCCAAGTTTATGAGATTTTAAAACACAAAGAAAAAATAACAAATGAATGGATGCAAAGAAGAGGGGGGGGGAAAGAATAATGAAGAAATCAACGAGGTGTGTTTTACAAGTCCACAAACAAAAAATCTCAAAATTTCCGGACCGATGCTCCAAAGTCAAGCTGTTGCTATATCCCTTGGGAATAATGATTTCAAGTCATCTTCAGGTTGGTTGTGGACATTTTTAAAAGACGACACAATGTAGAGTGGAATGAAATTTGTGGGGAATCAAAGGATGTGGACGAAAGTATAGTTAGTGAATGGAAACCGAAACTGCATACTTTAATTTCAGGATACGCGCCTAAGAGACATTTTTAATGTTGTCAAAATGGGACTGTTTTTTTTGCGCGTTACGATCAAAGTTGCTCGTACATACTATACTTCACTTTCCAATGGCAGTGGAACTACAATTAATCCAAGGTACATAAAAAGGTGTATAAGGTGCTCTATAATCTAAGATTGGTTAATATTTATTTTGTTTTTTTATAATGTGGAATGTTGTCTAATGTGGAAAATAAAATTGGTCCCATGCGATTCCGATTTGAACAAGTTTTACTGTTTTTTTTTTCAAGAATTGAGCCTATGTTTAATTTCTTTGTGCACCTCATTCCTCTTTGTAATATGTTCCTAGATACTTGAATTCAGCCACTTCTTCAAAACTTCCCTCATTTGTCATTAACTATCCATTTACATTACATAATGTGTGACCACATATTTACATTTATTGGTATTTACTTCCAGCCCCAATTTCTTAGTGTTACTTACTTACTTACTCACTGGCACTATCGAACCCATAGGTTCATGGCCACGCGGACATAAGCTCTCCATACATCCCTATCCTGAGCTAATGCTTTCTATGCAAGTCTTTCATTCCCCATACATGCAACATGTCCTGCCCATCGCAGTCTACGAGACTTAACTGTTCTTACTATTTCTGGCTTCCTATAAAGACCATGTAGTCCATTGTTATGTAGTCTTCTCCATTCACCTGTCTGTTCATCTCTCTTTGGTCCAAAAATTTTCCTAAGTACTTTATTCTGAAATACTCGTAATCTCCTTTCCTCCCTTAAAGTAAGAGTCCATGTTTCGCACCCATGTAATATAACTGGTAGAATAATAGTTTTATATATTTTCAGTTTAACGTTTTTTTGAAAGGAGTTGGGACATCAAAAGTCTCTGTAATGCATAATAGCACGCATTTCCAGAATTGAGCCTATGTTTAATTTCTTTGTGCATCTCATTCCTATTTGTGATTATTGTTCCTAGGTATTTGAATTCAGTCAATTCTTAGTGTTACTACTTAAAATTAATATTTAGTCACCTTTTTATAACCGACTTATAAATAACAATATTGCAGGTTCTGAATCAAAATGGTGAAGCTACAGCAAACAACACAATTAGTCAATTAGATGTTCCATCACCCAGCGATGATCAGTTGAGTGTATGTCGCTCCATGAACAGTCGTAAAGATTCTGGAATCCGAAGTAACAGCAGACGGAGCAGCATCCAGCAGCAGGTAATGTACTATAGTATATCTATTCATATCCTGTTAACTATATGACTTCATTCTTTTATCTGCAGGGATGTCATTTTCTTTCCAATAGAAAATGGAGGCAGCTTTACTGCTGCATTCATGTCTCATATAGAATATGATATAGACTAAGAACAGTGTTTCTATCGATAACAGTTCCGTACACAATTCAGTCATATGGCGGGTAAAAGTAGCACCATGGTATTGCCAATGGACGGAGTCCATGGAGTAATACCTTATACAAGTTTGTTTACAGTACAACTGGAACTTAGCTCAGAATTATTATAACACGCATTAGTTCTCCAGTTCCGATTGATCAAATTCCAATTTGTATATTATTTTTAATTTCATTCAGCATATGCAGTTTATTTTGGCACCCTATTTCAGCTCCAAAGTTCATTGCTTCCACAGTTAGTAATAGTACCCATATCAGAGGAGTTCTTGATTTTGAAGTAAGAAGAGAGTTTATTTGTGTAGTGTGAATATAAGTATGG
The DNA here is from genome assembly GCA_030220185.1 of Diploptera punctata. NCBI lineage: Eukaryota > Metazoa > Arthropoda > Insecta > Blattodea > Blaberidae > Diploptera > Diploptera punctata. The sequence goes on along the minus strand of JASPKZ010003048.1, from coordinate 245,006 downwards.
GGTTGCTAGTGCATCTGTTCCTTTGTGTATTATATGAACTCAAGCTCAGAATTAATAATGCAATCATTTCTTAAAACACTACGTATGTGATTATGTCCATACAGCAAACTCCCGATTATCCGTGTTAATTGGGACCGAGATATGCATGGAAAATCGAAAACACGGATAATCCAATTACTATGGAAGTTGATCAGAAATTTATTTACCCACTTTAACACCACTTAAATGCAACAAATGTTCATAAAATGTTATATTAAATGTATTTAGGTGCGAGTGTTGTTGTTGTCGTTTTCAAATGCTGGGCCTTGGCAACGAAGCCATTAGCGTTCTTGCTCTCCAATATTTCTCTATGGTGGATCCAACAGGTAGTACTTCACAGATTTGTAGATGTTCTTCGTTCATTTCTTCATCTTTATTGCATAGAGGACATCGTGTAGATTCGTATTTTATATAAATGTTTGGCCAAATAGTTATGTTCTGTAAGCAGTCTAAATTTTGCTACTGTAGTTTTACGTGGAATTTCTGAAATAATATCTGACTTCTTTACTAAAATATTCCATTTTTTGTCTTTGGCTTTAGGTGCAAGTTGTAATTATCATTCATTTATTTTACTCGTAAATGTGAAGAGAAAAAAAGTGGGACTATTTCCTGTCATGACCATTCTGGTTACAACAGTTATTCAAAATGGCCGTCATAACCAGCGATAACTACACTAGTAACTACCGATGACCACACTTATAACCAGCGATGACACAAATAATCAGCGATAACCACATTAGTAACCACCGATGACCACACTACTAACCAGTGATAAACCCACTGCCACAGCATATCTGTGGTTTCAATCTGTAACAACAAACTTTCAGTGACTCACACAATGGAAATTTCCGAAATTGTATTGTATTCTCAGAATGTTAGTTGATACCATTAAACGTGTCAGGGGAGGGGAGTGTGAGTGAAGGTTACTCTATTGTGCTAGTTTCTAAGTGCAGTTCGCAGTAGCACGCTTAAAAATAAAGACATTTTTCATAACAATACAAAATACAGTACAGTATTATCTTCATTAAAAAAAGTTTAGGTACCTGTAAGAGAGATGTACAGACTAAAATTGCAATGGTAAAAAATGCAACTAAGACATTACATGGAATAATTTGGAACAAAAATATTACAAAGGAAACTAAAATGAAAATTTATAAGAGCATAATACAGAATATTTTGTCATATGGAAGTGAAACTAGGTCTTTGACGGAATTACAAAAGAATAAAATTAGAACAGTTGAATTTGATTATTTTAGAAGAAGCCTCCAAAAAACAAGACAGGATAAAATAAGAGATGAATTCCTTTGGAGAGAAATGAATGTCACCACATCTGTTGTTAAGAGGATTGAAAATCAAACGCTTAAATGGTATGGCCATGTACAAAGAATGGAAAATGAAAGATGGCCAAAAAATATATATACCAATGGTCTCCCCCCTGGAAGAAATAAACGTGGCAGACCAAGATGGAAATGGAAAACCTATGTCAGAACCATAATGGATGATAGGAATTTGGAAGAGGGACATTGGAATGAAAGGGATAAATGCAAACTGAAGATGGCAAACCTATAAGTAGGGAAAGCCAAAGAAGAAGAAAGAAGAAAAAAAATACAGTAAAAAGAGTCATGCCCGGATAATCTGCAAACCCGATAATACACACACGGATAATCGGGAGTTTGCTGTAGTTAAATATTCCTTCAAGATTGTGTATATGTATACAATACATACATGAAAAAAATCACTGTCAAAAACTTTATGAAAATTCCAAGAAAAGTTTCCAAATAGATCTATCTATTATATTATTTTTGGTCTGGACATCTTACCTCAATATTAATATTGAGGTAAGATGTCCAGACCAAAAATAATATAATTAAAATAACCTCAAAATATAACTTCCTAAAATTAAATATTAATTACAAGATCTATCTATACCTAATCGCAGTACAGTATGGCACCTTTGCAAAAAATTTAAAAGAAACAGGGTCACTGAACGATAAAAAGAATAGTGTAAATTGCTGTGTCTTTAGAGAAGAGAAGCTTAATGAGACAGGTGCTAGACTTGAGCATAACCCCAAAATTCTCTTAGGCGATTAGCATAGGAAACTGGAGTATCTGTGTCCTCTGTTAGGAAAATGACAAAATTATTGGGATTAAAAGCCTACAAAATTTCAATGATCAATCAATTGGCGCTGAAGAACTCATGTGTATTAGTAGAAATTTTATAAGAAGATTTAAAACATATGTTGCTGCAAATGGAATACATTTTGAACATCTGTTATAATTGAATCAGTCAATTCGAAAAGGAATCACCTCCAATTTTTCTGAAATTCACTTCTTTCATTATTCCATGTTTAGATACCTACTTCCATCGTTTCCTTGTGAGAACGGATCAACTGCACTATTCCTTTACCACTTTCTGACTTTATCCAGCAACAATTTCAGATTCAATGCTTTATCCTGAACAAGTTGAATCAGTTTTTTTCCCTCTCCTGTACGATCCGTTTTCTAAATGACTCATTCAATAATAAGTAAGGTAAGTATAACAACATAAGAACATGAGTGGAAGCATTGTACATGATTGAACTATTATAGAAAATATCACCATGAAGATTAATTTAAAATAAAATTCTTTTTACCTCACCTCATATCATATCTTCTAATCATAAGTAATGCCACGAGTGATTTCCAAATTATCGATAAATTCACAACTCACTTCGTGAGTCGTGAATTTATCTAGAGAATTTGGAAATCAAGAGTGGCATTTATTAGGACTATTTAACGAATAAAATTAAGCTGTTTACTCACAAATCATTATTTAAATATAGTTATTTTAAAATATTTATATATTTAATGTAAACGGCGATGTTTGAAAACAAATGAGAAGCGATAGGTACGCTTCATCTGCTTCTTTTGTTTATCACTGCAACTAGATCATACTATTTATTGCCAAAGGAACGCAATATTGTAAGAATGCTCTCTAGTGGAGAAAAAATGAAACACATCAAACTGTATATTAATTCATTTCTGATGTCGTATGATGTAAATATGACAATTATATTTTTCTGGATTATTACCTGGGAAAAAATACATTTAAGAACGTGCAAACAGTGGTTTCTTTTTTTGGTGGTATAATCAATTGCTACAAATGTTTTTATATTAACTCCCGCATGCGGCATGTGTTGACATTCATGCACTATATATACAATCTGGTAGCCGTATTTCTCACAGGCTCAGTCACTGCAAAATAATGGTCAGACCTGTCCAGAATATTAAAAAGGAGGAGCTTTCTTTAATATGGTAATTATAACACTGATAAATATTTCGTGAAACACGACTCTGATTGGTTGTAAAACAGAAATCACTGAAACGTGATTTTCCATTGAGTCCCATTTGGGGCATGAGTTAAATAGTCATATTGAATTCACAACTTTAGTGGTTACATCTTCAGTAGTTATACAATTAAAGTCCTGTCATCCAGGAGCACTGCTTCATACTATGTCTGTTGGTGGACCAATGAACCTTCCAATCAAATCAACTTCTCCAAGAATTTCAAAATTCATTAATATTTTTCTTAATATTTAATTTTAGGAAGTTATATTTTGAGGTTATTTTAATTATATTATTTTTGGTCTGGACATCTTACCAAAGAAATAGAAGACAATAAACAAATACCTTTTTTGGATCTTAAATTGGTCAAAAACGAAGAAAAAAGAAAAATTGAATTCAGGATTCATAGGAAAGAAACTCATACGGAAAATTTTATAAAATCAACAGGGTTCAATCCAATTGGACATAAATTAGCAGCATTTAATAGTTTAACTCATAGATTGGTAAACTTACCCTTAAACGAAGAAGATTTCAAACATGAGAAAAAACACATAATCAAAGTAGCAAGAGAAAATGGGTTTGATGAAAAAATGGTACATAAAAGGATAGAAAAGTATAAAAAACAAAAAATGATAAACAGAAGTAATCTTGAAAAAGAAGAACCACCTATGAAAAAATATAAGAAATTCACATATCACCCCTGGGTACATAATAAATTTCAAAATATATTTGAGAAGTTTAATATTAAATTAGCACCAAAAAATAACTACAGTTTAAATAAACTAATAAAAACCAACAAAAATGAAAAAAACTGATAAAAATAAAAAGTCAGGAATATATCAAATTGAATGCATGGGTTGTGAAAAGATATATATAGGGAAAACAAAAAGAAACCTAAAAATTAGAACCAAAGAACACATAAGAAATATTAAAAATGGAGAAATTGAAAAATCTGCAGTTGCTGCTCGTGTTTGGTCTGAAAAACATAATATAAATTCAGACACTAAATTATTAAAACAGTTAGAAAATACAAAAGAGCTGACTATTTGGGAAAAAATTTATATTCAGAAGAACAGAAACAGAGTTATGAATTTTGATATTCCGATGGAGGGTGACCTTGTTTGGAGGTTGTTTGGCCAACCACAGGATGGAGCTGACATCGACATCCAGGTGGTGCAACATAATGCAACATAAATAAAACCAGTCTGGGAAAGCTGACGATAAAACAGAATTGTTTTGAAACATGTCCAAGAACAAATCAACATTAATATTGAGGTAAGATGTCCAGACCAAAAATAATATAATATTTTTCTTTCTTAGTTTTTTTAATATGGATTTTTTTCCAAATCCTGGACGACAAACTGTTCATGTAATTGCTGAAGATGTAACCAAAGATGCAAAAAACAGCATAATTACTACTACTACTACTACTACTACTACTGAATCAAGTATATTATATTTTAGATTTTTGTGATGAATGGTATGGCTCAAGGAGAAATGTTAACACATCGAGTGAGTGGTTACTACACTTCAAGCCAATCTTCAGTAAATGATGTAGAACCAGGTAATTATAACTTATTAAGTTATGTAGATAGGAAATAACACTGAGGTTTTTTAATATTGTTTATTTTTTATGTCACTCACCTCATACTTCATAACTCCTAGCAAACCCCAGGGTTTCGTCACATCCTTTGTTGTAGTCCATTTTTTGTAAGAGCCTATGTTGAATTTTTAATGCCTATATTAATGATTTTTAGTGCCTTTTTGCCTGCTTATTTTGAATTTTTTAAGTGCCTAACATCTGGACTCTACTAATGAACATTTGTATTTGCAGATGAAGATGTTATAAGAAGTCGCATTCCTGCTCCGTTAGGAGAGAATTTTGGTATATGTTTCCAAATGCTAAGAAAACAATCAGATCTACAGCTTATTCGTTGTGTTCAAGATAATGTAGCATCACATCACAGTTATTTTGTGAAACCTCCACTATCGAGTTTCACTTTGTTTTTCCGTCAGAAGGAAATGGAGCGTGAATACCGAGCATGTGCACATAGAGTAAAGGAAAGTCAAGAAGAAACACCACCGACACTTGCTACATCTCGTTTCAATACCTACTTTGATGTTTTCATCTCTGTACTTGTGTATTTTGCTATAGCTATATCAATTTTCATACTGTATGATATTTCTCCTATATGGATTGCTTTTTGTATTGTAGCGACGACGATTCAAATCTTTGCCATGTTACTATGTATTAGGCAGTTTCTTAAACCAAACAATGTATCTCGAACAGGAACAGATTTTTCACGATGGCTGCTTGATAAATTTTCGCATTGGTATCCCTGGCATATTTGCGGAGCTATATTGGTAAGTCTACCTGTTGTATCGGTTCTTGCAAATTTTGATTGTAAAATATTTTCTTCTAAGAACGGTGGTGATTATTACTACTGTTTCCTGTTATTTGTTGGTCTGGTTCATTTTTGTAATTTTACGCAATTGAATTGTTGGATGAAAAGTGTCATGGCAACATTGGCTGGTGTTATTTATATATGTTTGGTTGCTAGTCATGCATGTCTATTCTTTCCTCATGATTTACCAAACAATATAACACAACATTCATCTGATAATGCCACTCGTTCTGTAATTAGAATTGTTAACTCTACGCTATCTGCCGGACCAAGTCACAAAGCACCGTTACATTATTTCAAAACACAACATGGAAATTACAATTTTCTTCTTTATCATGGAGAAATCTTTCTTGATGTTTTGATGTTACTTGTTCTAGTTTGGTTTCTGAACAGGGAATTTGAAATTAGCTACAGGCTGAGTTTCCATGGAAATATAGTAGCTGCACGAGATAAAGCTAGAGTTCAAAATATGAAAAATCAAGCTGATTGGCTACTACACAACATAATACCAAAGCATGTAGCTGATGAATTAAAAAATAAAGCTAAATACTCTAAAAATTATCATGATGTTGGTATTATTTTTGCGAGTATAGTTAATTTCAATGAAATGTACGATGAATCCTATCTTGGAGGTAAAGAGTATTTGAGAGTTCTCAATGAATTAATTGGCGATTTTGATGAATTGCTCACAAAACCAGAATTTAAAAACATTGAGAAAATTAAAACAATAGGAAGTACGTTCATGGCTGCATCAGGTTTAAATCCTGACGTACGGAAACAAAACAAACATCAACACCAACATTTATTTGAACTAATGGACTTTGCTATGGCATTACAAAAAGTCATTGATGACTTTAATAGAGATTTGATTGAATTTAATCTCGTTTTGAGAGTAGGTTATAATTTCGGAGATGTTACTGCGGGTGTTATAGGTACAACTAAGCTTTATTATGATATTTGGGGAGATGCTGTTAATATAGCGAGCAGAATGGACTCGACGGGAGTTTCTGGTAGAATTCAAGTAGGTGGAGACTGTGTTCCTGTTCTGTCCGAACGATACGAGTTTGAGAAACGTGGTCCGGTTTACGTGAAAGGGAAAGATATGATGACTGTATATCTTGTTAAAGGTAAACGTACTGATATTAACATAGATGACGGATGAAAATTATTTCCACTGTGCCTGACGTAAATAATTCTATCTGCATGCGCAGATAAAACATTGATTTCAGTCTGTTGAAATCAAAAATACTCATAGGTGAAGAAGGAAGAAATAATAAGATTTATAATCAAATTTCCTAAGAGTTAATATTTAATATTAGGAAGTGATATTTTGAGGTTATTTTAATTATATTATTTTTAGTCTGATCATCTTACCTCAATATTAATGTTGATTTGTTCTTGAACAATTCTGTTTTGAAACATGTTCAAGAACAAATCAACATTAATATTGAGGTAAAATGATCAGACTAAAAATAATATAATTCCTAAGAGTTTATTGAATTACCCACATTGTGGGGAGATTATGGAGTATAAAATATGCCATTGCTTTATTTCTTGCCAGCTTAACATGTTCAGCGTAACACCCTGGTCTGATTTATGCAGTATCAATAATAAACTTGATGCATGTTAATTGATTCCTATGTTAATGATTTACTAGTCCATATAGCACCGATTTGTGAGTTTGATGTGGTATAATGAAATAGCAACATTTTTACAATGGAAAAAAGGTTCCTCTTAATATTATATATAGATATTATACAGTATTTAAATATTAAGACCTTGGCCTAGCAGGATCTAATACATTTTATTATTCTATCAATTTTTGTATTACATACTTTACTGCTTATGAAACTGATATATGTGGATTAACTTATTTCATAGTGTAACTTACAATTAAAATTTTTGAAAATGATCAAGTATTTAAAAGATTGTATTATTTGTATACATTTCAATATTAGAAATGTAGATAACAAGAACATTGCATAGTGTTTTTGCCATAATTGTAATTCTATCTAAAAATAAAGACTGAACATTTTTATGTATAAGCATGTAATGGAGGTTGTGTCGGTATCTATGTTAACAGTGGTCAGAGCAGTTTTTTTTATCTTTATTTATTTCAGGCTGAATCATTAGATTTTTATCCTACGATTATAAGAACATTAATTTTTCTCTTATCTTTATTGAGATTTGTTAAGATATTGAACAATTTTATATTTTAGTGGTCAATTTTAATTAATGGTAAAGTGAAAAATTTGTGCTTGGACGTGAAGGAATGCCTGGAAAGCTCAATGATAGAGCATCAGCTTGTAAAACTGAAGGTTCAGGAATCAATTCCCAGTTTAGGTAGAAAATTATCTTTAATTAATAAATGGAGTTAGATTTAACATCTCACCTCATAATTGTAGATTTCTCAAAAACTAGTTTCAATACATCTTTGTATCATCTTCAGCTCTATCTAACTGTTAAACTGGTGGTTGGCAATCCTCTAGGTTGCTTCCTGCCCCCTCTGTTGGCAGACTGATGAACTGCCAAATCAAATCTTTTTCCCCATGAATTTCAAAATTCATGATTTTCCTTTTAGTTTTCTGGATGTGAATTTTCTCCCAAACTGTGAGTTCCTTCGGTTTATCTATTTCAATAATTTGGTCTTTACCATGATTCTGTTTGTTTTTTTTGTTTTTTTTTACCATGCATGTGCAGCTATTGCAGAATTATCTGTTTTCTCATTTTTAATATTTCAAAGGTATTCTTTCAATATTGTATACAAATTCCTTTTTTGTTTTTTCCTATTTTCGCAATCTTTCAAGAAATCTACAATATTATGAGGTGAGTTGTTAAATCTAACTCAATTTATTAATTCAAAAGGGTGTAGATTTGTACTGAAGTATAAATTATGTCTTTGTTTACATCAGTCATGTTACAGGAATATGATATGTAGTGAATTCTCCTAAAAATAAGCATCTTTTATCCAAAATTCAACTGTGAAAAGTTAGATTGGAGCTTCTATTCGCTATGATATTTTATCATAATGAAGTGAATAACACTAATGATAATATAATTCACTGTCATCAGTTTAGTTTTTATTGAAATGAAAACGTGATAGTCATATGTTAAGAAAAAAATTTACTTATTAGTAAAAAAAATTTGTGATTAGTTTTACTTTCTTCATTATTTCTAATTATTGCATTTTCTGTATTTTCTCTCTCAGATGTTTTGGGTTGCAGCTTATTTCTCAGCAAATATAGGAAGCAGGGATAAAAAAAAGTATGGCATTAAGGCAATTAGCAACCATTATTGTTAGCTTGATTAGGCAATTTTTAACATGGTTTTCCTATAATTATGTCTATTATTGCTCCTGCAACTTGCAATGTTTGCAATTGAAATATTTGAAACAATGTATGTCAAGAAGTCACAAAAATTTAAAATTTTATTAATTTATTTTTTAAATATCTTTATTTACAAAAAATAAAGAAGTTAGGTATTCAATGGTAAAGAGGAAAATTTATCTAGTTATTTTGAGTCTGTAATATCTTAAATTAATATTAAGAAGCTAAAGCTGTTACTATGATTGAAATAAGTATATTAAAGTACACAACTAAATTATTGTAATCAAATGGTAAAGAGAAAAATTTATGCCTGAACTGGGAATAGAACCCCGAACCTTCAGCTTTCCGTGCTGATGCTGATTACTGTAATATCTTACCTCAATATTAATGTTGATTTGTTCTTGAATATGTTTCAATTAGTCTTCTAATCATCTTCAGAATCTTGCCCAGATTGGTTGGATTTATGTTGTAAACCCTGGATGTCGATGTCAGCTCCCTCCTGTGGTTGGCCAAAAAACTTCCAAACAAGGTCATATTCAGTCAGTATTTCAAAATTCATAACTCTGTCCTTATTCTTCTGAATATAGATGTTTTCCCAAATAGTCAGCTCTTTTGTATTTTCTAACTGTTTTAATAATACAAAAGAGCTGACTATTTGGGAAAAATCTATATTCAGAAGAATAAGGACAGAGTTTATGAATTTCGAAATACCGACTGAACGTGACCTCGTTTGGAGGTTCTTCGGCCAACCGTAGGAGGGAGCTGACATCGACATCCAGGGTTTACAACATAAATCCAATCAGTCTGGGCAAGATGCTGAAGATGATTAGAAGACTAATCGAAACATGTTCAAGAACTAATGAACATTAATATTGAGGTAAGATATTACAGACTCAGAATAACTAGATTAAAAGAACCTCAAAATATTACTTCCTAAAATAAAAATTAGGAAAATTTATGTTCTTATTTTAAATTTAACATTTTTCACTGAATGACAAATTATATTTAAAGAGAAAAACTTGTTACTTATTTTAGGAATTTTCACCATGAGGTATATTCATTAAGGTAGAGTTTTTATCACTCACCTCATATTGTTCAATATTGAACAATATGAGGTGAGTGATTCTACCTTAAAGAAAAACTTATGCCTAAACTGAAGTTTGAACCCCAGTCTAAGCGTAAATTTGTCTCTTCATATATGATAAGAAAATGCAGAATAAATAAGGTGAATCCGGAGTCATCTTACCTCTTAACTTGTTGTGTTCCATATTTGTTATTTCCCATATTTAACTATGAATTGTGTTCTATTTGAACTAGTTTCGGTATATCATGTGTACCATCATCAGCTTTTCCAGACTGTTGAATTTTACGTTATTGGCATGGACATTGGCTCCGACTCTATCTTTTGATTGACTGAAGAACTTGTAAATCAAATTTTTTTCCCTGGGAATTTCAAAATTCATAATCTTCTTTTGAAATTCCCAGAGAAAAAAAGATTTGATTTAAAAGTTCTTCGGTCAGTTCTTCTTGGAGTGGGAGCCAACATCTAGGGCCAACAACATATAATTCAACAGTCTGGAAAAGCTGATGATGGTATACATGATATACCGAAACTAGTTAAAATAGAACACAATATGTTATTAGATAAAATGATTCCGGAATCACCTTATTTCTTAAGGGGAACCTCATAATGTTACTTCCTTATAAAATTTATTAAGAAAAATGTATGCTTGAAGCAGAAATGAAACCCTAAACTTCACCTTTATGTCCTGATGCTCTGACCACTCAGCATCAGCAAATAAAGCTCAAGGTTCGGGTTTGATTTCCAGTTCAGGCATAAATTTTTCTTAATTACTTTTTTAGGGTCGGCCGCGGTGGACTAGTGGTTATGCTCTGGTCCCGAGGATCGCAGGTTCAAACCCGGGTCAATGTATTTTTTTAGGATGGAAAAATCCAAGGAGCAAGTCCCCCAAGAGGGACTTTAAGTCGTGGGTCCCGAGTCTGAAGATTTTCAGGCTCGTAAAAGATCCTTAAGCCTGAATGAAAAGGCCTCTAAGGAAAATTTACCGAATTTTCCCGTCCTAGTACTACCTTGGTTTCTTAGATGTCAGTATGAGGCAGAACGCTGACCATGGACCACTCAAATGACATCTATACGAAAACAAGTGTAACTAAATTAGTATAGTTCAAATTCTTCCCTGTAGGGGGAGAGCGCCTAAATCTCTGTTAAGTGAAAAATGGGCTTACAAGAAGAGACCTTTTTTTTAGGAATTATCACTATGAAGTATTTATTTAAGTAAAATTTTCTCTTTATCATTGATTACAATAGTTCAGTTGTGTACATTAATTTACTTATTTTGATCATAGTAATAGTTTTAGCTTCTTAATATTAATTTAAGTTAGATGTTACTGCTCTGATGTAGAAACGCACAAAATGTCTGTTCCATGCAATATGTACTGGACACAACCTCTTCCATAGTATCAGCTACTATTCAATCAAGCTCTTGAATTTGTTGTTTGCAAAGTGACAAGAATCTCTCACATCTAACAAGGAAGATCTATGAATGAGAAATCCAATTTAAATGTTTTTTTCTTGTAAAAATAAAGTATATCAGTATTAACATAAATTAAAATATTTCATACCTCTCCTCATATCCAGTCTTCTAACTAGATCACAATTTCAAAGCCTTGGCGGCTTCGTCTTCAGTACTTTCTTGTCGACTGATGTTATGTCGTTCGGAAGAACTATTTCTTCTTCCCTCTGTTGGTGGACTGATAAACCTCCGAATCCAGTCAGAATCCATGGGAATTTGAAGTTCATAAGTTCTTCTTTCTTGATTTTTTGTATGTGGATTTTATCCCAAACTGTGACAAGAAAGTACTGAAGACGAAGCCGCCAAGGCTTTGAAATTGTGATCTACTTAGAAGACTGGATATGAGCAGAGGTATGAAACATTTTAATTTATCTTAAATTAAACCTCATAGTGATTTTGTTATTGTACATTTATATTATATGGATGCAAAACATGGACTCTTACTTTAAGAGAGGAAAGGAGATTACGAGTATTTGAGAATAAAGTTCTTAGGAATGCAATGGCAAAAAATGCAACTAAGACATTACATGGAATAATTTGAAATAAAAATATTACAAAGGAAACAAAAATGAAAATTTATAAGAGCATAATACAGAATATTTTGTCATATGGAAGTGAAACTTGGTCTTTGATGGAATTACAAAAGAATAAAATTAGAACAGTTGAATTTGATTATTTTAGAAGAAGCCTCCAAAAAACAAGACAGGATAAAATAAGAAATTAATTCATTTGGAGAGAAATGAATGTCACCACATCTGTTGTTAAGAGGATTGAAAATCAAATGCTTAAATGGTATGGCCATGTACAAAGAATGGAAAATGAAAGATGGCCAAAAAATATATACCAATGGTCACCCGCTGGAAGAAATAAACGTGGCAGACCAAGATGGAAATGGAAAACCTACGTCAGAACTATAATGGATGATAGGAATTTGGAAGAGGGAGATTGGAATGATAGAGATAAATGGAAACTGAAGACGGCAAACCTATAAGTGGGGGAAAGCTGAAGAAGAAGAAAGAGGAAAATTTTTGGACCAAAGAGAGTTGAACAGACAGGTGAATGGAGAAGACTTACATAACAGTGAACTATATGGTCTTTATGGGAGAAGCCAGATCAAAGGTCCCAGGTTTGAGTCTCGGTCTAGGCGAAAATGTTTCTCTTCAAATATAATTTATCCTTCAGTGAGAAGTGTTAAATTAATTATAAAAACATCAATAGAAGCCATACTGGCTTTATAAAGTAGTGTTAAATTCCCAATAAATGTCTTCTTAACTAAGAAGCTGCCATTTGCAAAGATAGAAGCAAAAATTTCAAAGCATTTGGCACAAGGGAATTACAACGTATATAAGAGAAAAATTTTCATCTAGATCACAACTCGCCTCGGTAGTTCAGTTGGTAGAGCATTTGGCCTGGAAAGCCAAGTCCCGGGTTCGAGTCTCGGTCTAGGCAAAAATTTTTCTCTTCAAATATAATAATGAGAACAGCTAAGTCTTGTAGACTGTGATGGGCAGGACATGTGGTACAAATGGGAATGAAAGATGTGCATGGAAGCTTCTTTTGGGAAAACCAAAAGGAAAACACCCAGTTGGTAGACCAAGATTGAGATGGGAGAATAACATTAAACATGATTTGAGGGAAGTAGATTATACAGGGAATGATTGGAAAACATTGGCTTAGGATAGGGATGTATGTCCACATGGCCATGAACCTACAAGTTTGATGTATCAGTGAGTTAGAGTTAATTAGTGATTTATTCCTATAAAAGTTCAATATCAGTATTTCTGATCCAGGACAGTAAATAGTTGTTACTGAATAAAGCAATGTTTCAATGAGATTTGCAAAAATTATACGAAGTGTAACCATTGCTGCCAGAAGATTGTCCATGCCAGACAGATGAAAAGCAATACATGGCTGAAAGAGTGACGATCTCAAATCCCTGAGATGGTAAATATTTATTTGAAGAAAGAAAAATTAATGCTTGAACCCTGGATCTCTGACTCTGTACATCAAGTGTGATACCAATTATGCTATTTGAGAACCGATAAAAAGTCAATATTTCTTCCTTAATAAATTAATGAGTCATTTTAACATCTTACCTCATATTTCATGTTTTATCAAACACGGTAACTATAGTTTTCAAATGATCTTGTCATTCATTTTCAACCGCCATTATGACTACCGGATATTCGTTGGAATCTCCCTCTATAACGTTGCCATCCAACGAATATCCGGTAGTCATAATGGCGGTTGAAAATGAATGACAAGATCATTTGAAAACTATAGTTACCGTGTTTGATAAAACATGAAATATGAGGTAAGATGTTAAAATGACTCATTAATTTATTAATTAAGAACCTCATAATGTGTATCCCAATTTTAACTTTGAACATTTCTTCCTATTTAAACAATTCTCGTTCGTCCGAAAGCCAAAAGTCCTAGATTCAAGTCCCAGTCTGAGCATATAATTTTTCACTTCAAATATGATTCATCCATCATTGAGATGTATGAAATGAATAAAAAAAAAACTTTGATTAAATTATTTGTTACAGTGTCTATAAATAAAAAAATTTAAATTATAGAAAAAAGTGAAACTTGCAGTAAACATAGCTAACTTTGGCTATGACTGAATTCTCCTGAATCATACATCTTTCTTGTGAAAACATATGCTGTAACTGATATTAATGCTCGTTTTTAACATTAATCACATTGCATATGAAATTACTTGTATATAATTTGTGAAAAGTGGTCTTCATTCATTACCAGTGGTGAACCTAGGTCAGAGTTCTTGACATGTATAATTATGTATTAAAATCAACTTTTATAAGATTCATGATGTGTTCCGTTGAGGTATTATTCAAAATTAAAATATAAAATTATGGAATATTCACCTGAAAGGTCCGTCTCCTCAATTTAATTAATTATTTAACTGTAGCGCTTTCGGGACTTGTCCCATCATCGGCAAGATTCAAAACTGGTGTTTCACTGAAGATCTGGAAGAGGGGGTTACATACTCGTATATTGGGTTCATTTTCGTTTATCAGATTGTTGTTGTGAGCTGGAAATCATGAAAGCAGCTCACAACAATGACAATCTGATAAACGAAAATGAACCCAATACATGTAACCCCCTCTACCAGCTCTTCAGTGAAACACCAGTTTTGAATCGTGCCGATGATGGGACAAGTCCTGAAAGCGCTACAGTTAAATAATTAATTAAGTTGAGGAGACGGACCTTTCAGGTGAATATTCCATAATTTTATATTTTAATTATGTATTAAAAACAAGGGTTGTATGATTTCATTTACTTAAGTGAAATTTTATTACCTCACCTCATAATATTCTTCTTCTTATTTAATTAAATGAAAATAAAACTTACAGTTTTATTTGAATTTCATATTTATTAAGATATAATTTAGTTACAGCTGTTTCGGTACAGTGTACCGAAACAGCTGTAACTAAATTATGAATATGATATGAAAATCAAATAAAACTGTAAGTTTTATTTTTATTTCATTAAATGAGTAATGGATTTTCATCAAGTAAATACCAACTCAATTAATATATTCTTCTTAGACTAGTTTCGGAACCTTCTTCAGTTCCATCATCGTATTTTCACAGCCGTTGTTTTGTCATTCTGAAGAGCTGCCTCTTACTCCCTCTGTTGGTAGACTGAAAAACCTCAAAATCAAATAATTTTTCCCGGGAATTTCAAAGTTCATTAACTTCCCTTTCCATTTTTTTAATGTAGATTTTTTCCTCAAACCATGAGTTCTTTGGGTTTTTCTATTTGTTTTAATAATTTAGCCTTTCTTTTGATTAGATGTTTCTCTGACTAATCAAAAGAATGGCTAAATTGTTAAAACAAGTAAAAAACCCAAAGAACTCATAATTTGGGGGAAAAGTCTACAATCAAAAAAACAGAAAGGGAAATTAATTAACCCTTTAGGTGCCGTGAGCTGATTAGATCGACTCTGATGTTTCTGTCCATTACCTGCCAGACAATATGCTTAAACTAGTTGCAAAGCCAATCACATTGGCGGATGCGATTTAAATCTCTGACACAAGATATTTTACCAGTGGCATGCAAAGCATTAATTTTGAAATTCCCAGAGAAAATGATTTGATTTTGAGGTTGTTCTGTCTATCAACAGAGGAAGTAAGAGGCAGCTCTTCAGGGCGACAAAACAACAGTTGTGAAAATATTGATGATGGAACTGAAGAAGATCCCAAAACAAGTCTAAGAAGAAGATGATTATGAGGTAAGATAATATAATAACACTTAACCCTTTAGGTGCCGTGAGCTGATTAGATCGGCTCCGATACTTCTTGTCATTATCTGCCAGACAATATAATAAATTACTTGCAAAGCCGACCACATTGGCAGATGCAATTTAAATCTCTGACAAAGAGATTTTACTAGTGGCATGCAGAGGGTTAAATAAATAATACCTCATAGTGTTAATTTCTAAAAAAAAGTAAGGGTTGCATGAGTTGGATGTGTTCTCATTTAAAATTAAATTGTTGTTTTTAATAGTGAGTGGAGAACATATTTTTAACGACTCACCTCATACAATTTCAAATTTCTTTGATACCGATGATTTCAGACAACTGGGAGTCATGACTGAAGAGGGACGAGATGTCTGAAACCTTCGGTATCAAAGAAATTTGAAATTGCATGAGGTGAGTCATTAAAAATATGTTCTCCACTCACTATTAATGATAGAACCTCATAATGTTTACTTCCCAATATTAATTTAAATAAATTGTTTATTTATTTTAAAATTTCAGGTTCCTCTAGTATTGATGTTTTTATTATTAATTTTAACACTTCTCAGTCCTCTAGTATATTAATTATATAATTTTTACCTGGTAAGTCAGTTGTCCTCAAGTAAATTATTAACCTTCTTCAAGTTATTCTAATATGGAGGCCTTTCGAAAACAATGTTTCATCTTCTATGTTTTAACTGGAACTGATGGTGTTATATATAAATGCAGAAGGTGAAACATTGTTTTCGAAAGGCCTCCATATTAGAATAACTTGAAGAAGGTTAATAATTTAGTTCAAGACGACTGACTTACCAGGTAAAGATTATATAATTAACATCTTATTACATAACCTCAACGGTGCTTTAATATGAATTCCCCTAGTAATGTTTTTCTTTAATATTTAAAGGAAGTAACACTATGAGGTTTATTTTAATTATTGTGAGTTAGGTATTTTTCTGACTCACCTCATATTTATGATTTTCTTGCAGACCATTTTTTTTTATTCAAAGCCACCAGTTTTTTGTCATTTCAACATTTCTGGTATTCTCTCCTGGCACTGGCATATTGTAACCCAGTACTGAGATTGGGAGATGGAATTACGCTGCCCCCAATGATATGATTGGTGATGGTAATGATGCACCGGAGAAGTCTTAATCTTAGGTTATTATGATAAATGATGATGCAAAGGGTTGTTGTTTTAAACAGGGAGGAGACACTCTAATTCTTTCTAGATTGAAAGCTTACAGGAACCAATCTGGACAATAACTCAGTGTCCAATCCCTACCTTCTCGTGGTGCAGCTGTTAACATATTGTTTATGCAATATGGACTAAAGAGATGGACTACCCACACCAATTAGCACTGGTCAGCTTGGTGGGTTATAGACCAATCTGATATTTCTTCCTTTTCTAGTACCAGATCCCTCTTTTTGCCTTCCTATCCAGTCTCCCTTGACTGACCTCTTGTTTTCTTCTACCCTGATGGTGAGTATTCGAGGCCAAAGGGTTCATTTCTGTCTTTCCTATCTCTCTTTCTTTTAACCTCATGGGCATTCAATAGTCCCACGCCATAGCCGAGCGGTTAAGGTAGGAAGTCTTGGCGCAGAGCTACGGGACTTGCACTGGTTCGAGTCTCCATGGGGGAAGAAATTTTCTCATGGTATTTCCGCCAGTATGGGACTGGTGCCCACCCAGCATCGTGAGGCAATTGGGTAGCTACAATAAGTAGCGGCTCCAGGTTGAGGAACCAGCTATAACGGCTGGGGGACTCGACATGCTAACCACATGTCACCCCTACACTGGCTGTTGATCATCTACCTCTGTGATTGACACATGTGGATGTGAAGGGCCAGCAGCCGGCTGGTAAAAGGGCAACCGCTGAAAAGTGGAAAGACCCTCAATCGGAATCGGGCATTCAATGCCCACATAAACTGCATGTATATGCAGCCCCATTGTAACTTATACACCATAAGTATCCAATGGATACGTGTCATCAGCTGCAACTGGATACACGTAATGAAGAATGAAATGATGATAATGATGGCCAGATTATGCTTGGGACCGTTTGGGCCTTAAACTTTCCTGACATGTCATACAGTGAGGAAAATCCCCAAAAAACCTCACCCAGGAAACTTGTCTCCTGACTGGGGAATGAATCCAGGCCTTCTGCATGACAAAGCAGCATGCTATTTTGAGACAACAATGGTGAACATCTCTACTGTAATCATCGTGAACAGTTAGGGTTTAGGCCTTTTGTTAGATTGTTCCCGTTTTCTCCAGATGAGTCTGCAGTCTCCATCTTGTCATTGGTTTGTAGTTTAACACATTGGTGACGGGCCACGGAGATCTCCGTGTTTAAATGGCCAGCGCTAGACGACCGGTCACGGAGATTTCCGTTTTTACGTTTTCTAAGGCTTCCCTGCCTCTTCGCTTTTGAATGAGGCATTCAATTTTGTTTCTTCTCATTGTGAAATAAATTTTAGTTGTATTTGTACCCCTCTTTTTATGAAATTGCCAACTTTACAGAATTGTTTACAATTTTATGACAGATGGCTGGTGAAATATGGAATTTTAGTGCGGGTAGTTAAGCGATTACGGGATACGTATGTAACCTGTAAATATAATTTTGCAGAGCGGAAAAATTAAAAGAAACTCTATTTTGCGTTCTGGAGCCGAAATTTATATCTGTGGCATCATGTCCACCAGGATAATTATTATAATAGTGTGGCTATAGCTGAAAATTTGCTCGAAAGAAAGACGAGAGCTTCTGAAGCAATAAAGATTAACAGAGGGCTTCCAAAATCATTTGTGGAAGCAGGAAATAAACTCAAACCAGGAGAAAGTGTTTTTGTAGTAAGGGGGACCTTTTGCTACAAACATGGAAAGATAAAAGAGACGTAAGAATGGTTAGCACATTGCATCAGGCAACACGAGAGTGGGAGGAGTAAAGTTGTAAAATTGCCCTATTGAATACTTCAATATAACAAGTATGTGAAGGGTGTAGACAGGGCTGACCAATACCTATCATATTACTCCATCCTTAGAAAAATAGTGAAATGGTGCTAGAAAGTTGTATTGTGGCTCCTGAATTGTACACTCTTTAATGCTTTCAGGGTCTATAAATTTCAAAATCCTAACAGCAAAATGTCAAACAGAAGTTTTTTGCTTGAAACAGCCTCTTGTTTGGCAGTCGTGAAATTAGGAACAGATGACAGGGAAGACGAGGAAAGACAGAGTGAAAAGAAACCACTTCTAAGAGACCACCTCATGACCCACCAGGGAGGCTAAGACATTAAGAAAAATAAATTAACACCAACTGTGATTGGAAAGAAAATAATACCCTCAAAACTTTGCCGCGATTTTAGTGAACACAAGAAAAGAAACTCGCTACGTATGCTCTTTTGCACTTTGCCTTTACATAAAGGGAAATGTTTCCAACGCTATCAAACCCTCAATTTCTACTAGAAAGTCTGGTGAGAACACTAATAAATATTTACTTATGCATTATTGTTATTGATTGTAAATATATTGATATAAAAGCCACACTGTGCTAGCGCGGTTTAAAATTTAAAAGTCCACCCTACTGACAGAAATCTCCGGTCCAGCAACGGTGGGTGCAACGCAGAGCTGTCGGTCACCAATGTGTTAAAGTCTGCCAAGGGATTCTGTCCTTGTTTATTCTTCTTGCATGCTGTAGCCAATTTTCTTGGTATCCTTAATTTCTTGCATTATATTTCTTACTTTAAGGGAGGAGAGGAGATTACGAGTATTTAAGAATAAAGTTCTTAGGAAAATTTTTGGTCCAAAGAGAGATGAACAGACGGGTGAATGGAGAATACTTACATAACAGTGAACTACATGGTCTTTATAGGAAGCCAGATATAATAAGAACAGTTAAGTCTCGTAGACTGCGATGGGCGGGACATGAACGGGAAATGAAATATGTGCATGGAAACTTCTTGTAGGAAAACCAGGGGGAAAACACCCAATTGATAGACCAAGAATGAGGTGGGAGAATAACATTAACTATGATTTGAGGGAAGTAGATTATACAGGGAAACATCAGCTCGGGATAGGGATGTATGGAGAGCTTATGTCCATATGGTCGTGAATCTATGGGTTCGATAGTGCCAGTGATTTACATATATTTTGCATTAAATTTTTACCTGATAGATTCACTTCTTATATGATCCATATGTGTTACTCCCATTATATGCCTGAGAAATTTAATTTTACTGCTTCCAATTTTTGTCATCTCTACTAATCTAATTTACAGTATTATTCTACCAGTTATATTATATGGATGTGAAACATGGACTCTTACTTTAAGGGAGGAAAGAAGAATATGAGTATTTGAGAATTTTTGGACCAAAGACAGATGAACAAACAGGTGAATACCACATAACAGTGAACTACATGGTCCTTTTAGGCAGCTAGATATAATAAGATCAATTAAGTCTTGTAGACTGCGATGGGCAGGACATGTGGCATCAATGGGGAATAAAATATGTGCATGGAAGCTTCTTGTAGGAAAATCAGAGGGAAAATGCCCAATTGCTAGACCAATATTGAGATGGGAGAATAACATCAACTATGATTCGAGGGAAGTAGATTATACAGGGAATGATTGGAAAACATCAGCTCAGGATAGGGATGTATGGAGAGCTTATGTCCGCACAGCCATGAACCTTAGGGTTTGATAGTGCCAGTGAGTTAGTTAGTTTATATTTATTGCATTAAATTTTTACCTGATAGATTCACTTCTTATACAATCCATACGTGTTACTCCCCTTATATGCCTGAGAAATTTAATTTTGCTTCTTCCAATCTTTGTCATCTATACTAATAATCTAATTTATAATACTGTTATGCAATATAACACTCTTTGATTCTGGTTTCACCACTGATGTAAATATTTAACTTTTACAGGAATTAATCACTATGAGGTTTAATTTATGGTAAAATCAAATGTTTCTTACCTCTCCTCATGCAAATCTTCTAAGTAGATCGCGATTTCAAGACTATAACGATCTCATCTTCAGTACTATTTTGGTGGCTGATGTTATGTCGATCGGAAGAAACTCTTCTTCTTCCCTCTTTTGGTGGACCAATAAAACTCTGGATCAGGTCAGAATTCACAGGAATTTCTAAGTTCATAAGTTTTCCTTCATTTTTATGAATGTGGATTTTTTTCCAAACTGTGAGTTCCTTTTGTTTATCTATTTGTTTATTTAGACTGGCTTTTGATTAAATTAAATGTTTGGGAAATGCTTGGTCCGAAAAACATTTAATTGGATCAAAAGCCAGTTTAATTAAACAAATAGATAAACATAAGGAACTCACAGTTTGGGAAAAAATCCACATTCAGAAAAACGAAGGAAAACTTATGAACTTTAAAATTCCTGCAAATTCTGACATGATCCAGAGGTTCATCGGTCCACCAACAGAGGGAAGAAGAAGAGTTTCTTCCGCTCGACATAACATCAGTCGCCAAAATAGTACTGAAGATGAGACCGTTATAGTCTCGAAATTGTGATCTACTTAGAAGATTTGTATGAGGAGAGGTAGGAAACATTTGATTTTACCATACTTTCATGGTAACTGATTTTTGTTCCACATGTTAAATCAAAGTTGTAGAGGCTTTTATTGTTAAAGAAGTGTAATTGATACGAGAAGCTTAACTTTTCTAAACATTTATGTGTGCCTCAGGGAAAGAATAAGCATCACATTAGATTCAAAATGGAGGGCATATTTATATGTACATTTTTATGAATTATAAATAATAATTATATATATTGACTTAGGCTTTCACGGCCAGAGTTATTATGATGATCTTGTAGAAGATTTCTGGGCTGTTGGCCGTGGTCTTGAGGCTTGTAGTTCCCCGACGTTTCGCCAGAGACTGCGTCCGGTATCCTCAAGTGTTGTCTTGGCAATTTTGTCGACTACCTGCCCTATTTATACATTTATCCGCGACGTGTTCTCTGCGCGGTCCGTTACTTCATAAATTGTATCTGCCTTCTGGTTGGTTAGCATTAGGGTCTTCTATTGCACCAATAAGGTTGCTGTCTGATGTTCTAGTAGATACCAGTCTTAAAAAAGGCCAAATGTAAACCACTACAAGAACAATCTACTAGAACATCAGACAACAACCTTATTTGTGCAATAGAAGACCCTAATGCTAACCAACCAGAAGGCAGATACAATTTACAAAGTAACGGACTGTGCAGTGAACACATCACGGATAAATGTATAAATAGGGCAGGTAGTCGACAAAATTGCCAGTCTCAAGACAACGCTTGAGGATGCCAGACGCAGTCTCTGGCGAAATGTCGGGGAACTACAAGCTTCAAGACCACGGCCAACAGCCTGGAAAACTTCTACAAGATCATCGTAATAATTATATGATCCATGTGGAATGATTTGAGGCTATGATTATTGTATATTAATTTACCTGTTTTTTAAAAATGAAATTTTATTATTTTAATGGAGTAAGGTGTATTATAAATTAGTATTACATTGTATGAATTTACTCTAGCAGAGATGTATTAAAGTCAATATTTCACAAGTGAAAATGTTAATACAAAACTTTCATCTAATTAATCATTTTGTCAGTACAAAGATCAATCTCGGAAAAGAGATTTGTAATATAATTTGCTGTAAGATCAAGATTTTCATTTGCTAAATCCATGGACATTAAGAATAAAGAGTGCAAAGGATTGTCCTGACTCTTCCTAAAAGATTAAATGAAATAGAAAACTGCCATAATGTCTCAAATCTTTTGGGTCAAATTATCACAAGTGGCAGAGGAATCCAAATTGATATTTTGAAATACAATCTAATAACACTGGTCAACATGATTTTTGCCTCATGAGTACCAATAGTTGTACTTAATGCAGTCTTTTATCGTGTTTTCAAATATGTATTTGGAATTTCTCCATCACCCACAGTTTTTTTATTTCAATTTCAATTAATGGATTTAAATAATTATTTTTTTAATAAACATTTATTTGTCCATTGTAAAATAAAACCAAATGGGATCCTAATATGCTGGCCGATTACTGTTGGACCATCAAGAGGGATGCTCCACAGGCAAAATATAGCAGAAAATCGTCATTTCTTACTTCCTAGGTGAGTCCGAATGTTCGAATATTGTGTTGTTACGAATGTAGAAAATATTAAAGTGTTTGAAATTATAAATGCCTGTCTCTCGGAAACCTTGCGCGATGGAGAAAAACCAATATCATATTTGAATTCAGGAGAAAAAATACTATCAGAATCACATATTTTTCTTTCTGAGACAAAAATGTTTCTTTTTTGTTGCTCAGTATAATCAGATATACAGTATTTAAGGAACATTTTATCACCTCACCACTTCTTCTTGTTAGACCAGTTTCGGGACCTATATTCGGTTCCATCCTCAGTACTTTCATGACTGTTGTTATGTCATCTTGAAGAGTCACTTCCTGCTGCCTCTGTTGGTAGACTGAAGAACCTCGAAATCAAATCACTTTCCCTAGGAATTTCAAAATTTATTAATTTGTCCTCTTTTTTTATGTAGATTTTTTCCCAAACCATGAGCTCTTTAGGTTTTTGCTATTTGTTTAATTAACTTAACCTGCCTTTTGATTTGATGTTTTTCTGACCATGCTGGGCAGCTACTGCAGATTTTTCTACTTCCCCGTTTTTGACATTCCTGAGATGTTTTTTCACTCTAATTTTTAATTTTTTTAAACGTGAAAGAACATCTCAGGAATGTCAAAAACGGGGAAGTAGAAAAATCTGCAGTAGCAGCTCATGTTTGGTCAGAAAAATATCAAATTTAAAGAAATGCTAGATTAATAAAACAAGAAGGAGAAATTAATGAAAATTAAATTAAAAAATGGATAAAGGGAATTCAAGACAACATGAGAAAGAGAAATATGACAGAAGCAGACACGCAAGACCGGGAAGTGTGGAAGAAAAAAAATTGTATATTTTGGTTGAGGATACCTGTGTAAATAACAGAAACAATCCTGAAATAAAAATTTTAATAATTAATTTTGAATTCCCAGGGTATGTGATTTGATTTGGAGATTCATCGGTCTACCAACAGATAGAGGAAGAAGCAGTTCATGAATATGACAGAATAATGGCCATGAAAGTACTGAAGATGGAACCAATTAGATTCAGAAACCGGTCTAGTATGAGGTGATGTGATAAAAAATGTTTTCTTAAATTTAATATATACCTCATAGTGTTCCTATAAAGTTTAATTTTCATTACATTGTTCACATTCATAAATACTCGTATAGAGTCAGAGAACCAGAAAATGTGTAAAGGTGATTTATTTTCATGCCTTAAGAATCATACAGAAACAAAATTAAATCTTAATATTTAATTTTAGGAAGTGATATTTTGAGGTTATTTTAATTATATTATTTTTAGTTTGATCATCTTACCTCAATATCAATGTTGATTTGTTCTTGGACAAGTTTCAAAACAATTCTGTTTTATCGTCTGGACAAGCTGACGATAAAACAGAATTGTTTTGAAACATGTCCAAGAACAAATCAACATTAATATTGAGGTAAGATGATCAGACTAAAAATAATATAAAATGAAAACTTGTTTGTCCAAGATAAATCTGATGATGTCCATGGTTTATATCAAGTGTAAAATCTTTGTTCTGACCACAGATATTCTAATTTGGTGGAAAATTCTCTTTCCTGTTCAGTACGTACATTCTAAGTAGAATGTTGAGTATCCTACTTTTGGAAAAAACAGTTGCATATTTGTATGATACAAGTAATTTGAAGTGACTTGATATTATATTGTTAAATGATCATAAGAAAGAATTAAATTTTGTTACCTTAATTCCAAATCCTCGTAACTTGCTTTTGTTAATTTACATTTCTTATTATCTTTATATACAAAAATGAGTGTGAGTTATTCTGTCCTTTATGGACCAATTTGAATGGGATTTTCACCATCATTTAGAGAATTTTTCTGGAACAATTAATGTATATAACATTTTGCTGTACATACTATAGAAGTGGAGCTAAAAAAATCCATGACAGCATATGTCTATCATTTACGGATAACTCACATTAACCATTTTTGTCTTTCAGCTCATTGATGCGAAGAAGATCGGGATAAGTAGATTCCTGAGCAACGCCAGGTATTCAGTATAGGGTATCTAAAAATAATTACGATATAAATTTATAATTATTTTTCTTTCTTATTTATTCAACTAAACTGAAAAAACACATTTAATTTATTTAGGCCTAGCGGTGCATGCCTGGTATTAGCTAGTTGTTAATAAAAATTATTGTATTACAAGCTCAAAAAAAAAACTCCATTGTGTGACAGGCCTAGATTGCCCTTGGCCTACCAGCTGGCTGCTGGCTTCACATCCATGTGTGTTAATTACAGACTTGGATGTTCATTTGGACAGTTTAGGGGTGACATTTGGTCAGCATACCAGGTCCCCCAGCCATTGTATAATAAGCTAATTGTTTAATTAAAGCATAGAAACCATACTTGACGATTCACTCTTAATATCTTCAAGACAAACAGCTTGTATTGCCTAACGCAGTGATTCTCAAATTATACATATAAACAGTATGAAATATTAAGTTATGTAGATAGGAAATAACACTATGAGGTTTTTTAATATTGTTTATTTTTTATTATTTCACTCACCTCATAATTCATAGCAGACCCGGTTATAAGGAGAGAGGACTGATTCGGAAATTCTTCGGTCAGCCACCAGATGGCGCAGAGGTCAGTCTGCAGGATAGAAAGCCGTTGGACTTCAGTTGTGAACGTGACACAGCATTGAGAATGTCATAAAAGATGTGAAGAAACCCAGGGTCTGCTATGAATTATGAAGTATGAGGTGAGTGAAATAATAAAAAATAAACAATAGTATGAAATATTATAATATTTCCACAGAAATCCCACATAACTCATGCTGTATACTGTAACTATAAACGCAGGCCTGGATATGAGGGGAAAAATTATGATTTTTAAAAGATATTATGAACCAAATAATTTTGGAAATACTGGCCTAATGTTAAATATTTAGTTACAAGTTTTCTGGAATTAAGGTAGTGATTTTTCATGTTTAAAATAAATTTAATTACATTTGATGTTTTAGTATATGATATTCATAAATTTAGAATAATTATAAATTTATTTACGAATAAAGTCACTCATTATTTTAAGTTTTACAATCTGAATTAGGTCTTCGACCTAAGATGTGCCAGCTGTGTGGCATAATTTTCTAATTGTACAATGCAGACATTCATGGCTGGTAGCCACAGTATTAAAAGATTCCATTGGCCTGCCATTGGATGATGGATGATAAATCATAATGAAGCGCCAGAAGAGTCTTTATCCTTAAACTTAACCTAAATTCCAGACCATGTGCAACCACAGGAATAATCCCCTTTAAGGAAAAATTCCTATATTGACTTAGGCTTTCATGGCTGGAGTTGTTATGATGATCTTGTAGAAGATTTCTGGGCTGTAGGCCATGGTCTTGAGGCTTGTAGTTCCCCGACGTTTCCCCAGAGACTGCATGCAGCATCCCCAAGACAACCCTTGAGGATGCCGCACGCAATCTCTGGCGAAACGTTGGGGAACTACAAGACCACGGCCAATAGCCCGGAAATCTTCTACAAGATCTCATAAAAATTCCTACGGTGAAACCTGGGATCTCATGAACTGCAGTCAGAAATGCTGACCACTAGCCCATGAGGTTTGTGCAACTTGTAAAAGTACAGTAAAAAATTCTCAATAACTGTAAGTTTTAAATAATTACATATTTTTGATATTGGAACTGAAAAAAAAAAGTATTTTAAATGCCAATAATTTGAATAATAAAGCCCATAAACAAACAAAATTAAAATTTTATAAAACAATGGCTGTCCCTGTCCTTTTGTATGGGAGTTAATCTTGGATTACCACTACCAAACAAGAAAGTAAAATCCAAGCAGCCGAGATGAAATTTTTAAGAAGAGTAAAAGGCTGCACTAGAATGGACCAGATATGAAACGAGGATATCTGTGAAGAACTGCAGATCTACTCCATAAAAGAAAAGATATTTAACAACAAGATACAGTGGAAAGAACATGTAGAAAGAATGGAAGAAAGTAGATTACCAAATAAAATCTTCCATTATTTTCCAAGAGGAAGAAGAGATGCCGGACGTCCTCGGAAGAGATGGTCTTAGATCTATTAGTGAAGACGGAACAGGCAACTCTTGCCTAAACCAGGAAGTGAAGAAGAAGAATGCCAATAATGGATAAAATGAATTATGTTAATTTTATTTGACAGCAACCATTTAGGCCAGTCTGACTCTTTACATATATCATGCTGTAGATTTATTTAACCATCCTCATAAAATCATTTTAAACTAGTCTGTTGCCATAATTAGTTATATTTGAGAGCATAAAAATTGGTAAAATGGATTTTATACTAATTCTATTTTCTTGAAAGTTTCTGGCGGATCCCCTGAAATAACAGAGCCAAACCCTTTGGGAACTTTAGAAATAATTAACACTTTTGAAATTCATATTAAAGCACCATTGAGGTTATGTAATAAGATGATAATTATAAAATTGGTTCATAGTTAAATATGGGAAATAACATTATGAGGTTCTTAATTTGTAAATTAATGAATCATTTTTTAACATCTTACCTCATAATTTTGAAAAAGAAGCCCTACTTTTAAAATATTTGGAAAAACCTTTAGAATTGACAATTTGGGAGAAGATATATATTCAGAAGAACAAATTTAGATCCATGAATTTCGAGATTCCTGATGAACGTGACCTCATCTCAAAGTTCATCAAATCAACACCAGATGGCAACGTTATTGATGGAGATTCCAACGAAAATCCGGTAGTCATAATGTTGGTTGAAAATGAGAGAGATCCTTCTCTCGAAAACTAGTTCCAGTGTTTGAAGAAACATAAAATATGAGGTTCCGATTCCGATTGAGGGTCTTTCCACTTTTCAGCGGTTGCCCTTTTACCAGCCGGCTGCTGGCCCTTCACATCCACATGTGTCAATCACAGAGGTAGATGATCAACAGCCAGTGTAGGGGTGACATGTGGTTAGCATGTCGAGTCCCCCAGCCGTTATAGCTGGTTCCTCAACCTGAAGCCGCTACTTATTGTAGCTACCCAATTGCCTCACGATGCTGGGTGGGCACCGGTCCCATACTGGCCGAAATACCATGAGAAAATTTCTTCCCCCATGGAGACTCGAACCAGCACAAGTCCCGTAGCTCTGCGCCAAGGCTTCCTATCTTAACCGCTCGGCTACGGCACGGGACAAATATGAGGTAAGATGTTAAAAAATGGCTCATTAATTTTCGTATAAAATTGGTACCTGGTAAGTCAGTCGTCCTCAACTAAATTATTAAACTTCATCAAGTTATTCCAATATGGAGGCCTTTCTCCACAAGAACATATCCACAGACATAAATCTGTTATACAACACATTCAGTACCAGTTAAAATGCTGAAGATGAAACATTGTTTTTGAAAGGCCTCCACATTGGAATTACTTGAAGTTTAATAATTTAGTTGAGGACAACTGATTTACCACGTATCAGTTTTATAATTAACATCTTACTATAGAAATAAGGAATACATTTACTAATATATTCAAGAGCCCTATGTAATCTAATACTCATTTAACTTAAAATATTATAAGAATGAAATTTTGGAGTGACTTTGTTCTATACCCGAGCCGTCATATCTCCGGCTTTGAAGTTTAGGTTATGCGAGAGGTAAAGGGAGAATTCGCCCTCTACTGCCAATAAGGATATGGTTGTAGTGGGAGTAGATATCTGCCACGACCAATCACTGCTCTTGACGCAGATATAGCGCGCTGGTAAGGTTTAAAATTGCTGAGATGTTGTCAGCTGTATGTCTGCTAACCGTATACATAAAGTGGCCACTCCCACTGAATATCCATATTGGCAACACAGTCATGAAAACGTCAAGGCCGGAGAATCAGTGGCTGCAGTATATAAATACTGTATATGATCTACTTGATCTTAAAAAACTGAAATTATTAATTTTGTGAGTTGTAATTCAAGTGATAAAACTGTAAATAATTACAGTATGAAACATGAGTGCTACTGAAAAAAAAAGAACAACTTTGTACCTAACAATAGCAATGAAAATATTACAATTTAACAACCAACAGTTGTATTTAACAAATTTGTCATTTATGAAAATAAAAATATTACGGTACAAATTACCATTTTTTTTCATTTCAGGACAATTACTGTACTCCCAGTGAAAGAAAGCCCCCATGCAGGGATGACGTTCTAGTGCAGAACAGGTGGTGTTGAGTTTGCATGTAGGTGGATTCCTCAAATACCATTGGCTAGCGATGACGTGGTGATTGTTGTCCGTTGTAATACACATAACAAATTATATTAGTTGGTACATATTCCTGCTATCCAGCAACTTTTATTGTTTTGATCTTTTTAATACAAATTTTAACATTTGTAATGACAGATAATTATTACTTTGAAAAGAAAAATTAATGCCTGAATCGGGATTTGAACCTGAGGCCCTCTAACTTGATACATTAGCATGCTATTGTCTGCACTATTCAGGCATCCCAATGCAAATGCTAATCTATGATGTTCTAGTGCAGAACAAGTGATATTGAGTTTGCATGTAGGTGGATTCCTCAGATACCATTCGCTAGTGATGATGTGGCGATTGTTCGTTGTAATACACATAACAAATTATATTAGTTGGTACATATTCCTGCTATCGAGCAATTGTTTTGATCTTTTTAATACAAATTTTAACATTCGTAATAACAGATAATTATTACTTTGAAAAGAAAAATTAATGCCTGAATCATGATTTGAACCCAAGGTTCTCTAACTTGATACATTAGCATGCTACTGACTGCACTATTCAGGCATCCCAATGCAAATGCTAGTCTTTCTCATTCGTATACTATTCTCCTTTCTTTTCATAATCCATCCATCCATAGTAATTCTGCCCGAAGGCAGGTCCTTCACTGCAATCATAGCATTTTCATGCTATGCTTGCAGCTTTACTAGGGAATTGTGTAGGTGTGATAGCTTCCCGTTGCTTTCCACACCGGTGAAGGATGATGATGATATTGATAATGGTAAGGATGATAATGATGATGATGATGGCCATATGATTTCGGGGACCGTTTGGGCCTTAAAGTTTTCCTGACTTTTGTCTTACAGGTGAGGAAAAACCCCGATAAAAACCTCACCCAGAAAAACTGCCCCAACTGGGGATCGAATCCGGGCCCGCTGCGTGACAAGGCAGCACGCTACTTCGAGACCACAGCGGTGGACCTTTTCATAATAAGGTTTATTATTTTAAAATACAATAGGGAGTAACATTAAGAGGTTTGTTTAATAATTAAAACATTTTGTCTGTTCATTCTTACCTCTTAGAGTTGTTTTTGTCGAACATATGTTTCAAGGCTTCTTAGACCCATCGTCAGCGATTACAGACTGAATTTTCTCATGTTGTCGGTCGTGATTCTTGATTCCTGATCTCTCTGCCTCTGGTCGAATGAATTTACTAATGAGGTTCCTTTCTCCAGGAATTTCATAATTCTTTCCTTGTTCTTCTGTATGTAGATTTTTTCCCATATACTGAGTTCATTTTTGTTTTCTAACTGTTTTAATAATTTTGTGTTTACATTTATTTAGTGTTTTTCTGACCAAACGTGAGCAGCCACTGCAGAGTTTTCTATTTCCCCTTTTTTTTTTTTACATTTCTTATGTGTTCTTTAGTTCGAATGGTTAAATTTCGTTCTGTTTTCCTTACGCATATCTTATGACAGTCTGCACATTTTATTTGATATATTCCTGATTTTTTACCATCATCAATCTTTTCATTTTTATTAGATTTTATTAGTATATTTAAACTATAATCATTCTTTGGTACTAAATTATTATTAAATAGAGGCAAAGAGTGCAGGAATCAAGAATCAGGGCCGACAAAATGAGAAAATTCAGTCTGTAATCGCTGACGATGGGGCTAAGAAGCCTTGAAACATATGTCAGACAAAAACAACTATAAGAGATAAGAATGAAGATTTATTGTGTTAATTTAACTGTTACACTCACATGACATCACACTTAGTTTTCTAGTTTTAAATGTTATATTAGTTTTAATCATGCTTACAGCATATTGCCAAACTATGTTTTCAAAGTGTACAATACAACCTAGACTCGCATGGCATTCGGCTCAGTTGCATTCCTTTTTAGGACATTCTTTCTCTGGGAGTACAGTAATATTAACATCATATCTAGCTGAAGATCCAACGAAGGACTACCTCCTCCGTAATGTAACAATTAAATCTTCTGAATTGTATTCCAGAATACCCAGGTTTGACTTTCTGTTTAATTCCTTGGAAATGTTCCTCTGAGCATAGGATCAAAATGGATTCATTGAGGATAACTGAGTAGTTATTTGAAATGACTGTTTAACTCATGCCCCAAATAGCAGTCAATGACCAATCACGTTTCAATGAATAAGAATTAAATGAATCGTGATTTCTTCTTACCTCATATTTCTATGTTTTTTAAACACAGCACTGCAGTATCGGTGACCCATTGTCACCAGGTCGTGAAAACAGCTGATGATGGTGACAATGGGTCGCCGATACTGCAGTGCTGTGTTTAAAAAAACATAGAAGTATGAGGTAAGAAGAAATCACGATTCATTTAATTCTTATTAATTGAACCTCATAATGTTAAAAATTCCCAAATTTAATATATAAACATTTCAATGAATTTTGATTTACAACCAATCACAGTCTTTTTCACCTTGATTTTATCACTTTCATTTTATCAAGTGGCTTCCAGATTGTATATATAGTGCACGAATGTAACCAGATTCTGCTTTCGAGATATCATAGAAAAACATTTGTAGCATTAAAAAATGAAACCACTGTTTGCAGTTTCTTAAATGTATTATTTTTCAGGAATTAATGTTGCAGAAAAATATAATTGACATATTTACATCATAGCACATCAGAAATTAATTAATAACCTGTAATAATATGTTTCATTTTTTCTCTGCTAGGATACATTCTTACAATATTGTGATTCTTATTTGGCAATAAATATGATCTGGTTGCAGTGATGAACAAACGAAACATAACGTTTCTCATTTGTTTTCAAACATCACCGTTTACACTAAATATATAAATATTTTTAAATAACTATATTTAAATAATGTTTTGTGAGTAAACAGCTTAACTTTATTTTGTTAAATAGTCCTAACAAATGCCACTCTTGATTTCCAGATTCTCTAGATAAATTGGAAATCACTCGTAGCATTACTTATGATAAACAGCAAATATTATATATTGTGATACAAAATCAAAATGCATTAATTGTACTAAAACAGAATTGAGGAATAACAGTTTTTAAAAATGTGACACAAGCATCTAATTCATTTTTATGGGATTTCAGTAATGAATATCTTATAATCAATGGTAAAGAGAACAATTTTTGCCTGAACCTTTAGCTTTCCATGCTAACGCTCTGACCACTGAGCTAATTCAGGCTTCATTCCTATCCAAGCATAAATCCTTCCTTTACTTACTGTCTTGGTCCCACATTCAACTGCAATGAATTATCATTCACAAATACACAATGAATGGTTTCTACATTAAGAAGACATGAAGGGACTCCACACAGCTATAGCATTATTTATTAAATTAATATTGAGAAGCTAAAGCTATTACTATTATAGAAATAAGTAAATTAATGAACACAATTAAATTGTAATCAATGGTAAAGAGATAAATTTTTGCCTGAACCGGGAATCGAACCCCGAACCTTAGCTTTCCGTGCTAATGCTCTGACCACAGAACTTATTGATTACAACAATTTAATTGTGTTCATTAATTTACTTATTTCTATAATAGTAATATGTTTAGTTTCTCAATAGTAATTTAATGAATATCTTACTGTTCCCATAAACCCCATTTCACCCATTGTTAATTTTCTTTCATCAATGTTTCTAATGGCCATCCTTCACTGCTGTATATTTTAAATATATAATAAATATTGACTAAAATAGATATTTCATTACATTGTGCTCAGCAATACAGAATTAATAACATTAATATAAAATTATAGAATATTCACCTGAAAGGTCCGTCTTCTCAACTTAATTAATCATTTAACTGTAGCGCTTTCGGGACTTGTCCCATCATCGGCAGGATTCAAAACTGGTGTTTCACTGAAGATCTGGTAGAGGGGGTTGTATGTATTGGGTTCGTTTTCGTTTATCAGGCTGTCGTTGTGAGCTGCTTTCATGATTTCCATCTCTTCGAGTACGTTTATCTTCGCTGGATTATTTTCTCTGTGCATTACTGTTAGGGTGTTTTCAATATTTAACATGCGATGTCCTTCATGGATAACGTGTTTTGCATAGCTTGATTTCCCTTCTGCGTGAATGAAGTCTCGAAAATGTTCTTTGAATCTGATGTTAAAACTCCTGTTTGTCCTTCCTATATAAAATTTGTTGCAGTCCTTACATGTCAGTTTATAAACTCCTTTGCTGTTGAAAATGTTATTGTTTATTATGTTGTTTAATTTGTTATTGGTTCTGTATGCTATTTTTACGTTTTTATCGGCTTTCTTTAGTGCATTGGCTAATTTTGTCGTTTCTTTTCCTGTGTATGTAAGTGTTATCCATGTTTTCTTGTTGTTGTCAGATTATAAAAGTTGATTAATAACATGTCCAAAAGATTTATTCCACAAAATAGACTATACAAATATTCTTGTTTATGCACCCAAAGAACAAAGATATTAAGAAAAACTTTAGTGCATTGGCTAATTTTGTCGTTTCTTTTCCTGTGTATGTAAGTGTTATCCATGTTTTCTTGTTGTTGTCAGATTATAAAAGTTGATTAATAACATGTCCAAAAGATTTATTCCACAAAATAGACTATACAAATATTCTTGTTTATGCACCCAAAGAACAAAGATATTAAGAAAACAACATCCTCTCCTTCCATCGGCAGAATTGTAACCAACTCCTTAAGTTGGTTCTCCTGGAAGGCGGAGTTACGTTACCCCGATGATATGATAGATGATGAATGATAAAAAAGCACCAGGAGAGTCCTTAAACCTAAACTTAACTTACCGTAAATCCAGATCATGCGAGGCCACATGAATAGTT
This sequence comes from Diploptera punctata, assembly GCA_030220185.1. Taxonomy (NCBI): domain Eukaryota; kingdom Metazoa; phylum Arthropoda; class Insecta; order Blattodea; family Blaberidae; genus Diploptera; species Diploptera punctata. Next base: position 210,844 of record JASPKZ010003048.1, on the reverse strand, counting down.
TCCTTTAAGAAAAAATATCTGTAGTCTTACCAGGAATTGAACCCAGGATCTCATGAACTGTAGTCAGAAACTCTTGACCACTAGTCCGTGAGTCTGATAAAACTTTAAACAATGTCAGTTGGGCAGTCATTAATAAGCTGTGTACCAGTGCTAACTGCCAAGTACAGTCTGGAGATGAAGTGAATGAAAGTTCGGTACGAGATACGAGAGGGGAAATCCAACCAAACATGCCCACAAATACAGGAACATTCATATGTCACATATCAGTGTGGTTTATTTCAGTCAGGCGTGTTTTATGATTCTGCATCAGACTTGAAACTAGCATGCCCACTGAGAGACAAAAAGTTCATATACAATCCCTCATGATGTAATATGCTGAGTAAGACATTCCTCATGGTTGCTTTCTTCTGAGATGTGGATTGTAGCTGAATAGTGAACTCTCGACAATTATTTTAACTGATTGTGAACAGTGAATTGTTTGTCTCTTTCTCTCGTGTTAGAAGCTGGTATAATATCTGAGCCCATCCTGTCCATATATGTATATATATATAAGAAAAATGAATGTTTGTACCGACTTGCTCGGTGGCGTAATCGGAAGCGCACTGGGATATAAATCCAGAGGTCCGGGTTCAAGTCCCGTCCGAGCATTTATTTTTCTTATCATGTCATATTAAGCTTGCATTGCTCAATGTCAAAAAATTAATTATAACATCGATAAAGCGTCACTGCTATAAAGTAAAAATATTCTCTTTAATTTGCCTACTTGTGATAGGAGCTACCAGATGGCAGTGGAGACGAGTTCTCACTACATCAAGTAATAATGAGAATATATATAAGAAAAATGAATGTTTGTACTAGACTTGCTCGGTAGCGTAATCGGTAGCGCACTGGGATATAAATCCAGAGGTCCGGGTTCAAGTCCTGTCCGAGCGTTTATTTTTCTTATCATGTCATATATATATATATATATATATATATCCCGAGGGCAGGTCTTTCACTGCAATCATAGCATTTTCATGCTATGCTTTGCAGCTTTACTAGGGAATTATAGGTGTGGTAGCTTCCCGTTGCTTTCCGCACCAGTGAAGGATGATAAGAATGATGATGACCGGATGATTTTCGGGGACCGTTGGGTCCTAAGCTTCCCGACATTTGTCTTACAGGTGAGGAAAACCCCCGAAAAAACCTCACCCAGGAGCCTGTCCCGACCGGGAATCGAACCCAGGCCCGCTGCGTGACAAGGCAGCACGCTACCTCGAGACCACAGCGGTGGACTATATATATTTATATCCATCCATAATAATTCTGCCCGAAGGCAGGTCCTTCACTGCAATTACAGCATTTTCATGCTATGCTTGCAGCTTTACTAGGGAATTGTAGGTGTGGTAGCTTCCCGTTGCTTTCCACACCGGTGAATGATGATGATAATAAAGATGATGGTCATATGATTTCGGAGACCGTTTGGGCCTAAAGTTTTCCTGACATTTGTCTTACAGGTGAGGAAAAACCTCACCCAGAAAAACTGCCCCGACCGGGAATCGAACACAGGCCCGCTGTGTGACAAGGCAGCACGCTACCTCGAGACCACAGCGGTGGACTTATATATATATAAACCTTAATAACAACTGGCTAAAGAAAATAAGGAATGAATTATTTAAAGGTTTATTAAAATAGCTACAAATGTGCGACTATTTTTAAAACAAAATCAATAATCCCTCCTAACAAGGGAACTGTCACCCATTGCATGACGAAACCTATCATGAAATTTCTTCCAGAGGAACGTTGTAATGTACCAAGGCCGTGTCCAAAATATCTGCCGCTTTTAACTGCAAGGCACTAACATCCAGAGCCAAATCTCTCAGTGAAACTACAGGGAAGTAATACAACTCCTAAATTGGTAGATTGGATAACTCTCACTACCTGCCGTCCGCCTCACTCACTCTGCTCATACTGAAACAGGGAGTCCATCTACTCCGTACAGCGGGTTGCCATTGCTGGATTCTGACTTCGATTTCTGTGCCTTGCAGTTAAAAGCGGCAGATATTTTTTAGACACGGCCTTGGTACATCAGAACGTTTCTCTACAAAAAATTTCAAGGTAGGTTTCGGTAATGCAATGGTTGGCAGATCGCTTGTAAGATATTCGGGGGGAGGAGATGTCTCGGAAATGTTCATCCAGAATCGGGAACTCCAATTCCGTCCAAAGTCAATAAGAGTTTTATAAGTGAAGGAAATTCATGAGCGTGCTTCGGAGGGGAAGTTGACAATGTCGGTCTCAAGTCAAAGAATGTGTGCCTTATTAAAAAAACTCTCGATTAAAGCAAACAGAATTTTAAGATATAGAATCTTACCCCCTGGCGTCACGACTAGCCTCTTGGCATAAAAACCGCTAAACAAACAAACTAAATATAAATGTCGCTGTAATTTTTAAAATCCTGTTGAAAGATTAACCTTGTTTTGAGGAAAGTAGATTATACAGAGTAGTATGCTCGTTGCCTCTGGACCCGAAGGTCGCGTGTTCAAACCCACCTGGTAAAAGTAAAGTGATCCCACAACAGACCCGGAGGCCCTTGGGGTAGTAGGAGGTTGAGATTCCCACTTTTTCTAGACAATCGGCACTTTATGTCAGCCGGGTTGTCAGCCCTGCGTGACGGCCGCCTTTACCCCCAGAACAAGCGTCTGGTACTCATTTCCGTTAGAGGCTGAGTCGACCCCAGGGCCATAGTGCCGCCAGAGGGTTTGGGTCAGTTTAAAAATCCTGACCCCAACGGGACTTGAAAAACCCACCTGGAGTCGATGATTTTTTTTTTTACGATTGAAAAATCCAAGGAGTAAGTCCTCCGGGAGGGTCTTTAAACCGTGGGTCCCGAGTCTGAAGATTTTGAGGCTCGTAAAAGATTCTTAAGCTTCTAACTAATTTTACCGACCTCATCATCCTAGCGCTGGTTCGAGTCTCCATAAGGGAAGAAAATTTTCTCATGGAATTTCGGCCAGTATGTGACCACCCAGCATCCTGAGGCATTTGGATAGCAACAATAAGTAGCGACTCCAGATTTAGAATACCAGCTATAGCTGCTGGGGGACCCGACATGCTGACCACATGTCACCTCCACACTGGCTAGAGTGTCTACCCCTGTGATTAACACATGTGGATGTGAGGCCAGCAGCCGGATGGTCAGCTAAAGGCCTTCTAGGCCTGTCGCGCTTGGACCTTTTTTTTTCATCCTAGTAATACCCTAGTTGCCTGCTAGATGTTTCACAGGGTCGGTATGTTAACCGCATACCATTCATGACATATATGGGTAAAGTAAGTGTAAAATTAACTTGGTCCAGTAACTCCTAACAAAGGAGAGGCTATGGCTTAACATTGGGCCGTTAATGTCATTGTAATAGTAGTAAAGTAGTAGTAGATTATACAGGGATCATTGGAAAACCTTAGCTCAGAATAGAGATGTATGGAGAGTTTATGTCAGCGCGGCAATGAACCTACGAGTTTGATAGCGCCAGTAAATTAGATAATCATTGATAGGCGTCTATGAAGCAAGGAGAACAAAGTTTCCTTTACTACAACCTACGCAAATTTCGATTTTAACAATCATGTGATTCTTTTTTAATTATATGGATATATGTCTAACATAAACATGTTTTCATTATTTTACGCAATAAAAGTTTAGAATAAACCTCGCTGTATTTTTTTTTTCTACGCAGTAGAATTAAAAGAAAACGTCCGTTTTATGCATGGACTGATATATTTAATACGTAAAAAATTATGAACCACGCTTAATATTCATTCCTGTGTTCCGATTGTGCGCAAAACGACCCATTTCCTCATATGTTTGCTAGATCTAGGTCTGTCCACTAGAGGACTCAGAATAGTTGCCCAGTGATAAACTTATTTTCATCGTTCGTGAAAATGTAAAGTGTATATTTATGATAATTAACTCGGGTTGATTATCACAGAGATAGTAGTTTATATCAGGTAAGTTGACATTCTTTTGTTTTTTTATTACGACATCGGAACAAATCAGAGGAATGCTTACGTCACGATAAAGGTGAAGTTATCTATAATACGCAATTAAGAGTTTTTGTGTCTGATAAGGTAGGAAACTATTGTTATGTACTTATAGACTAATTTAATGATCTGAGAGTCATATTTGCTTATTTTATTACCTGTTTGCCAGATGTATGTGAAATCAATATGATGCATAGCAAGTATTGCGCATGTTAAAAGAGAAAGCGCGCGGAAACTTGGAGAACTAATTTTGGCAAACTGAGGCTAAATTTAACTCCATTCAAGGGAGAAGTAAATACGATTAAAACTAGAGAAATACAACTGTATTGCCTGAAAAAAAACTTGTCAGAATGTAACTTTATTATACTCTTATTTACTATTATTTTATTCCATATAAAATTTGCATTTTACGGTTTTATCAATCATAATAAGGTTACATAAAATGTATGAACGCATGTTTATAGGTCTATACATCGGATTCTTACATCAAATCAATAGAGAGGAGACAGGAGCCGAATTTGAATTTTTAGATAGTTTTGAAATTAAAGCGGGAAAACACGCAATTTATTCTTGAGTATGTGAATAATTAATAAATTAATTGTGGAAAATAACATTATGAGGTTTTCAATCAATAAAATTTAGTATCTCACCTCATATTTTGTGTTCTTCAAGCACGAAACTGCGTTTGCAAGGTTTTCTCTCTTCTTCAGCCAACATCAGAGTCGTAATGTTGGCTGAAGATGTAAGGGATTCCTCTTGAAAACTGCAGTTTCCATACTTGAAGAACACAAAATAATTATGAGGTGAGGTACGACTCATTTAATAAAATTTTATGTGAATAATTACCTGAGAGAATTATATTATAATGTTTATTTTTTTCCAAAAAAAGAAGTGGGAAATGCTTTAAAATGAAATGATAAATTGAGCTCAAAGTCACCTAAATTCACCATATTTAACAATGTAAAATATGTATTAGTCATTGGTCAGCCAGTGTAGTCAACTTATCACAAAAATCCGCTAACAAACAAATGAATGTTAAACCAATCTGGTGTACTAACTTGCCCATTTTCTTACCTTAATTTGCCTAAATTAACGCTAACTTGTCCATTTATCATAAGTAATGCCACGAGTGATTTCCAATTTATCTAGAGAATTTGGGAATCTAGAGTGGCATCTGTTAGGACAATTTAACGAATAAAATTAAGTTGTTTACTCACAAACCATTATTTAAATATAGTCATTTTAAAATATTTATATATTTAATGTAAATGGCGATGTTTGAAAACAAATGAGATACGTTTGTTGTTTCATTTGTTCACCACTGCAACCAGATCATATTATTTATTGTCAAAGGATCGCAATATTGTAAGAATACACCCTAGTGGAGAAAAAATGAAACACATCAAACTGTTTATAACCATCATTATGAGTCACTGCAAAAGAATGCTCTGACCTATTCAGAATGTTAAAACGGAGGAGCTTGATTTATTGTGATAAAATTAAATTGATAAAATCCAAGTGAAAAACGACTGTGATTGGTTGTAAATCAAAATTCATTGAAATGTGATTGGTCATTGACTCCCATTTGAGGCATGAGTTAAATAGTCACCCTAACTTGCCCACTAATGTAGGTGGACTCCTTGGATACAATCCCCTTATATGTGAGTCAACACGTTGGCAAAAAATTGTCACTTTCATGGACTAGTGGTCAGGTTTCTGACTACTGTTCATGAGTTCCTTAAAGGGAATTATTCCTGTGGTTGCCATTGGTCTGGAATTTAGGTTAAAGTCTCTCCTGGCGTTCGTTATTATTTATCACACATTATATCATCATAATTACGGAGAATGACTTCTGCCAAGTCCCCTACATTTGTATAAATACACAAGTCTGCATTTTAAAACTTTTTCTCATGTGATTTATTTTAAATGGGTGTTTTTAAATCAATTTTTTATACTGATACCAGAAATGATTTCCATTTTTGTTTTTTGCACAAAATATGAAATTATATTTTCACGTTTTAGCTAGCTACAAGCACAAATATCCAAAACTTTATTTCACACAAGATAAATTTTTGTTAAAAATACATTATAAGAATGCCGTAAAGAACTGTCCTAATAATTTCTTGACTACCAAATAAAATCTTCCATTATTTTCCAAGAGGAAGAAGGGATGTCGGACGTCCTCGGAAGAGATGGTCTTAGATCTATTAGTGAAGACGGAACAGGCAACTCTTGCCTAAACCAGGAAGTGAAGAAGAAGAAGAAGACCTTGTAACAAAACAGAAAGTAAATGGTGTTCCATTAATTTTGAAACCTTCCCAACTTTGACTTCCTTGAAGTTCCTCCATTTTTAGTCTCCCTCGTCAACATCCAACAATAGTTTCATTCTATATTCCCTGGTACCTCCTCTCCATCTCTTTAATATCCTGGTGAAAACGTTCACCTTGCTCTTCACTATAATGTCCCAGATTTTCGGGGAAGTAGTTTATATGGGAATACAGAAAGTGAACTTTCACACTCATGTTACAATTCAACTTTTTGAAAATTTCCAAAATATTTTCCGCAATTACCTTATAATTAGGATATTTGTTATTGCCTAGAATGTTTTCAGTAATAGATCACAATACGGTCCAGGCTTATTTTCCTCTTTCATTCATCCTTCACAGTTTATTTATTTGCGGACCAACAAAAATTCCAGCTTTCAATTTTTCTTGAGTGATGGACGGAGATTTCTTACAAAGATACTTGAAGCAAGGCCCATCCTTTGGTAGAGCCCTTACAAACTGCTCCATCAAGTCCAATTTGATGTGTTGTGGAGGAAGCAGGATTTTTTAAGGTCTACAAGTGGTTCATGTAGGACGTTTTTAGTTTCAGGCACACAATCCTTTGGCAAATTTAGATCACGAACTAGATCATTAAGGTCACTTTGAGAGAACCGTTGTGGAGTAAAGCCGTCTTCAGGCTGAAATATATCATCAGTTTCGTTGTCAGTGATTGCATTAAGTTCACTTTAAACATTATATTCTGTCAGGTTTTCTAAAACAGCTGGAGGAAGAGGAACAGGCAGCTCTTCTGATGAATGATAGACAATTTGATTTTTATTATTTTAAATTACACCCCTGAACATTAAACAAACATGAGTAACAGTCGTTAAGATGGTCTTTAGGCTCCTTCCACACCATAGGAATCGCAAACGGCATGCACGTTTTCTTCCCTTTAGTCCACAATCTTAACCTCTCAACGCAATAGCGGCAAACTTTCTTTGGCGCCGACGCCTTATCCTGGTCACAAGTTTCACTTTAAAATAAGCAGAGTAAGCTTGTTTCTCAAAGCCCGTAATATCAGTTCTTTGCTTAGGCATTGTATAATTTCCACAGATATAGCAGAAAACGTTAGAATTGTTCACACACTTGCCTGTAGACATTGCCATACTTGCAGTCACGATAGAGAGATAAAATGAGAGCAGAATTCTGTGGCACCATGCATAAAACCCATAACTCTCAAATTTAAAAAAAAATGAGTTAATATTATTAATGTAATATTGGAGCTGTCATTTATCATCCCTCAAATTTTGATTGTTGTACAATTAGTTAAACAGAAGATCCAGAGATGGACAACACATTGGAGGTTCACTTCAGATAGGAAACCTCCATGCATGAATCTTCATTTTCTCAGAACTACTTAAATGAGGATTATTGGTTTCATGCATGGTGCCACAGAATTCATAATGCAAGTTTCTGATATTAACAACACTTCAAAGGTCACACAATTACAATTAGAGGCTTGAATTGACAAATTTCCCTCCAACATACTCATTACCATCTGGCACATATGCTCTCTCCAATAAATATATGAAAACAGATTAGGTCCATTGTGAAGAAACTGTACGTGATATAAGAAAACTAAGAACAGTTCTGGAATCAGCATAAAAAAGTTAACTAATACAACATATTAATTTTCAATCATCTGATATCATCGGGGTAATGTAACTTCGCCTTCCAGGTGCTCCAACCTAAAAATTGATTACAATTCCGCCAATGCCAGGGAAGGAAGCCAGAAATGTCATAAAAAGACAACCTGGTGGCACTGGACAAAAAAAAAAGTCTATATATCGGATTTTTGCATCAAATCAACATAGAGGAGACAGGAGTCAAATTTGAATTTTTGAGATAAGGTTTTGAAATGGTCACTTCAAGATATATTAGATCTTGAACCATTTTCGTAAGCTGCTCATGTTTGATCCCCCCCTCCATAACGTACAACTTATAGTCAAATGTTGAAAGTTTTATCCACTACCTCATATCTCAGTCGTCCTCAATAAATTAATGAGGACAACTGAGATATCAGGTACTGTTTACATTTCTTAAAATTTTAACATAGTGACCTCAACTGAGTTTCGTAATGTATTTTTAAAATCTTGGTCCATTACCTCGACACAAAAACATTCCTCATATTTAACAAACTACCTAAGATTTCGAGAAGCTCTAAATTGACATTTTCAGTCATCAATTCCCTACTTTAAATTGCTCCGTTTCTTTCACTTTGACCCCTCACTGCATGTATTGGCTTGATCAAATAAATCTGGACAACCCGTACTGGCTATTCTATGCCACCTGTGAACATTCCATCAGAGAACAAATGAATGCTGGCGTCATATTGGAAAATGTGATAACACATGTTCCCGCTGTAGGCAATTGGCAACATGTTTACTCACATATAAGAGGATTATATCCAAGGATTCCACCTACATTAGTGGGCAAGTTTAGGATGAGAAAACGAGCGTGTTGGTGTTAGTTTGGAGTTTGGGTAAGTTAGGGTGAGAAAATGGACGAGTTAGTACACCACATTAATTTAGTTTTCACTTGTTTGTTAGCGGGTTTTTGTGATAAATTTGCTACACTTTCTAAGCAATGACCAATACATATTTTACATTATAAATATGGTGGTTTTAGGTTATTTTGAACTCAACTTTTCACTTAATTTTAAGGCATTTCTCACATTTTTGGGGGGGAATCAATATATATATATATATATATATAGTAATTCTGCCCGAAGGCAAGTCCTTCACTGCAATCATAGCATTTTCATTCTTTGCTTGCAGCTTTACTAGGGAATTGTAGGTGTGGTAGCTTCCCGTTGCTTTCCACACCGGTAAAGGATGATGATAATGATAAGAACGATGATGGTGATGATAGCCATATGATTTCGGGGACCGTTTGGGCCTTAAAGTTTTCCTGACATTTGTCTTACAGGTGAGGAAAAACCCCGATAAAAACCTCATCCAGAAAAACTGCCCCGACCGGGGATCGAACCTGGGCCCGCTGCGTGACAAGGCAGCACGCTATCTCGAGACCACAGCGGTGGACTTCCATTATATAGTGTATTTCAATGTGTGAACATATATTTAGATTTATTTATATTCACGTCCAGTCCCAATTTCGTACTGTTACTCAATAGAGCGTTAGCCCTAGTATCTCCTCGCTATCGCCCAATAATACTGCATCATCAGCATAAACTAACAGGCAAATATTGTAAGACCTATCAATAGGGCATATATATATATATAGTGAATGGAACAAGGTAAACATTTTAAGATCTATCTTACTTACTTACTCACTGGCACTATCGAACCCGTAGGTTCATGGCCGCACGGACATAAGCTCTCCATATATCCCTATCCTGAGATAATGCTTTCTAATCATTCCCTGTATAATCTACTTCCCTCAAATCGTAGTTAATGTTATTCTCCCACCTCATTCTTGGTCTACCAACTGGGCGTTTTCCCTCTGGCTTTCCTACAAGAAGCTTCCATGCAAGTCTTTCATTCCCCATACGTGCAACATGTCCTGTCCATCGCAGTCTACGAGACTTAACTGTTCTTATTATATCTGGCTTCCTGTAAAGACCATGTAGTTCATTGTTATGTAGTCTTCTCCATTCACCTGTCTGTTCATCCCTCTTTGGTCCAAAAATTTTCCTAAGTACTTTATTCTCAAACACTTGTAATCTCCTTTTCTCTTAAAGTAAGAGTCCATGTTTCGCACCCATATAATATAACTGGTAGAATAATTGTTTTATATATTTTCAGTTTAACGTTTTTTGAAAGGAGTTGGGACATCAGAGTCTCTGCAAGCATAATAGCATGCATTTCCAGAATTGAGCCTATGTTTAATTTCTTTGTGCATCTCATTCCTATTTGTGATTATTGTTCCTAGGTATTTGAATTCAGGCACTTCCTCAAAATTTCCCTCATTTTTCATTAGCTGTCCATTTCCATTATTAATGGATTTATAGTGTGACCATATATTAGTTTTATTGATATTTACTTCCAGTCCTAATTTCTTAGTGTTACTCAATAGTGGTGTGCGTGTTGTCCTTTAGTATCTCCTCGCTATCGGCCAACAATACTACATAATCAGCATAAACTAACAGCTTATTAATACCATTGAGTTGTAAGCCATCCTCATTCTCTAAAGATTTAATAGCATGCTCTAGTACAAAATTAATAGTAGAGGAGATAGTGCATCTCCTTGTTTCAACCCATTCTGGATTTCAAAAGTGTCCGAAAACTGTTTGCCTACACGCACCCTACTCTTTGTGCCATTTAGACACATTCGTATAAGTCTAACTAACTTTTTAGGAATTCCGAACTCCAGCATGATACTATATAACTTCTCCCTCTTAATTGAATCATATGATTTTTTGAAGTCTACATACAGTTGATGTACAGTACCATTATATTCCCATTTCTTTCTAAAATCTGTCTTATACTAAAAATCTGATCTGTTGTAGACCTGTTTCTTCTAAATGCAACATTGATGATCTCCTACAATGTCATCAATATAGGGAGTAAGTCTGCTTACTAATATATTTGTTAGAATTTTGTACGAAGTTGAAAGTAATGAGACGCCCCTGTAGTTGTTGCAATCAGTTTTATCTCCTTTCTTATAAATTGGTACGATAATTGATTCCTTCCATTCATCTGGAAGAGCTTCTTTTTCCCAAATCATACTAAGCAACCAGCGTATTTTTAAGATCTATCAAAAAAATATTTTCCATTCACTATTAAAGATCGTTTTGTCGATTCAGTTGAAATCGAAGCCACACTGGTTGTTTACCCAATACACCTGCAAGCTGGTGCACTCGCAACAGCTTGTCCGACTTAGGGTTGAATAGGAGGGGGGGCTGTCTTTTCACACCTAGTGAGCACTGTTCAACAGCCCTGCTGTAGAAGGAAATTCAGTTGCGGGTATTAGCATAGATCCCTGGTATTTGTTCAGATTACCATAGCTTCGCCCACGCTGTGGTCTCGAGGTTGCGTGCTGCCTTGACACGCAGCGGGCCCAGGTTCGATCCCAGGTCGGGTCAGTTTTTCTGGGTGAGGTTTTTATCGGGGTTTTTCCTCACCTGTAAGACAAATGTCAGGGAAACTTTAAGGCCCAAACGGTCCCCGAAATCATATGGCTATCATCATCATCCTTATCATTATCATCATCACCCTTCACCGGTGTGGAAAGCAACGGGAAGCTACCACACCCACAATTTCCCTAGTAAAGCTGCAAGCGTATCATGAAAGTGCTATGATTGCAGTGAAGGACCTGCCTTCGGGCAGAATTACTATGGATGGATCATAGCTTCGTGGTACTTCCATGTCCAATTGCGAAACCCAGTGTGAAAAACCTCCAGTCCATCTTGTACTCGTAATGGACTGTGAATTGGCTTGTATTACTATAATTTGTCGTTTTACTAGTGAGTAGGGTAGAGGGAATCGTTAATTCCAATCAGACATCAGACAAGCTAGATGACGGATGTCAATCTCACGCCTCGTATTACTGCCGCCAGTCTCATTTAGCACATTTCTCAGAACTCTCTATCAATTAACTGTAGTTTTCCAGCATAACGATAAAAGATCCTACACATTTTTCATACGCACATATTTAAAATAAAATAAGTTAAAATATATCTTCTTTTGTAAGATCCGTCGTCCTCAACTTATAAAATATGTATTCTTTATGCCTGTAGGCCTTTCAGAACATCCGTTCCTCTTCAGCGGGTCCTTCTCCGCTACAATACCTAGTATGAAGGTTGATGATGCTGATCCTAATGTGGTGTTGTCGTGACTAAAGCTTCTTCCTGACGATATCGTATAGTGGGTTGTTTAGTGTGTTAAATCAAAATATTTAAAAAATATTGAAATGATGTATTTTTCACAGTCAAGTTTTTTATCTCTGGTCCCGAGGGTCGCGGGTTCAAACCCGGTCGGGGTCGATGGATTTTTTTAGGATGGAAAAATCCAAGGAAAAAGTCCTCCGGGAGGGACTTAAAGCCGTGGGTCCCGAGTCTGAAGATTTTCAGGCTTGTAAAAGATCCTTAAGTCTGAATGAAAAGGCCTCTAAGCAAAATTTACCGAATTTTCCCGTCTTAATACTACCTTGGTTATCTAAATGTCAGTATGAGGCGGAACGCTGACCACGGACCAATCAAGTGACATCTATACGTAAACAAATGTAACTAAATTAGTATGGTTCAAATTCTTCCCTGTAGCGGGAGAGCGCCTAAATATCTTTTAAGGGAAAACATGGGCTTACAAGAAGGAGGTTTTTCTCGTGAAAGGATTTTTAATTTTTTATAGGCCCTACAGATCTTCACCTATTCTTGTATGACACCGAAAATGAAAGGTAAAGTGATCCCTCTACAGGCCTCTGGAGGCCCTTGCGGTAGTAGGAGGTTGAGGCTCCCACTTTTTCTAGGCAGTCGGCACTTTGTATCAGCCCTACGTGACGGTCGTCTATACCACCAGAACAAGCGTCCGGTACTCATTTCCGTTAGAGGCTGAGCCGACCCCAGGGCCATAGGGCCGCCAGAAGGTTTGGGTCAGTTTAAAAATGCTGACCCCACCGGGACTCGAACCCTCGACCTCCAGGCGTGTAACGTACACACCGAAAATGAGCATGACTAAAATACACACACACGTCATGGATTCAAGGTCGGCCTCTGGCTACTGATTCCGATGTTTCGACATAGTCCCACATTCCATTATTATCAAGGAATGATAGGTTCGAGTTACTGGTGTAGGTTTTACATACCATAGACAATTGCCGGAAGCTAACCTTGAATCCATGAGGCGGAAAACCCCAAGAAAACATTGTTAATCATATTTATATCCGCAAAAATTTACAATATATTATACTTACTTACTCACTGGCACTATCGAACCCGTAGGTTCATGGCCGCGCCGACATAAGCTCTCCATGCATCCCTATCCTGAGCTAATGCTTTCCAATCATTCCCTGTGTAATCTACTTCCCTCAAATCATAGTTAATGTTGTTCTCCCACCTCATTCTTGGTCTACCAACTGGGCGTTTTCCTTCTGGCTTTCCTAGAAGAAGTTTCCATGCACATCTTTCATTCCCCACACGCGCAACATGTCCTGCCCATCGCAGTCTACGAGACTTAACTGTTCTTATTATATCTGGCTTCCCATAAAGACCAAGTAGTTCATTGTTATGTAGTCTTCTCCATTCACCTGTCTGTTCATCTCTCTTTGGTCCAAAAATTTTCCTAAGAACTTTATTCTCAAATACTCGTAATTTCCTTTCCTCCCTTAAAGTAAGAGTCCATGTTTCGCATCCATATAATATGTATTCGAAGTTTCTCTATGATATCTGGCTTCCTATAAAGACCATGTGGGGCACGCCGTAGCGTAGTGGTTAAGGCACTGAGCTACAAGCCGGAGGGTCGAAGGTTCAAGTCCCGTTGGGGTCAGGATTTTTAAACTGACCCAAACCCTCTGGCGGCACTATGGCCCTGGGGTCGACTCAGCCTCTAACTGAAATGAGTACCAGACACTTGTTCTGGGGTAAAGGCGGCCGTCACGCAAGGCTGACAACCCGGCTGACATAAAGTGCCGATTGTCTAGAAAAAGTGGGAGCCTTAACCTCCTACTACCCCAAGGGCCTCCTGAGGCCTGTTGTGGGATCACTTTACCTTTTATAAAGACCATGTAGTTCATTGTTATGTAGTCTTGTCCATTCACCTGTCTGTTCATCTCTCTTTGGTCCAAAAATTTTCCTAAGAACTTTATTCTCAAATACTCGTAATCTCCTTTCCTCCCTTAAAGTAAGAGTCCATGTTTCGCATATATGTATTAAATTTCTTGCCTCTGGTCCCGAGGGTCGCGATTCAAACCCGGCCGGGGTCGATTGATTTTTTATGGAAAAATCCAAGGAGCAAGTCGTCCGAAAGAGAATTTAAGCCACGGGTTCCGAGTCTGAAGATTTTCAGGATAAATAAACGCAAGCCTGTATAAAAAAAGGCCTCTGTGTAAAATTTATCGACCGCTTAGATCCTAGTAATTTAGGCCTAATAGAGTAATTAAAATGAATATATATTTAAATTGGGTCCACCGCTGTAGTCTCGAGATAGCGTGCTGCCTTGTCACGCAGCGGGCCCGTGTTTGATCCCCGATCAGGACAGTTTTTCTGGGTGAGGTTTTCATCGGGGTTTTGCTCACCTGTAAGACAAATGTCAGGAAAACTTTAAGGCTCAGACGGTCCCCGAAATCATATGGCCATCGCAATCATCATCATTCATATTCATCTTAGATTAAGCTTAGGATTAGGGACTCTCCTAGCGCACCACTATCATCATCATCATCACCCATCATATCATCGGGGCAACGTAACCCCGCCATTCAGACGCCCCAACCTCAGAAGTGGGTTACAAGTACGCCATGCCAGGAGAGAACACCAGGAATGTCGAAAGACAACCTGGGGCAGTTGCAAAATATATATATATATTTATTTATTTATTTATTTATTTATTTAAATTGGTGTCAAATTGTACAAAAATGCGTAAATAGATAGGCCTAATAACTTACGATGATCCATTATTTATTTTCACTGCAGTCCGGTACTTTTAAATAAGCTGGCATCAGAAATTTTAATTTCTTCTGTTTAACAAAATAAATATATACATTCCGTTAAGTAGCAAAATGGGACCATAAATTTGAATTGCTCAGGAATTCGCTTAGTTTACGCAATTCCTGCGTGACGGACTTTTTTTATGGATTTAAGTGTTGTTTAAAATAAGAAAAAGCATTCGAATTAACTTTCCTATCACAATGTTATAAATGCGAATATAGTATTGATTGGTATAGGAAAAAAAGTGGAAATACGAGATTGCATTATGCACTAATCAATATGTCCACGATTATTTCAACACTCAGTTACCTTTAGTGCGTACTCCGTATGCTTGAACGATTTCATTAAAACTACGTGGCATGTTTCGAACCACACTTCTAATAGATATTTGTGTGATTCTCTTCCATTCTTCAGTTAGTGTATTTGCGAGTTCTCCCAGGTTCCGTGGTATAGAAGGACGCTAGCGAACAAGATTTCCCAGCTTATCATAAAGATGCTCATTGGATTAAGATGACTATTTAACTCATGCCCCAAATGGGAGTCAATGACCAATCACATGCCAATGATTTTTTTATTTACAACCGATCACAGTCGTGTTTCGCCTAGAATTTACCAACTAAAGTTTATCATAATAAAGAAAACACCTCCTTTTTAACATTCTGAATAGGTCATAGCATTATTTTGCAGTGACTGACCATCTGAGAAATACGGCTACCAGATTGTATATATAGTGCATGAATGTCAGCAGAAAGCGCATGAGAGAGATAATATAAAAATATTTGTAACAATTGATTATACCACAAAAAAAAACACTGTTTACACTTTCTTGAATTATTTTCCAGGAAATGACGTTGCAGAAAAATATAATTGACATATTTACATCATAGGACATCAGAAATTAAATAATATCTGTAACGTTGGTTATAAATTTATCCACTAGGGTGCATTCTTACAACATTGGGATCCTTTGGCAGTAAATAATTTATTATCTGTTTGAAGTGATGAACAAAAGAAGCAAATGAAGCGTACCAATCGTTTCTCATTTGTTTTCAAACATAGCCGTTTACATTAAATATATACATATTTTAAAATAACTATAGTTAAATAATGAATTGAAGTAAACTCTGGGGTCAAACAGGGAGATCCTTTATCTACGACATTATTCTGTATAGTAATGGATATGGTCTTATAACAACTGGATCTAAGAGGAAATATTTCAACAAGACTAAAACAATGTCTTGCATATGCTGATGATGTAATAATAACAGCAAGAACAAAAAATTCCCTACTGGAAAACCTTTGACAAATTGAAAAATGAAAGTATAAAAATATGGGCTTGTAATCAATCTAATAAAAACAAAATATTTAAGATGTATGAGAAATAAAACAAATTTGACTGAACTAACTATAAATAGTGATGTATTGATCAAATTAACTCCTTTAAGTACCTAGGCACAATACTAAACGATAATAATACTGTTGAAGAAGAAATCAAAACAAGAATATCGCAAGGGAATAAAGCATATTTGCTAATTTCGATATATTCAAAAGCAAATTAATATCAAAAAATGTTAAATTCAAACTTATACAGCAATAATAAGACCAATCATATGTTATGGAGCTGAAACCTGGGTGCTAAAAGAAGCAGATAAATTAAGACTATTAACGTTTGAGAGGAAAATATTTAGAAGAGTGCTAGGTCCAGTAAAGGAAAATGGAAATTGGAGGTTGAGAAGGGAGGTGAGAAGGAATGACGAATTATACCTCAAGAATAATAAAGAAAAACATAGTTAGTTTCATCAAATCCAAGAGATTACAATGGTTTGGACATACACTAAGAATGCCAAAGGGAAGATGGCCGAATGATATGTTATTGAATTGGAAGCCACAGGGAACAAGACCAAGGGGAAGACCCAAGGATCGATGGGAAGATGACGTAATTGAGGATTTGAAAGAGATGGGGATTTTTGATTTGAAATCTACTGCACAAGATAGGAAGAAGTGGCGTAAACTGGTTGAGAAGGCCAAGACATTCCACTGGAAGTCGTAGAGCCTGACGAAGAAGAAGAAGATAGTTAAATAATGATTTGTAAGTAAACAGCTTAATTTTATTCGTTAAATAGTTCTAACAAATGCCACTCTTGATTTCCAAATTCTCTAGATAAATTGGAAATCACGCATGGCATTAATTTATGACTATATAACTCATGCCACAAATGCTAGTCAATGACCAATCACGTTTCAACGAATGTTGTTTTACAACCAATGACAGTCGTATTTCACCTCGTTCTTTATCGATTTTTCTTTATCAGCTCCTGCTTTTGTGATAAAGACAGCTCCTCCTTTTTAATATTCTGAACAGATCAAATAATTATTTTTCTCCAACAAATACATTGAATATAGCAAATAATGAAAAGATTCCTTGATTTTACTGAGTTGTTTACTAAAAAAATAAATTAATAACCCGTAATGTTGATTATGATATATAGTTTGATGTGTTTCATTATTTCTCCACTTGGGTGCACTCTTACAATATTGCGATCTTATTTTGGCAATAAATAATATGATCAAGCAGCAGTGAATGAACATAACCTCACATTTCTGATTTGTTTTCAAACATCGCCGTTTACATTAAATATATAAATATTTTAAAATAACTATAGTTAAACAATGATTTGTGAGTAAACAGCTTAATTTTATTCGTTAAATAATCCTAACTTATGAGAATAATGCAGGCTAATTCATCACCTAAATTTGGCAATCTTGCCGGAAATTTTTGGTATTTTGTGCTGCAGAGATCTATACTTATTCAGAGCTAAGTTCCGGTTGTACTGTAATACTTACGTACGCAACAAGGGAAGTAAGTAGTACATTACCAGTCGAGGACGTGTTTGAGCCCGAGCTTTAACGAGGACTAGTAAATAAGTTCGAGACTATAATAGTAATGTACTTACTTCCCGAATTGCGTACATAATCTTGTTCACTCCTTTACTAATAATTATGTTTAATTTGTATATTTCGTGTGAATTTATATATTGATTTGAAGAGTTCAATTGTTTGATAGCAAGAAAATTTTGATAAAACAACTGCAATTGTTTATTGTAGTCTCAATTAGTGGTAGACATTTTAAATAACAACTTCATACAGCATATTAGTTACAGATATGATTAACTATGATGTAGCGAAAGCGGCGAATGCTGCGGTTCATTTTCTATTACCAGCAAAGTCGAAAAATATATGTGAAACGTATTAATTAAGGTAACATTTTTACATTATTAATTAAGTCATTTACTTTTCTTCCCTAGGGAAGTAACTTGAGCAATTACATCCCATTATCAATGGATACCAAGGCCTCTCTGGTACATTCAACCTACTTCCCTAAAAAAAATAGAATGATAATTAGGTCATTATTAGTATAGGAATGAACAAACTATTGGGTCATACAATATGATAATCTTCTGAGAGAAGCTCTCCCAAAAGACAGTGTAATTTTTCGAGTAAACGGATGATGCTCATTGTTAACTAAATCCAGTAATATGACTGAGCTAGAAAATAAAACTAACAAGGCTTTGGGAACTATTTATAATTGGGCATAAAAAACAAGTTGGCGTTTAATCCCTCTAAAACGAGAACAATGTTGACCACGAGGAGGAGAAAAATTGAATATTGACTCTTGAAATGCGATTGGCACTTGCAAACTCTGTGAAATACCTAGGGTTTGTTCTGGACAACAAACTAACTTTTCGTCCATACTTTAACCACATTGCATCAGAGACCAGAAAATCAGTTTCCAACCTAATGATAGCTTCTCGCCCATCCTGGTGTCTTAATTCTGGTGTACTGAGATTATTGTATCGTGGAGCTTTCCAGCCTTTAATTCTCTACTGTGCTGCTGCCTTCCAAAAGACTTAATAGTAAAGTAATCCCACTACAGGTCTCGGGAGGCCCTTGGGGTAGTAGGAGGTTAAGGCTCCCACTTTTTCTAGACAATCGGCACTTGATGTCAGCCGGGTTGTTAGCCCTGCGTGACGGCCGCCTTTACCCCCAGAACAAGCGTCTGGTACTCGTTTCCGTTAAAGGCTGAGTCGACCCCAGGGTCATAGTGCCGCCAGAAGGTTTTGGTCAGTTTAAAAATCCTGACCCCACCGGGACTTGAACCCTCGACCCTCCGGCTTGTAGCGCAGTGCCTTAACCACAACGCTACGCAATTTTAATTTAAAAGTAAGTTGTGTAATAAAAAAACTCCTGGCTCGACAGGCCTAGAAGGACCTTAGCCTACCAGCTGGCTGCTGACCACACATCCACATGTGTCAATCACAGAGGTAGATGATCATCCAGCCAGTGTAGGGGTGACATTTGGTCAGCATGTCGAGTCCCCCAGCCGTTATAGCTGGTTTTCTCAACCTGGAGCCGCTACTTATTGTAGCTACCAAATTGCCTCACGATACTGGGTGGGCACCGGTCTCATATTGGCCGAAATACCATGAGAAAGTTTCTTCCCCCGTGGAGACTCGAACTAGCGTAAGTATCGTAGCTCTGCGCCATGGATTCCTGCCTTAACCACTCGGCTACGGCGCGCGACTTAAGTTGTGTAATATAAATGTAATATTGCTAGATCCCACAAAAAAAATTATTAAGAAACTTTCTTGTAAGTTATATCATAAAAAAATTATTTTGATTGGATATAAAGACTTGTTAAATTAATTTTATCACTACCTACCATGTTGCAATCTTAACTTTTAGAACATAAAAATCCGCTCCCTAATCATAAGATGAAAACTTAAAATATGTACCTTTTGGCAGGTGCCGTCGTCCTCAACTGTGTTAAAATATTATATTTAAAACAACGTTGTGAACAACGACTAGTAGCGGACACTCACCCTGCTAACGATGGAAATTAACTTCCGAAAGGCCTCCAGATAACATTTTAAATGTAGTATTTTAACACATTTGAGGACGACGGCACCTGCCAAAAAGGTACATATTTTAAGTTTTTATCTTATGAAAATTCATTTTAGTTGAGGACGATTTATACCTATTTTAATATTTTACATTTTATTACATAACCTCAACAGTGATTTAAAATTAATTTCAGTAAGTATTGAGAGAAATAAGGGGCTGCCGGACATTGGCATCTTTTAAAAGAAATCTAAATTTATATTTGCTCTAACCTCGACTTCATCATTACCCAGTGTAAGGTACATATATTAATTGGTGTTTCTCGTATAATTTATCATATTTATATTATTATTATTATAAGTATTATTATTATTATCATTATTATTATATTATCATCATCATCCAGGGATTAAGCCTGTTGGCTCGTTCCGGTTTCATGAAAGCTAGAATTGTTAAAATTGTTCCGACCATCTTCTGTGTGGGCGTCCAACATTTCTCCTTCCGTGCGGTTTATAATTTAGCAATAATTTTGGAAATCTTCCTTCTGGCATTCTATCAATATGTTCTTTCCAGTCGTTCCTATATTTAATTATTCGGTCTGTAAGTTTGAAAATATTATATTATATTATTATTATTATTATTATTATTATTATTATTATTATTATTATATTATCGTATAAAATGTTGTTTGTTCATGAAATTTACATTGCTACATTTAATGTATCTTTAACTGTTTATAATTAGTATAGTGTATATCTATATTTGTCAAATATTTACTTGCATTTGTGCTGGTTGACTGGAAGAGAAGGCCTTATGGCCTTAACTCTGCCAGAATAAATAAAACCTTATTATTATTATTATTATTATTATTATTATTATTATTATTATTATTATTATTATTATTATTATTATTATCTTATTATTATTATTTATTATTATTATTATTATAAAATCTTAAGAACTATTCAGGAGAAAACATTATTTGATAAAATACACAACACAAGAATTAGGGACAACTGCCATATTCAAGACCATAACCAAATTTATTATAGATAGACGAAAATATTGGAAGGGTCATATAGAAAGAATGGAAGAAAACCCGCTTGCAAAAAGAGTCTAAAGAAACTAGACCATATGGATGGGAGAAGAACATAGAGGAAAGACCTGCAACCTGAGATGGATAGACAGTGAATGTACCCATCCAGTACTTTCTTCCCCATCCAGGACCAGGGTATTTTGGATAATAAACAGGATGAAACTCCTGACTAAATTAAGTTTAAGAAGAAGATAGAGCCCCGTCAGTATATTATTATTTATATTATTATTATTCCATTATTATTATTATTTATTATTATTATTGTTTAGTCTTATTATTACTAGTCTTATTATTATGATTATTATTCTGAAGTATTATTATGTACACAAAAACTTAGAAACAAAAATCATTTATGTCGATGGAAATGGATTTCTTTAGGAGAGCAGCAAGATGTTCAAAATTAGACAAAATACGAACTACTGTCATAAGAGAAAACATGAATATTTGGTTATTCAATAGTAGATTTATATACAGTATAAGCAATTAAATTGGTATGTTGCACGTACGACGACTGCACGACGAAGATTAACCTACCCCAGGCAAAACATTGGAATGGTGTTCCACCTGGAAGAATGAGGAAGAGGAAGGACTCGAACGCGTGGAAGCAGGAAAGTTTCAGAACTGATATTGAGAATCAAGGCCCGGCCTGTTGAGGACTATGGATTGGATGGAGAGAGAAGGGTGGAGAAGAACAATAAAACTTTAGGCACAGAAAGATGTGTAAACATTAAAATTCAGTATATAAATAACTATATTATTATTATTATTATTGATATTAGTATTATTATTATTATTATTATTCATTATTATTATATTGTTATTATTCTAAACACTTCGCACTCTATGAGTACATTATTCCTTGAAGTGATTTGTAATTGTGTCTTCTGTCACTACCACTGTGATTTCCTAATTGCGTTAGTCAAAAATCTACAGATGGAGGTAGCAAGTTTTTCTATACAGTTACATACTCGCGACCGAAACAAATAAAAAAACAGTTGATATTTTACTAGGCGTGTATTAACGTGATTATATGCGAATATTGCCCACTTTGAGAACACTTGTACTTACTTCAAACAAATATTGATAAATAATACAAGCATTTGTGTGAAGTGCTTTGGGTCTGAAGAATGGCTATGTCAAAACTGGCGTGATAAACATAGTACTGCAAGTAGAAAGAAGTGTTTTGGACACTGGGCGAGTATCTAGGTCCGCTGGCATCAGAGCTTAGTCACAGGTTTGAGTTACTATAATCACACTCAGCTATCGCTACCCCGCCTTTGTGCTAGTTGTCCGTAAGCAAATAGAATGAGGAAGTTACATAAACGGAATAGTCAAAAGAAAAAACGATTTGAGAAAAGTGATTACATTCTTACATATAATGTTTTATCTTCTTAAAATCAATACAAAGAAGGAAATTATTTCGTTACATAGAATATACTATTGTACTTACTTACTAATCCACTGGAGCACTATCGACCAATTCACCGGAGGTTCTTGGCCCGCCACAGCGCGGACATTAAGCTCTCCATAACATCCCTATCCGGAGATAATGCTTTCCAATCATTCCCTGTAAATTCTACTTACCGCAATTCTGGTTAATGTTATTATCCCACCTCATTCTTCGGGTCTACACCAAACTGGGCGTGTTCCCTCTTGTCGCTTTCATACAAGACTTCGCTTTCCATGCAAGTTTTTCATTCTTACCATACGTGCCACATGTCCCCCTGCCCCTATCGCAGTGTCTACTGAGACTAAACTGTTCTTCCCTATTATATCTGGCTTCCTATAAAAGACCATGTAGTTCATTGTTATGTTAGTCTTCTCCACTTCACCTGTCTGTTTTATCTCTCTTTTGGTCCTATAAATTTTCCTAACGTACTTTATTCTCAATTACTTTTTTAATCTCATTTTCCTCCCTTAAAGTAAGAGTCCATGTTTCGCACCCATTAATATAACTCGGTTAGAATAAGAGTTCTTTATATCTCCATTTTACGTTTCATTTCTTGATACTTGTAAAGGACCTATGACACATACAATAATTTCATAAAGTGTTTCTAAAATCATGGACAAGAAATCAGCAGAAAATCAAAATAATAGAATAATAGTAGAAACCGGTCATAATTGGTTGCCCGGACTTACTAACCATCTTACCTCCAATCGTCGGTAAGAGGTCAGTTGGTAAGAGCGTTAGACTGTAGTGGTATATAATTTCAGTAATCCATAGGTCGCTGGTTCAAATGTGGTCCGGAGGGTTTTTTTAGTAGGTACTACGCTCGTAAAAACTATAATTATCTTAAATTGTATTATTATGTCCACCGCTGTGGTCTCGAGATGGCGTGCTGCCTTGTCACGCAGCGGGCCCGGATTCGATCCCCTGTCGGGACAGTTTTTCTGGGTGAGGGTTTTATCGAGGTTTTCCTCACCTGTAAGACAAATGTCAGGAAAACTTTAAGGCCCAGACAGTCCCCGAAATCATATGGCCATCGCAATCATCATCATTCATATTCATCTTAGATTAAGCTTAAGATTAGGGAGTCTCTTGGCGCATTACTATCATCATCATTATCACCCGCCATATCATCGGGGCAACGTAACCCCGCCTTCCAGGCGCCCCAACCTCAGAAGTGGGTTACAAGTACGCCATGCCAGGAGAGAAACCAGGAATGTCGAAAGAGAACCTGGGGCATTTGCAAAAAAATTGTATTATTATTGTTATTATTATATATATATCATCATTATATAGGACTTGAAAAAATATAATTTTCTTAAATTGTATTATTATTATTATTATTATTATTATTATTATTATTATTATTATTATTATTATTATTATTTATTATGTCCACCGTTGTGGTCCCGAGGTAGTGCGCTGCCTTGTCACGCAGCGGGCCCTGGTTCGATCCCCGGTCGGGATAAGCTTCCTGGGTGAGTTTTTTCTGTGTTTTTCCTCACCTGTAAGACAAATGTCAGGAATCTTAGGGCCCAACGGTCCCCGAAAATCATCCGGCCATCATCATCATCATCATCCTTATCATTATCATCACCAGCCTTCGCCGGTGTGGAAAGCAACGGGAAACTACACACCTATAATTCCCTAGTAAAGTTTCAAAGCATAGAATGAAAATGCTATGATTGCAGTCCTCGGGCAGAATTACTATTGATGGATTATTATTATCATTATCTAGTTCACATTCGTGGACAAGAGTAGACGAAAGAAATATTTTATTTATTTAGCAGTTTTCACATCTTCCTACGCACAATTAATCTACTGTCATTCTCCACATATTTCTGTCATTCCAATGACCATTGCCCAATCATTTTCTCTAATACGGAGTAAATGCTGCTCAAAGCACCATCAATCCACGTCCTCTTCTTATTGTACCAATTGGCACCCATTCAAGTATTCTTCTTGGGGATGTGTCGTTTGTCATTCGTTTTCCATCCATCCATAGTAATTCTGCCCGAGGGCAGGTCTTTCACTACAATCATGCTATGCTTTATAGCTTTACTAGGGAATTATAGGTGTGGTAGCTTCCCGTTGCTTTCCACACCGGTGAAGGATGATGATGATGATGATGATGGTCGGATGATTTTCGGGGACCGTTGGGCCCTAAGCTTCCTGACATTTGTCTTACAGATAAGGAAAACCCCCGAAAAAAGCCTCACCCAGAAGCCTGTCCCGACCGGGAATCAAACCCGGGCCCGCTGCGTGACAAGGCAGCACGCTTCCTTCATTCTTTTTACATGATCATAATTTATATTTATAGATAGATAGATCATCGGTTGATTAATGTCTTTGACATCGTCCGAATCCTAATAGCCAATTTTGTCGGTCCATCCAATCTCCTGGATGTAGATGTTTCTCATTCATATATAAACATATTCCCTGACTCCAGGTTTTAGGTCTTCCTCTGCTCCGTCTTCCCTCAGGTTTCCATTCCAAAACAGATTTTGGTAGTCGATCCTCTTCCAATTCGCTGGACATTTCCGCTACCATCTTAATTGCTGAGTTTTTAATATAATCTAAAATAGTGTCTTCAATCTTCATTTTCTCCCTTATAACTGAGTTCCTAATTTTTTCTCTTCTTGAAATTCTTGCGGCCCTTCGTATAAAATCCATTTCCGTTGCCAAAAGGTACTTATTTGTTTTTGTTGTTAATGATCAAAGTTCTGCTCCATAAGTAATGATGCTTTTAACAATTGTATGATATATATTGATTTTATTTTTATTTCTTATATTTTTATCCCACAATATTCCATTGAGGCAAGCAATTGCAAATTTTCCTTTATTATTTCCTCTTCATAACTCCCATTTTTATTTATTTTAATTCCTAAATATGTGATCTCACTACAAGATTTTATTGTTTCTCCAGTCTCGAAAATTAAATTTTGTTCTGGTTCATCAATTGATAAAAATTTTGTTTTTTTTTATGTTCAAATTTAATCCCCATTTTTCATATTCTTCTATTACTTTTCTAGTCATATAT
The DNA here is from genome assembly GCA_030220185.1 of Diploptera punctata. Lineage (NCBI taxonomy): Eukaryota > Metazoa > Arthropoda > Insecta > Blattodea > Blaberidae > Diploptera > Diploptera punctata. The sequence goes on along the minus strand of JASPKZ010003048.1, from coordinate 185,428 downwards.
TCTAAATCTTCATCCATCAGCATTTTCATGTTATGTTTGCAGCTTTACTAGGGAATTGAAGGTGTGGTAGCTTCCCGTTGCTTTCTACTAAATCTTCATAATCTTATTTATTATGAATAAAAATAAAGCTACATATTTAACTAGAAGAGGTAATATATTTTTATTTTTATTTTTTTTTGTATTTGTCGTTATTAATACTTTCTAAACTGGATACCGGTATTTTGAAAATAAAATAAATCATATTATGTTTCCATCCATCCAATGGCTGATTGGCTCAAATTCGAGCTTTGGCCTCCCTTAACTTCCGTCTCCAATCATTTCTATTTTGCACACAAGCCTCCAGTTGCGACATTTAAGTAGGTTTACAGCATCTTCCTTAATACCATCCTCCCATCGTTTTTTCGGTCTTCCAACCCGTCTATTCCCCATAAAACTTGCTGTAAGCACCTTTTTTGGTGTTCGATCTGTTGAGAGCCTTTGTACATGGCCAGCCCATTCTAATTTCTTTAACTTAATAAAATTGACAAAGTCAGGTTCATTGTATTTGTCATACAGTTCTTTGTTGTATCGTCTTCTCCACTGACCATTAATATTTATCATCATCTTCAAGGTTTGGGCTGTTGGCCCGTTCCGCTCCCCGGTACACTGTATGCTGCAGGTGCAAATCGTCTTTCCAACGACGTTTTGGTCTTCCTACATTTCTTCGGCCTAGAGGCCTATAATGAAGCAGCTGCTTTGATAAACGATTATTTGGCATTCTTTGTATATGTTCAAAATTCATATTTATTGGTCCAAATATTTTCCTGAGTACTTTTTTTTTTCAAAATTATTTAGGGCTATCTCTGATCTTTTAGTGAGGCTCCATGTCTCACTACCATAGGTCTAAAGCTGATCGTATTAAAACTTTATATAGCCTTATTTTACTCTTCATTATTTTATGAAGTGAGTAAGCTTTGTTGGCCAGTTTCAGTCTTTGTACTTCAGTGTGATGGCATATTACGTTTCCATCCATAGTAATTCTGCCCGAAGGCAGGTCTTTCACTGCAATCACAGCATTTTCATGTTATGCTTTGCAGCTTTACTAGGGAATTATAGGTGTGGTACCTTCCCGTTGCTTTCCACACCGATGAAGGATGATGATGATAAGATGAATATGAATGATGATTGCGATGGCCATATGATTTCGGGGACCGTTTGGGCCTTAAAGTTTTCCTGACATTTGTCTTACAGGTGAGGAAAAACCCCGATAAAAACCTCACCCAGAAAAACCTCACCCAGAAAAACTGTCCCGAGTGGGGATCGAACCCGGGCCCGCTGCGTGACAAGGCAGCACGCTACCTCGAGACCACAGCGGTGGACTATATTACGTTTAGAGTATGAAAAATATTTAAGTGCATATTTGAAGGGTTCAGGGAAAGAACCAGGTAAGTCACTTTATTTTTTATCGAAATGGAGTTACAGATACCCTATCAATAGGTTCTCCAAGGAAACAACTATCTTTCAGAAGCTTGAAATACTAAAACAAACGGTTTATTTATCTTGGAATTTTGGCATACTGGTAATGAAGTAGGTCATTGTATAATTAGAAGAGCTTATCTCAGTTTCAATCAAAAGTGTCATATCTGTTTTTTTTTCTATATTCATTTGTTCTTTTATTATTATTATTATTATTATTATTATTATTATTATTATTATTATTATTATTATTATTATTATTATTATTATTATTATTATTATTATTATTAAAGTAAAGTAAAGTGATCCCACGACAGGCCTCGAGAGGTTCTTGGGGTAGTGGGAGGTTAAGGCTCCCACTTTTTCTGGACAATCGACACTTGATGTCAGTCGGATTGTCAGCCCTGCGTGACGGCCGCCTTTACCCCAGAACAAGCGTCTGGTGCTCATTTCTGTTAGAGGCTGAGTCGGTCCCAGGGCCATGGTGCCGCCAGAGGGTTTGGGTCAGTTTAAAATTCCTGAGCCCATCCTTCCGACTTGTAGCGCAGTGCCTTAACCACTACGCTACGGCGATTATTATTATTAATTTTTAATCTTCATTATTACTTACTTACTTACTCACTGGCACTATCGAACCCGTAGGTTCATGCCCGCGCTGACATAAGCTCTCCATACATCCCTATCCTGAGCTAATGCTTTCCAATCATTTCCTGTTTAATCTACTTCCCTCAAATCATAGTTAATGTTATTCTCCCACCTCATTAATCTTCGTTATTATAATTTATTACTATTATATTATTGACGTCCACCGCTGTGGTCTCGAGGTAGCGTGCTTCCTTGTGACGCAGCGGGCCCGGGTTCGATCCCCGGTCAGTTTTTCTGGGTGAGGTTTTTATCGGGGTTTTTCTCACCTGTAAGACAAATGTTAGGAAAACTTTAGGGCCCAAACGGTCCCCGTCATCATCCTTATCATTATCATCATCATTCTTCACCGGTGTGGAAAGCAATGGGAAGCTACCACACCTACAATTCCCTAGTAAATATGCAAGCATAGCATGCAAATGCTATGATTGCAGTGAAAGACCTGCCCTTGGGCAGAATTACAATTGATAATTATATTATTGATAATCATGGAGATATTTATTGTCCTAAGTGATGGAATTAATTGTTGATGTATCTGAAATACGTATGCACTTTCTTCTTCACAGCCGCAGGCCCTATACTTATTTTCTGGTAAAAAACTGGCTTACATCATTATGCCGTTTACTTCTTATCTTCTTCTTCTTCATCATCCAAGGATTAAGCCTGTTGACTCTTTCCGATTTCATGAAAACTAGAATTGTTAAAATTCTTCAGGTCATCTTCTATGTGGGCGTCAACTTCTTCATATATCCATCCATAGTAATTCTGCCCGAAGGCAGGTGCTTCACTGCAATCACAGCATTTTCATGCTATGCTTGCAGCTTTACTAGGGAATTGTAGGTGTGGTAGCTTCCCGTTGATAAGGATGATGATGATGGCCATATGATTTCGGGGACCGTTTGGGCCTTACTGTTTTCCTGACATTTGTCTTACAGGTGAGGAAAAAACCCGATAAAAAACCTCACCCAGAAAAACTGTCCCGACCGGGGATCGAACCCGAGCCCGCTGCGTGACAAAGCAGCACACTACCTTGAGACCACAGCGGTGGACTCTTCATATATAGTTTATAATTATTTGTAAACTATTCGTTTTTACACGCTTTATATTAGCTTGGCCTGTATCTATCTATCTATGTAACGGAATCTTTCTATCTTCGGGTTTTTTACAGCTGCTGCCGTCTTCCCGTGCCAAACCTCCAAAGCCTACGGTCTTGGGCATCTTCGATGCTTAGCCCTCTAGCTTGCATTCAACGCGATTTTCACCCACTTAAAATCATTGGATCGACTTGAAACTTTGTATACTTGTAGAGGACCCGTGACAATACAATAATTTCATATTTAGTTTCTAAAATCCTGGCCATAATCATCAGAAAATCAAAAAAAGTGTTTTTGTATCAATGTAACGGAATTTCAATTTCAACGCGATTTTCAGCCACTTAGAAACATTGGATCGACTTGAAACTTTGTATACTTGTAGAGAACCCGTGACAATACAATAATTTCATATTTATTTTCTAAAATCCTGGCCATAATCATCAAAAAATCAAAAAAAGTGCTTTTGTATCAATGTAACGGAAATCTTTCTTCATTCAACGCGATTTTCACCCACTTAGAAATATTGGAGATCGACTTGAAAACTTTGTACTACGTGTAGAGGACCCGTGACAATACAATAATTTCATATTTTGTTCTCTAAAAATATCCTGGCCAGAATCACCCGAAAATCAAAAAAATGAAAAACTGGTATAATTGTTTTCGGAACTTGTCCGAATTTCTGGTCAATCGTTGTAAGAGCTCAGTTGGTAGAGCAGTGAACTCTTTAGTGGTTAATAATTTCAATAATCCCTACGTCGTTGGTTCAAATCCGGCTGGGAGGGTTTTTTTTTATACGAAGAGTATTACTTTTAGCTCATACTACAAGAGTATCGAATTTAAAGATATTTACATTTTTATCTTATTCCCTTAAAATAGTACAACTAAAAAATAAATAATACTTTTTAAAAAACTAAAACAACGCGCTTTATTTAAAAGACTACAAAATGAAAAATAATTTTAATTTCCAATACGCTTGGGATAAAATAAAGTGGTCAACAAAAAAATCATCTCCAACACATATAGAATAAAATTAGAGTTATCAACAAAAAGAAAATAATTTTACCATCAAAAGCGTGGGTGCTTTTTATGATTTTTACATTTTCTTCTTAGAGAGCTTACTTTTACCAATATCTGTTTATTATCAAATATATTAATTGATATAGAGCACCCCAGGCTTTTGATGGTAAAATTATTTTCTTTTTGTTGATAACTCTAATTTTATTCTATATGTGTTGGAGATGATTTTTTTGTTGACCACTTTATTTTATCCCAAGCGTATTGGAAATTAAAATTATTTTTCATTTTTTAGTCTTCTAATAAAGCGTGTTGTTTTATTTTTTTAAAAATATTATTTATTATACGCTTCAGGACTATATATTAACAAAGTAAGTCTAGCTGCTTCAGCTCCACTCCACACCACATTAAACAATGTACTGAATTATAACTAGACAAGTCATAATAATTAGGTATATTTATATCAGTAATAAATGTTAAATCACAATAACCATTGTTACTAACGGTGTAAACGACCTCCTTCTCCCTGTGCTCATGAAGAGGCCCTGAAGTAGGTGCACAGTCTACTGACCTTCATTTTTAAATAGGTACACAACAAATTTTATAAGGGAAAACAGCTATATTGGCATATTATAATGGCAAATTTTGTATGAATTATAACGTCTAAAGTTCTTTGTAACTAAATTGACGGTATTATCAAATGCATTATGTCTACCAGTTCCTAGCAAATAATACTTACTTACTTACTCACTGGCACTATCGAACCCGTAGGTTCATGGCCGCACGGACATAAGCTCTCCATACATCCCTATCCTGAGCTGATGCTTTCCAATCATTCCCTGTATAATCTACTTCCCTCAAATCATAGTTAATGTTATTCTCCCACCTCATTCTTCGTCTATCAACTGGGCGTTTTCCCTCTGGCTTTCCTACAAGAAGCTTCCATGCAAGTCTTTCATTCCCCATACGTGCAACATGTCCTGCCCATCGCAGTCTACGAGACTTAACTGTTCTTGTTATATCTGGTTTCCTATAAAGATCATGTAGTTTATTGTTATGTAGTCTTCTCCATTCACCTGTCTGTTCATCTCTCTTTGGTCCAAAAATTTTCCTAAGTACTTTATTCTCAAATACTTGTAATCTCCTTTCCCCCTTAAAGTAAGAGTCCATGTTTCGCACCCATATAATATAACTGGTAGAATAATAGTTTTATATATTTTCAGTTTAATGTTTTTTGAAAGGAGTTGGGACATCAAAAGTCTCTGCAATGCATAATAGCACGCATTTCCAGAATTGAGCCTATGTTTAATTTCTTTGTGCATCTCATTCCTTTTTGTGATTATTGTTCCTAGGTATTTCAATTCAGCCACTTCCTCAAAATTTCCCTCATTTGTCATTAGCTGTCCATTTCCATTATATAATGAATTTCTACGTGTGACCATATAGTTTTATTGATATTTACTTCCAGTCCTAATTTCTTAGTGTTACTCAATAGTGCGTGCGTGTTGTCCTTTAGTATCTCCTCGCTATCGGCCAATAATACTACATCATCAGCATAAACTAACAGCTTATTAATAACAAGTTGTAAGCCTTCCTTATTATCTAACCGTTTGGGTCGCAAAGTTTTCCTGACATTTGTCTTATAGGTGAGGAGGAAAAACCCCGATAAAAAATCTCACCCAGGTAAACTGCCCCGACCGGGGATGGAACCCGGGCCCGCTGCGTGACAAGGCAGCACGCTACCTCGAGACCACAGCGGTGGACACACAAAATATAAAGTTCTATAAATCACTGATATGAATTAACAAATTTAACCCTAAATCATGTGCATTTGAAGGTATTTTTCAATATCAAATCTTCTTTTTCGTTTTTTCTTTTCATTTCCGCCGATTGAAATGGGTCCGTTCTAACCCATTTATTCTAATAAAAGAAAAATTATTCTTCGTTTTAATATTTCCCAATGAAAAAATCCGGTGTCGGCCTATCTTCATAATATTAATCATATTAATTAAATAAAAATAAAACGTAGTTTTATTTGATTTTCATATTTATTTATATAATTCAGTGACAGCTGTTTCGGTACACTGTACCTTCTTCAGTCATGTTAACAAATTATGAATTGTGTTCCAACTGATCTAAGCAACAATACAACAATATTTATTTTTTTTTTTAATTTAACAAAGGGGATTCATTCAAATCAAGTTGAGAATTTAACAGTTTTTTACTACTTTTAAATGTATAAATTTCTACAGCCTCCAAAAGATCTAACTTCTTACCCTTATCACAAATATGTAAAATTTCAAAATTTGGATCGAAACAATGATTAAATTGGAATAGGTGGTTAGCATATTTTGAATTTTCTAAATTTATTAATCATAGTTTCCTTAATCATTATTTAGATAAATATCAGTATAAATAGAAAGCTGGTACAAAAATGTGGGGTCTGATATCTTATTGTCTGTGCTGTGGAATTACAGAAGAAGAAAGAGGCCACGAGTGCATTAACAGTTAGTTGGAGTTTGTGATGTGAATTAATTTAACAATGAATTTAACACCTAATCACGTACCATTATAACCTACTACTTTTCTTAGGCTACTATTACACTATCGAAGATAATAGATAGAACATAATACATATTTGATGAGAAGTATAATTAAGATCAATGGTATTAATAAGCTGTTAGTTTATGCTGATGATGTATTGTTGGCCGATAGCGAGGAGATACTAAAGGACAACACGCACCCACTATTGAGTAACACTAAGAAATTGGGACTGGAAGTAAATATCAATAAAACTAAATATATGGTCACACATAGAAATACATTATATAATGGAAATGGACAGCTAATGACAAATGAGGGAAGTTTCGAGGAGATGGCTGAATTCAAATACCTAGGAATAATAATCACAAATAGGAATGAGATGCACAAGGAAATTAAACATAGGCTCAATTCTGGAAATGTGTGTTATTATGGCATTACAGAGACTCTTGATATCCCAACTCCTTTCAAAAAACGTTAAATTGAAAATATATAAAACTATTATTCTACCAGTTATGTTATATGGATGCGAAACATGGACACTTACTTTAAGGGAGGAAAGGAGATTACGAGTATTTGAGAATAAAGTTCTTAGGAAAATTTTTGGACCAAAGAGAGATGAACAGACAGGAGAATGGAGAAGACTGCATAACAGTGAATTACATGGTCTTTATAGGAAGCCAGATATAATGAGAACAGTTAAGTCTCGTGGACTGCGATGGGCAAGACATGTGGCACGAATGGGGAATGAAAAGATATGAATGGAAGCTTCTTGTAGGAAAACCAGAGGGAAAATGCACAGTTGGTAGACCAAGAATGAGGTGGGAGAATAACATTAACTATGATTTGGGGGAGGTGGATTATACAGGGAATGATTGGAAAGCATTGACTCTGGATAGGGATGTATGGAGAGCTTATGTCCGTGCGGCCATGAACCTACGGGTTCGATAGTGCCAGTGAGTAAGTAAGTAAGTATTAAATTCTTATCTGAAAAAGATAATGTATTATAAAAGTATCCTTGAAGCTTGGCTATAATTTATTATTTAATTACTGAATGTAACAATACATGATTACGACTTAAACAGGAAACTTACATTTATCTAATAGGAAACAGAATATCTGATTAAAGAAGATCCGGAATGCCCTATATCACTAATCTTATTACACTGCTTATAAAGTGCATTCAGTAAATTAAGAGAAAACCTGCTTCAAGTTTCGCAGGATTTTAATTTAACAAATCCTATTATGCGACTGGATCGGATATTTAAAAAGACCAAATGAACATATGAGGCGTTGCGGATATTAGGGGCGAAATATCTCTGAGAATCACTATAATTTAAACACGAGAAAGTAAGTCAAATTCGCCCTTAATATCCTCATATTTTCAAATTTTACGGAATAGAATAAAAAAGTAATTCACGAAGGAACTAGCCTATGTAAGCTAAGCTAATGTCTCGGCAAGTCGAATTTATGGACTCATTTTACTAGTTTACGGAATATATATTTATTTTGTTAAATTTGGAGGAAAAAAACAACTCAGATCCAGGTTAATGGATAGAGTGCTCTTCCGAACACTTTATAGATTAGGGACTTATTTTGTTTAATTAAATAAAAATAAAACTTAAAGTTTTATGTGATTTTCATATTTATTAAAATATAAATTAGTTACAGCTGTTTCGATACTCTGTACCTTCTTCAGACATGAAAAATTTGTTATCATGTCTGAAGAAGGTACAAACTATCAAAATAGCTGTAACTAATTTATATTTTAATAAATATGAAAATCACATAAAACTTCACGGCCTGCACGACCCTTCTTATCCCTGCATTCAAAAGTCCGTTGCCGTATTTGGATCTTTACTGGCCTAGAGAATCTACTAATATGTTTAGCTATTCTAAAGGTACGTACACATATGCGCGGCGCGTGTTATGTTCGTCGAAATGATTAATTTCAACGAACCTCCTGCGATCCATAGGAAACCCACAAACCTTCAGTAGACATTTTGCAGAGCAGGTGTAACCAACCATGTCAATTCCCTTTCCGTTCTCCCGCTTGTCCTGCATTCTTTCCCAAAAATAGGGACTTTTTTTTTAAATGACGCGGGACAAATTGTTAAAAATCGGGACTGTCCCGCCAAAATCGGGACGTCTGGTCACGCTTATTACTTATTACATCTTATAACTTTATTTATACTTTTTCAAATATTATAGCATTAAAGGAATTAAAAAAATATATATGATTTGTATATATATGTTTAAAATTATTAAGAATCTATCTCATAGTAGTTTGTATTACTTAAACTTATGCCTGAATTTGTTTTCTTGTTTTTATTGTTAATTGTTTTATGGCCATTATTTTTTGTATATTGCCCCTTAACATGAGCAGTCTTGCTCTTTGGAGTCTTTGAAGAAATAAATAAATAATTAGTAATAAATGTGTTTATATATTGTATTGTTTTGTGATACTTCATACATAATATTATGAAATGAACGTCTTAAATAAATAATGTTTTCTAAATAATTCTAATTTATTCATACAATTACAGTACACATGAAAAAAAAAACACATAACATTAAAAAAAACAGGCATCTCCTTTCAATGATTTTTTTAAAATGATCCTTATGTTGAGGATCCCACAATAATTGCTTGCTTCTATAAATATCAATAAGTTTTAACATGTTTTCCTCTGACCACTCCATACTCAAATAATAGGTGCGCACCGAAAACAACGAACCTCTCAGGTACCCGTCCAAATCTAAACAGCGAACCATCAAAGTGTTCGTGGAAAAAACCGACAATGAGTGGATCGTGGTGCGAGACGCGCGCGCCGTTCGCGCGCACCTTAAAACCCCGTCCAAATCTGACGAACATGGTGCGCGCGCAAGTGTGTACGTACCTTAATAGTAGCGTCCAGTCCATAAATGTCAGTGCTATCTATTATTCTTTGCCCGGGCCCATCGGAGGCAAAGATTGATTCATCTTCTCTATATAGATTTAATAACATATTAATTATTAACAAGAATTCTTAAACACACTGTAGTAATTTATATGACTTATGTTTAACTCAGTATTATATTTACAACCATGAAAGCTAGAGGGGGAGGAGAGCTAATATAACCTTGAGAAAGCTAGTATGTAGGAAAAATATAAGGCTGCATTAGCATAGCTAACAAGTACAGTACTTAAACATTCTTATTTACTTAAAATAGAATTTAATATTTCAATTATAAGTCTGAAGTTGAAATAAGAAAAGATATTTAAACATAAATTATTCTTGATCATTACAAACTTTAAAGAAAACAGAAATAATAACAAAAATGACAATCTTTACTCACACAAACACTCATGCATACCTTTTTAGTCCAGCCGAGGGTTAGGGTCCTTACCCCCGGATACCCTACCCTGGCTTACTGGACCAAACACAAAACAACACAGCTCTCCTCGGGCTGACGTCCTCCAGACGATAACAGAATTGAATAAATGAAAGATTGAAATGAAATGGCCCTGTTTACCATTTGCTTCACCTATTTGAGTGTTCCGAGGAAGAGGGGAAGTTGCGCACTACAGACAGAGCAGCGGGAAGGGGTAGGAAGGTGAGTAGGAGTAAACACAAAGAGAAAGGAAATTGGCACAGTTCATAAATCTCACTGTAGAGGGAGGATAACAGTTCATAGATGTAACGTACCGAAATAGTACTTTCGGTACAAAACATTAAGTTTTATTTTTATTTAATTAAATAAGTTATGGATTTTCATCAAGTAAACGCCAATTCAATTGATGACTTATTTTGTACCCATTTGTATCTTCGTTGTTTTTAAGGTTGATTCTTTAAGTTTGAATTTTAAGTTTTATTTGTTAACACATGTCTTATAGTTTTTTAAACAAAAATGATTGACGTCTCAAACCATAAAACGAAAATTCAAACATAAGCAAGGACATTAGCCTCAAGCAATGCGAGCTGCATAACAAACATCCTTAAAAATACCGGTAATTTTCCTGTACTAATGCGATTCCGAGCAAATTTTCTCTAACTCACTGGCATTATCGAACCCATGGGTTCATAACCTCACGGACATAAGCTCTCCAAACATTCCTATCCTGAGTTTATATTTTCCAATTACTCCCTGTATAATCTAATTCCCTCAAATCGTGGTTAATGTTATTCTCCCACCTCATTCTTGGTCTACCAACTGGGCGTTTTCCCTCTGGTTTTCCTACAACAAGCTTCCATGTACATCTTTCATTCCCCATTCGTGCCACATGTCCTGCCATCGTAGTCTATGAGACTTAACAGTTCTTATTATATCTGGCTTCCTATAAAGACCATATGGTTCACTGTTATGCAATCTTCTCCATTCACTTGTCTGTTCATCTTTGTTTGGTCCAAAACTGTTCCTAAGTACTTTATTCTCAAATACTTGTAATCTCCTTTCCTCCCTTAAAGTAAGAGTCTATGATTTGCATCCATGTAATATAACTGATAGAATAACAGTTTTATATATTTTCAGTTTAACTTTTTTGAAAGGACGGGATGCCAAGAGTCCCTGCAATGCATATTAGCATGCATTTCCAGAATTGAGCCTATGTTTAATTTCTTTGTGCATTTTATTCCTATTTGTAATTATTGTTCCTAGGTATTTGAATTCAACTACTTCTTCAAAATTTCCCTCATTTGTCATTAGCTGTCCATTTCCATTATATAATGTATTTCTACGTGTGACCGTATATTTAGTTTCATTGATATTTACTTCCAGTCCCAATTTCTCAGTGTTACTCAATAGTGTGTGCATTTTGGCCCTTAGTATTTCCACACTATCACCCAATAGTACTACAGAACAAATGTTCTCTTCTTATATTAATTGCATTGTGATTTTAAAATCTGTGGCATGGCAGTTCCTAATAGCCAAGGCCAGCTAATCTATTTGACGTTACTGACTGGCAGCTGTCAGTGCAAGGAGTCATGAAAATAAATTATAAATTGAATAATCAGTCATTTTGGTAAGATTTAAAAAAAATCCTTAGTTTCTGTTGTTGTTGTTGCGTACGGTGATGTATACTCCAACTGTTTGTAGCAGCAACTCATAGAGAAATTGTAATTTATGACGATCTTGTATAATGGGTTTGACTGGGGTGCGTTCTCCTTAAGAAGTGAGGTGTTGTTTGTTTCCTTTATAATTTCAAGGTCTTCAAATATATCTATCCTAGCTGGAATGTTTTCTCGGTGGATTATCGTGAGAGTATTTTCAATTGTGTTCATTCGATGACCTGCGTTAATGAGATGTTTAGTATAGCTTCATTTATCACCCGCGTGTATGAAATCTTTTAGGTGTTCTTTATATCTTGTATTGAAATTTCTTTCTGCTTGTCCTGCCAATGTAAAATTTATTACAATCTCTACATGTTAGTTTGTAGACTCCCTTGTTGTTGAGTTCTTCTATGCCATTGTATATTATGTTGTTTTAATTTATTTCCTGTTTTATAAGCTATGTTAATGTTTTTATGAATTTTACTTCTTTCAACCAACACATTTAACTATCTCGGATACCAAGTTACATACGAAGAAGAAAAAGATTGTAGTCATAAAATTATAAAATTTAACAGAGTAACAGGAATTATAAATAATATTTTCAAGCTAAATACAGCTACAGCAACACAACACGAACTAGAATTTATAAAACACTGGCCAGACCCATATTATGTTATGGCAGTGAGGCCTGGACAATTCGCAGTGTAGATGAACAAAGACTAACTGCAGCAGAAATGAATTTATGAGACGTACTGCAGGCTACTCAAGAACAGACCATAAAAGGAATTCTGACATTCTCAAAGAATTACAAACAGAATCAGTCATGGAATATGTACAAAAATACAGAAAACAACTGGAAATCTCACGTAAGAAGAATGAGCAGAACAAGAATACCACGTCAGATCTTAAATTACCAGCCACCAGGCAAGAGATCTTTGGGCAGACCCTTCAAACGTTGGATTGAGACCGTAACAGACCACTAGGTCTATCACATGAAAGGAAGAAGAAGAAGAATGAATTTTATTTAAGTTTCACAACTGGAGGCTTGCCATGCAAAATAGAAATTATTGGAGGCAGTAGTTAGGGAGGCCAAAGCTCGAATTTAAGCCAATCGGTCATTGGATAGATGGAAACATGGACTCTTACTTTAAGGAAGGAGAAATAAATATAAGTATTTGAGAATAATATTCTTAAGAACATTTATGGATCCCGCGCCGTAGCCGAGCGGTTAAGGTAGGAAGCCTTGGCGCAGAGCTACGGGACTTGCGCTGGTTCGAGTCTCCATGGGGGAAGAAATTTTTTCATGGTATTTCGGCCAGTATGGGACCGGTGCCCACCCAGCATCGTGAAGCAATTGGGTAGCTACAATAAGTAGCGGCTCCAGGTTGAGGAACCAGCTATAACGGCTGGGGAACTCGACGTTCTAACCACATGTCACCCCTACACTGGCTGTTGATCATCTACCTCTGTGATTGACACATGTGGATGTGAATGGCCAGCAGCCGCTGGTAAAAGGGCAACCGCTGAAAAAGTGGAAAGACCCTCAATCGGAAGAAAATTTAAGGATGAAAGAGAGATGAACAGACAGGTGAATCGAGAAGACTACATAACCATGACCTATATAATCTTTGTGGGAAGCCAGATATAATAAGAAGAGTTGAATCTTGATGGTAAGGACATGTGGTACAAATGGGGAATGGAAGCTCCTTGTAGGAAAACCAGAGAAAAGCTCCAAGTAGGCAGGCCAAAAATGAGTTGGGAGAATAACATTAACCATGATTTGAGGGAAGTAGATTGTACAGGGAATGATTTGTAAACATTAGCTCTAGATAGGGATATATGGAGAGTCTATGTCTATGTGGCCATGACTTTACGATTTCGATACTGAGTTAGTTTTAGTACCATAATTTCTTAACACACATAGGTACTGTAATAGTATATTATGATGCAAGGTTGGGAAGTGGTTTTTACAGAATTGAGGGAAAATGTTTAAAAACCGAGCAATAGCAAGGTTTTTAATTTCCGAGATTCTTAAAACACTTCACAAATGTGCATTGTACATTATTTTTTGCATGATGGTGTTTTTCAAAATAATAAATAATAGTAAAATAATAACATCTCTTGTTGCAAATATTTGCGTTCATTAAAAACAACTGTCCACCGCTGTGGTCTCAAGGTAGCATGCTGCCTTGTCATGCAGCGTGCCCGGGTTCGATCCCCAGTCAGGGCAGTTTTTCTGGGTGAGGTTTTTATCAGGGTTTTTTCCTCACCTGTAAGACAAATGTCAGGAAAACTTTAAGGCCCAAACGGTCCCCGAAATCATATGGCTATCATCATCATCCTTATCATTATCACCATCATCATCATCATCCTTCACTGGTGTGGAAAGCAATGGGAAGCTACCACACCTACAATTCCCTAGTAAAGCTGCAAGCATAGCATGAAAATGCTATGATTGCAGTGAAGGACCTGCCCCGGGCAGAATTACTATAGATGGATAAACAACTGACTAACTCTAACAGTGTGGGCAATGTTTATTAGTTCAAACAACAGGAGGCCTTGAGAACAATTATTATTGATAATATGACCACAAGTACGTATTTATTGTTTTATATTGTTTCAAATAAAGTTCAGTTCATTTAAAATGCAGTGATTTGTTTTGTATAGGCCTAATGTATATTAACACTACCTTTTGGATATTTTCTGTATATACATTGTGTGTATTATACATAGAGGGCAATGGTTTTACTTCCCGCACATGGGTTAAATTTAATATTACAGTATAGTTATTTAAGTTGGCAACCCCGAAATGTAGGAAGTTGAACTTTCAATAATGGTTGCCATTGCTGGTAAGTACGACAAAACGCACTATTGTGCAAAAAAGTAAATATTTTTAATTTTTCCAGGATTTGGTATAATTTCTCATATTATTTGTCATGAAATGTATAAAAAACGAAAAGTTTGAAAATTTGGGAATAATTTTTAGCTACTGTGAGAGATTTAAAATGTAAATCAGGCACCAGATGCACATCTGGCAATCATAAATTGTGTAGCACCCATTTCTCATAGGCTGATGGTGAAAATTTTTCTATTAAAATTTCAAATTTCCACTGGATATTAAACCCAAACCTGCTGTTCTGGAGTCAGCAAGGCACTCCTAGAAAAAGTTCTTTAATATACAGGTTAGATATTTTGTTGCAGGACACAACATGACAGAATTTCAGCCTGCAGCTGCATTGCCTGCAATTGATGGAAAAACTGGTCACGATGGTAGTGGAAACCAACAACCAACTCTATTATCTTCCCTTCGGAGCGTTCTCTTTGTAATAAGTTCAGCTCTTATTGGGTTTTGCTGCTTTCAGGAACACACTCACATGGTATGTAGGCACATACAAAACCATAAAACAATACATACTGATATATGTGCCACTTTAGTAGACAGAGTTGACCCTAACCATGTCCTTAGTGAATGTGAATCTACCACGGTCACAATTTAAATCATGATTTTAATCTTTAATCAACTGATTTTATTATTTTTAAATCTTTGATTTAAATAATATTTAATTTTACTTTTTTTTATTTAGTAAAGTGATCCCGCTACAGGCCTCAGGAGGCCCTTGGGGTAGTAGGAGGTTAAGGCTCCCACTTTTTTTCTTGACAATCGGCACTTGATGTCAGCCGGGTTGTCAGCCCTGCGTGACGGCCGCCTTTACCCCAGAACAAGCGTCTGGTACTCATTTCAGTTAGAGGCTGAGTCGACCCCAGGGCCATAGTGCCACCAGAAGGTTTGGGTCAGTTTAAAAATCCTGACCCCACCGGGACTCGAACCCTCGACCTTCCGGCTTGTAGCGCAGTGCCTTAACCACTACGCTACGGCGTGCCCCCTTTTTTTTTCAAATATATAAAAACATTTAGGTAGAATTTTTTATCACTCACCTCATATTGTTCTTCTTATTTGACTATAAACTAGTTTCGGAACATAGTTTCTGCTCCATCCTCAGTATCGTCACGATCGATCGTGTTCCGAAACTAGTTTATAATCAAATAAGAAGAATAATATGAGGTGAGTGATAAAAAATTCTACATAAATGAATATACCTCATAGAGTGAATTCCTAAAATAAGTAATATAAAAACATATTTGAAGAGAAAAATATATGCCTAAACTGGTGTTTGAACCCAGGACCCTTAGATTTATACACTAATGCTCTACTGTTTGATCTTTCCTATATCTCCACTCTAAATGTATCATCTTCTTCTTCTTCGGCTTTCCCCCACTTACAGGTTTGCCATCTTCAGTTTCCATTTATTTCTATCATTCCAATCTCCTTCTTCCAAATTCCTATCATCCATTATAGTTCTCTCATAAGTTTTCCATTTCCATCTTGGTCTGCCACGTTTATTTCTTCCAGGGGGTGGCCATTGGTATATATTTTTTGGCCAGCTTTCATTTTCCATTCTTTGTACCATTTATGCGTTTGATTTTCAATTCTCTTAACAACAGATGTGGTGACATTCATTTCTCTCCAAAGAAATTCATTTTTTTTTTATTTTATCCTGTCTTGTTTTTTGAAGGCTTCTTCGAAGATAATCAAATTCAACTGTTCTAATTTCATTCTTTTGTAATTCCGTCAAAGATCAAGTTTCACTTCCTGTTATGCGCGGGGTCAGTTAAGCCCCGCCGTAATGACAGCGTGAAGATCGCTATTGTTTAAGTGGTCTTTGGCCCGAGCGGTTAGCCTTGGTTTTGGAGGATGAATGCCACCTTTAACATGTTAAAAACTCAGTAAACGAAAAATGAACATTATTTATTAAAATAAATCCAAACATAAAGAAATATTAGATCAACAACATATAAAACAATTTATTAAAATTAGCTGAAATCGCCATAATGTCAAACGTCAAATACTAAAGTGTTAAAATTCAGAGAGAGAAAATATTCATTTAAAGTTTCAACTTTGTTCATTATTCTAAGTTCTTTGGACCATTTGGTCCTTTAATTAATTCTATGTCTGAAAAATGACCATTTAAAAGAATGATAATAAAATGCTTATATTACCATGTAGAGCTGCCTCCCCCGCTGGGGGACCGCGTTCGGTCCCGCCGCCGTTCTGCCTTCGTTAAAAAAAATCGCGAATATTTATATGATAAATTTTAAGTTTCTAATCGGGGAAATTTGGGTGTGGAAAGTTCATGATCTAGTTTGAAACCTTCATCTATGTCAAAATGGAAAGCTTTGTTCTACTTTGACTTCGCGCAACTCACATTATTCTTATCTAATGTGGTCATCTTTCTGACCAAATAATTCTGGAATCTTTTGACATGGTTTTGATCCAGGATATAGAGATATGCCTTTTTACTAGCGTTTTTTATATTATATGCGTATGAACTAATATGTTTTTCAGTGCGGTTAATTATCCCCTATTTTCTGATATAATACACAGGTATATGTGTCTATCCTTTATCGGCTTTTTATAGTATTTTACTCTTATGGCAGTTCGGCCCTAGTGTTGGCATAACACTTCCATGTGACAAAATATTCTTTATTATGCTCTTATAAATTTTCATTTTAGTTTCTTTTCTAATACTTTTGTTCCAAATTATTCTATGCAATGTCTTACTTCCATTTTTTGCCATTACAATTTTAGTTTGTACATCTCTTTCACAGGTACCTAACTTGTAATTATTGACCCAAGATATTTAAAAAGTTCACATTTTTTTATTTTCCTTGTTTCGAGTATGGGGTCATCCACATCCTTTCCCAAACACATATATTCCGTTTTCTGTAAATTTATATTCAGTCCCCATTTTGTATATTCTTCCATTAGTTTATTTATCATATATCTCATATCATCTTCATCCCCTGCAAAAATTATTTGATCATCTGCAAACAATAAATGGATAAGAAAGAAATTTGTGTTTAGATTGGAGGCCTAGGATAGCTCAGGGGTTCATAGCCTTTGGCACTCTTGGCAAATTTGCATTTAGGTTGCAGGCCTAGGATAGCTCAGATGGTAGAGCATTAGCATATTAGCTAAAGGTCCCAGGTTCAAACCCAGTCTAGGTGTATATTTTTTCTCTTCAAATATAATCTGTCCTTAAGGGAGAAATGTTAATTTAACTTTTACAGGAATTAATCACTATGAGGTTTAATTTATGGTAAAATTAAATGTTTCCTACCTCTCCTCATATAAATCTTCTAAGTAGATTGCAATTTCGAGACCATAACGGTCTCATCTTCAGTACTTTTTTGGCGACTAATGTTATGTCGATCGGAAGAAACTCTTCTTCTTCCCTCTGTTGGTGGACCGATGAACCTCTGGATCAGGTCAAAATTTGCGGGAATTTCGAAGTTCATAAGTTTTCCTTTGTTTTTCTGAATGTGGATCTTTTCCCAAACCATGAGTTCCTTTTGGTCTGAAAACATTTAATTGGCATAAAAGCCAGTTTAATTAAACAAATATAAAAACCAAAAGAGCTCACATTTAGGGAAAAATCCACATAAAAAAATAAAGAAAAACTTATGAATTTTGAAATTCCTGGGGAATTTGATTTGATTCAGAGGTTCATCAGTCTACCAACAGAGGGAGTAAGAAGCAGTTCTCCTGAATGACATAACATTGTTTGAGATATTACTGAAGATGAAACCACCAAGGTTTTGAAACTGGTATAATTAGAAGACTGGATATGAGGTGAGATAAAAAGAATTTTAATTTAAATCTTAACAACAACTTCCATTTTAAAAAAGCCACACTCAGAATTTTTCCATCCTGAAAAAATCCATTACCCCAGCCGGTTTGAACCTATGAACTTTGGATCTAGAGTACAACATCGTAACCAGTAATCCATCACGACCACCTATTTCCTTTCATTCATGATTATCTGAGGGCCATATTGAAGTTCAATTATGATTTCTCATGTACGGGGTGAATCATAAATATGGCTATACGTTTGATCATGTTGTGTGATGAAATATTACCATTACAGGAAATATGAAATTACAGTTGGAAAGGCAATTATTCAAATTACAAAAATGGAATAAAACAAAACAGTGTAGAAGTTACATCATTAGTAAAAAATGGCATTGAATATGCAACAGCAAATTACAATTGCTGCATGGGCAATAACGTATGCTAATGATCGTGAGGCTGCAAGACGGGCAACACGTGAGTTTAACATACATTGCAGCCATCAACTGTAGGCAAGTGGAAAAACGACTGCTGAAAATGGGAAGGATGCAGAAAATCAAACCTCCTGGAAGACCTCGTATTAGCACGGATGCAGAAACAATGAAGACAATTGTGGAGGCGTTCGACGCTAGCCCACAAAATCAACTCACCAAACCGCCCTGTGAGCAGTGATTTGTTTTGTTTTGTTTTGTTCTATTGTTGTAATTTGGAGGATTCCCTTTCCAATGATAATATCATATTTCCTTTAATAATAATATTTTCGTCACAAAATGCAATCAAACGTATAGCCATATTTCTGAATCACTCTGTAAATATTGCAAATGTGTTTATTTCATCATTACTCTGGTTTTCAACAGGCACTTGCAACGGTTCTGGGGTGCTTCTGAGATTTCTGGCAAGCTCTATGGGACAGACTACTTGATGTTGTGGGAGAAGATCCAATGACTTTCTGGATTTATGGTAGGTCAAATTATCATCATCATCTTATCGTGTCCTCCTTTTGGAAGGTTGATTCCAAATATGCCTCCAACCATTTCTGGACATGATTTTTTTTCACTTTCTACATCTACAATCGCATAACAGCCAAATGTTGGGCCTTAGCCTCTCCTTTGTTAAGAGTTACTAAACCCAAGTTAATTTAGTTACACTTATTTTCCTAGGGATGTCACGAATGGTATGAGGTCAACATGCCGACCGAACGAGACATTAGTAGGCAACATAAGTATTACTAGAATGAAGAAAGTCAGTAAATTTTGCACAGAGGTCTTTTTATTCAGGTTTGCAGTTCTTTTATGAGCCTGCAAATCTTCAGACTTGGGACTCCTCCCAGAGAACTTGCTCCTTCGATTTTTCCATCCTAAAAAATCCATTGACCCTGGCTGGGTTCGAACCCATGACTCTTAGGACAATGGTCAACTTTCCCCCCCCTTTAAAAACCCATGTACCCTTTCTTGAGAACATTATATATATTACAGTAATCTACAAGCTTATGACATTACTACATTACAAAGAAAATCTGCAGTAGCAACATTCAGACTGCTAACGGGACATGACTGCTTGAATAAACACCTACACAGAATTGGCATAACAGATTCACCTAAATGCCCTTTTTGCAATTTAAATGAAGATATGGAAAGAAACCATCTCCTCCGTTGTCCAGCCTTTGTAGAAGAGACCAGCCTTTCTGCTAAATATTGGAGTGCAAGAGAGCGAATGATTTCATTATCAAGTGCTCGACATTAGATACCAACCAACCAACATTACAGTAAGGACTGCTCCACCAAGTAGACATTATGATGACAATTTTTCTGTGCCAAATCATTCAATTTAATATTGAAGTCAATGTACTCAGATTTGTCATTTACATGTAGGTGTTTTTGTTCACGAATTTCAGAGGGAAGTCGCAATAACTTGTGTATCTGGAAGTGGTATCAGTAATGAAGTAATATAACATTTGTCATCATTTGTGATCCATGTTTACTGAAACATTTTTTCTTCTTTTTTTTTAAATTAATTTAAGTAAAATTTTATCACTTCACTTCATATTCTTCTTCTTCTTTGACCGCTTTTGGGACCTTATTCAGTTCCATCCTCAGTATTTTCACAACTGTTATGTTATCTTGAAGAGCTGCCTCCTGCTCCCTCTGTTGGTAGACTTAAGAATCTCAAAATCGAATAATTTTCCCCGGAAATTTCAAAGTTCATTAATTCTCCTATTTTTATGAAAAAAAAAAAAAGAAAAGGAAAGGAGAAAATAATAAACTTTGAAATTCCTGGGGAAAATTATTTGATTTTGAGGTTCTTCAGTCTACCAATAGAGGGAGTAGGAGGCAGCTCCTCAAGATGACTTAACTACAGTCATGAAAATACTGACAATGGAACCAAATGACTCCTGAAACCAGTCTAAGAAAAAGAAGAATATGAGGTGAGATGATAAAACCTTACTTAAATAAATAATACCTCATAGTGTTTTTTTCTTCTAATTTATTTGTGTATTTTCAAAACTTTCAATCTCCACTATCATTATTATATGCTCTGTAAAGCCATATAATGTTGTTTCTGTAATTCACAATTCTACAAAGTCCGGCTGCAGTGGACTAGTGGTTATGCTCTGGTCCCAAGGGTCGCAGGTTCAAACCCGGCCGGGGTCGTTGGATTTTTTAGAATGGAAAAATCCAAGGAGCAAGTCCTCCGGGAGGGACTTTAAGCCGTTGGTCTCGAGTCTGAAGATTTTCAGGCTCGTAAAAGATCCTTAAGCCTGAAGAAAAAGGCCTCTAAGCAAAATTTATCGAATTTTCCCGTCCTACTACTACCTTGATTTCCTAGATGTCAGTATAAGGCGGAACGCTGACCACGGACCACTCAAATGACATCTATACAAAAACAAGTGTAACTAAATTAGTATGGTTCAAATTCTTCCCTGTAGGGGGGGAGCGCCTAAATCTCTGTTAAGGGAAATATGGGCTTACAAGAAATTAAAATATAAAATTATGGAATATTCACCTGAAAGGTCCGTCTCCTCAACTTAATTAATTATTTAACTATAGCACTTTCGGGACTTGTCCATCAATGGCAGGATTCAAAACTGGTGTTTCACTGAAGATCTGGTAGAGGGGGTTTAAACGAAAACAAACCCAATACATGTAACCCCCTCTACCAGATCTTCAGTGAACACCAGTTTGAATCCTGCTGATGATGGGACAAGTCCCGAAAGCGCTACAGTTAAAAAATTAATTAAGTTGAGGAGACGGACCTTTCAGGTGAATATTCCAATAATTCTATATTTTAATTTTGAATAATACTTCAACGGAACACATCATGAATCTTATAAAAGTTGATTACAAGAAGATACAAAGTCCAGTACATTGTCCAATTTAATTTTTCATATTTTAAAGTACAGTGTTGTCATATTTAAATTAATATTGGGAAGTAAAACTTATGAGGTTATATCATTAAAAATATGTTTTCCACTCATTATTAACTCATATGAGGTGAGTCGATAAAAATATGTTCTCCACTCATTATTAACAGTGTTGTCATGTTTAAGTCTATATAACTACATTACTGTATACTTATTATTACAGGTACGGCAGTACTTACAATTGCTGTATACTGGATTTTTGGAGCAGTTTATACAATATTGGATGTCACAAACAAACCAGCAGCATTACGCCGGTACAAGATTCAACCTGGAACTAATGAACCTGTTGACACAAAACGATTAATGAAGGTAACTAATATTGAATTAAAATATTCTTAATAAATTACAATAGGAAGTAACATTATGAGTAGAGACTGGATGTTAGGGAAAATGCCTATAGTTATTTATTATAGATATTGTAAAAGTGACTTCATATAAGTTCATACCAACAACCCTAGAGTTAAGAATTAAATGAATCGTGATTTCTTCTTACCTCATACTTCTATGTTTTTTTAAACACAGCACTGCAGTATCGGCGACCCATTGTCACCATCGTCAGCTGTTTTCATGTCTGTCAATTTTTTTCTTTTGCCGGTAATTATCCAAACTGCCATCTGGTGTTCTTTTGAAGGAATTACTCTCCAAACTGCCATCTGGTGTTCTTTTGAATGAATCATTTTCTAAACTGCCATCTGTTGTATTTTTGAAGAACTTTGTAATCAAGCTCGGTTTGTCCGGAATCTCGAAGTTTATGGTTCTAGTATGGTTTTTTCAATTTTTTTCCCAAAAAACGATACTAGAACCATGAACTTTGAGATTCCGGACGAACCGAGCTTGATTACAAAGTTCTTCAAAAATACAACAGATGGCAGTTAAGAAAATGATTCATTCAAAAGAACACCAGATGGCAGTTTGGAGAGTAATTCCTTCAAAAGAACACCAGATGGCAGTTTGGATAATTACCGACAAAAAAAAAATTGACAGTCGTGAAAACAGCTGACGATGGTGACAATGGGTCGCCGATACTGCAGTGCTGTGTTTAAAAAAAACATAGAAGTATGAGGTAAGAAGAAATCATGATTGCATTTAATATCACTATAAATTGAACCTCATAATGTTAAAAATGTCCCAAATTTAATCCATAAAACCCTAGAGATGTGTTGTTCCGAATATCTGAAGTTCATTTTGCCTATAAATGCCTATTACAGCTTATTATGCCTCTATAAATGCCTATTTGCAATTCTTTTCTCGAAATTAACTAGTAATAAAAGCAATGAAATCAATTGAAAAATGGACAAACTTCATACACACAAATCAATTGCATAGAAACCTTTAAGATGACTGGCAATATAATTTTTGATGGTTGGTAACACTGAAATTAATCTGTAGGCATCGTTCACACACAGGTGTTTCAACAAAGTGGTTGTGACAAGTGTTTTTTTTTAAAAGAACAATTATTTATTACTTTACCAATAATTATGGACAAAAACAGTAAAACACAGTAAGACAACACTGACCAAATATTCGTGAAACAATCATTGGTGCGGAAAATATCTCCAGTGACAAATCAATATTAAGTTTGGAAATCCAGAATGGGTTGAAGCAAGGAGATGCACTATCTCCTCTACTATTTAATTTTGTACTAGAGCATGCCATAAAATCTTTAGAGAATGAGGAAGGCTTACAACTGAATGGTATTAATAAGCTGTTAGTTTATGCTGATGATGTAGTATTATTGGCCGATAGCGAGGAGATACTAAAGGACAACACGCACACACTATTGAGTAACACTAAGAAATTAGGACTGGAAGTAAATATCAATAAAACTAAATATATGGTCACACGTAGAAATTTATTATATGATGGAAATGGACAGCTAATGACAAATGAGGGAAATTTTGAGGAAGTGGCTGAATTCAAATACCTAGGAACAATGATCACAAATAGGAATGAGATGCACAAAGAAATTAAACATAGGCTCAATTCTGGAAATGCGTGCTATTATGCATTGCAGAGACTCTTGATGTCCCAACTCCTTTCAAAAAACATTAAACTGAAAATATATAAAACTATTATTCTACCAGTTATATTATATGGGTGCGAAACATGGACTCTTACTTTAAGGGAGGAAAGGAGATTACAAGTATTTGAGAATAAAGTACTTAGGAAAATTTTTGGACCAAAGAGAGATGAACAGACAGGTGAATGGAGAAGACTTACATAACAATGAACTGCATGGTCTTTATAGGAAGCCAGATATAATAAGAACAGTTAAGTCACATAGACTGCATTGGGCAGGACATGTTGCACGTATGGGAAATGAAAGACTTGCATGGAAGCTTCTTGTAGGAAAGCCAGAGGGAAAACGCCCAGTTGGTAGGCCAAGAATGAGGTGGGAGAATAACATTAACTATGATTTGAGGGAAGTAGATTATACAGGGAATGATTGGAAAGCATTAGCTCAGGATAGGGATGTATGTAGAGCTTATGTCCGTGCGGCCATGAACCTACGGGTTCGATAGTGCCAGTGAGTAAGTAAGTAAGTAAGTAAGACTCTCCACACTGCTTAGTATGCAAGGACACAAATACGATAATGAACAAGGATCACTTGATGTTCTGCGCTGATCTTCAGAAAATAGTTGGAACACCTCTCCAAATTGCTGAATATTATTGGGAAGCCCACAAGCGAATGATGACAAATCAAGAGCTTCAGAACATTTGAATACTACTACTACTACTACTAATTTTCCAATGGTAATCAATTGAAAACTATTACTTATTGAATGACCTACTAGTTTTAAAAAACTGTTTTATGCCATTTAATGTACTTTTTGCACTTAATTTGTGTCTGTTGAACTTTGAATTACTACATCTACATTATTATTAATTTTTTATGTTATATTTTGTTTGCCATAATTAATTTTCTTTTTTTTTTTCAGGTTATAGGTTGGGTTGTATTCAATCAGGTAATAGTTGGATTGCCAATCGCTTATCTCAGTTATAAATTCATGACATGGAGGGGTTTCCCACCTCTCCGAGAATTACCTACATTCCACTGGGTCTTAGCTGAGATGGCTGTACATATTCTTCTAGAAGAAATTGGTTTCTATTATTCTCATAGGTAGGTTATTTTCTTGTTTACAAGTTTAATGTTCCTGCTACTTGTGTTTGCGAGTTTCGTCATCAGTATTATCTGTCCTACTTTTCTGAGGCTTCGTATGAAACTTGAAAGCAATTTAAATTAAACATCTAATAAGTTCATTTTATATGCTATTTAACATTTTCCAATACTGTTATTTAACACAGTTCCAATAATGGATCGTATTATAATATTATAATGATATTGTGAAAAGAAAAATTAATGTCTGAACCAGGAATCGAACCGTGGACCTCTAGTTCTTCAGACTAGTGTGCAGCCTACTACACCATTCGAGACATGGCACAAACATTAACAATTCTTTCCACATATACACTATAATTCTCGTTTCGTCCCCTGCCAGATACAGTGGAAAACTCCTCTGCATTGAATGAATCTAAATAGACTTCCAAAAGTCATGCTTCAATACCATCTTCAAGGGAAGAGATCTTTGGGACGTCCTAGAAAAAAATGAACCTAGCATGCTTCACTGAAACAGTAAAAAGCTTTCGGCCTTAAACTTGTTTGGAAGATGATGATGTTCCTGCTACAATTCAAATCAAATTTGTTTTATTGCTCTTTAATTTCCAAATAGAATATGAAGAACACAACACTTTATATATTACATTATATAAATTTAATGTAAAAAGTCCTGGTGCATGAATTATGCAAGAAGTACGGTAATTACGAGGGCGGATCGGAAAGTAAAGCACAATAATTTTTTTTTTTAAAAAGTTTAATAGTAAAAGAAAGGAAAAAAATCACAAATGAACTTACATCTTTTACCTACTTTTCGACATAGTCACCAACTTTCTCAACACATTTTTCCCATCGTGTTACCAGTTTCAATATGCCCTGTTCGTAGAAGTCCGTTTGGTTGGTGGATCGGAAAGTAGCGCACAATAATTTTTTTTTAAAAAGTTTAATAGTAAAAAAAAGGAAAAAAATCACAAATGAACTTACATCTTTTACCTACTTTTCGACATAGTCACCAACTTTCTCAACACATTTTTCCCATCGTGTTACCAGTTTCAATATAGCCCTGTTCGTAGAAGTCCGTTTGGTTGGTGGATCGGAAAGTAGCGCACAATAATTTTTTTTTAAAAAGTTTAATAGTAAAAAAAAAGGAAAAAAATCACAAATGAACTTACATCTTTTAACCTACCTTTCGACACATAGTCACCAAAACTTCTCAAACACATTTTTCCCATAGTGGTCCCAGTTTCAATATGCCCTGTTCGTAGAAAGAAGTCGTTGGTTGGGGGATCGGAAAGTAGGTTTAGGAGTAAAGAGCGTCACAATAATTTTTTTTAAAAAAAGTGTTAATAGTAAAAAAAAGGAAAAAATTCACAAATAAACTTACATCTTTTACCTACTTTGCGACAGAGTCACCAACTTTCTCAACACAATTTTTCCCATCGTGCTTACCAGTTTCAATATGCCCTGTTCGTAGAGTCCGTTTTGGTTGGTGGATCGGAAAGTAATAGCGCACAATAATTTTTTTTTAAAAAGTTTTAATAGTAAAAAAAAGGAAAAAAATCACAAATGAACTTACATCTTTTACCTACTTTTCGACATAGTCACCAACTTTCTCAACACATTTTTCCCATCGTGTTACCAGTTTCAATATGCCCTGTTCGTAGAAGTCCGTTTGGTTGGTGGATCGGAAAGTAGCGCACAATAATTTTTTTTTAAAAAGTTTAATAGTAAAAAAAAGGAAAAAATCACAAATGAACTTACATCTTTTACCTACTTTTCGACATAGTCACCAACTTTCTCAACACATTTTTCCCATCGTGTTACCAGTTTCAATATGCCCTGTTCGTAGAAGTCTGTTTGGTTGGAGTGTAGCCATCTGCGCACTGCCGGCCGGAGCGTGGCGAATCACTAAGGTTCACGCGTCCCTCTTGGAAGAATGTGCACCACCTGGAGACATTGCTACGGTCCATACAATCATCCCCATACACGCCACGCATGTCCCTGTGAATTTCACTGGGTTTATGCCCTTTGGCCCACAAAAATCGAACAACACTTCTCTGTTCCTCACAGGAGGACGACTGTAGCATGCGCGCCATCTTTGTTGCATAGTTCAAGCTTCTCTCGCAAGAGGTGCACCTGAGAAAAAAATACCATCTGTAGTGAAAACTTCAAACTATATCTCTGTGAAATTTCAACATTCTAGCTGCAATACCAAGGCAGAAAAAAAATTATTGTGCGTTACTTTCCGATCCGCCCTCGTATTATCCTCATATACATGAAGGTCAGAAAAATACTCTATATAAACAGGAAAATAAAGTTTCTTTATTTTAAATATGCATCCTTATTTGAAACTGTGTTAAAAATGAAGACTATAACACTGAGCAACAAAAAAGAAACTTTTTTCGTCTCAGAAAGAAAAATATGTGATTCTGATAGTATTTTTTCTCCTGAATTCAAATATGATATCGGTTTTTCACCATCACGCAAGGTTTCCGAGAGACATGAATTTATAATTTCAAACACTTTAATATTTTCTACATTCGTAACTACACAATATTCGAACATTCGGACTCACCTAGAAAGTAAGAAATGACGATTTTCTGCTATATTTTGCCTGTGGAGCATCCCTCTTGATGGTCCAACAATAATCGGCCAGTATATTAGGATTCCATTTGCCTTGATATCTCTTTTCCATAGCTGAAACCATTTGAGTTAGCTCATTTGGTTTTATTTTACAATGGACAAATGGACGAAAAAATGTTTATTAAAAAAATAATTATTTAAATCCATTAATTGAAATTGAAATAAAAAAACTGTGGGTGATGGAGAAATTCCGAATACATATTTGAAACACGTTAAAAAACTGCATTAAGTACAACTATTGGTACTCATGAGACAAAATCATGTTGACCAGTATTATCTGTTTGTCATAGACTTTATTAGTTAATTATAACCATGGCAAGGATTCTGATGCATTTTTTTTATGAGGACTGTACAATGCTCATTTAGTATAAATGCATTCTGGCAGAAAAGAATCTTAAAAGATGTTGGTCAATCACTAAAAGACAAGACCAAAGATTGGAAGCAATTAGATGAGATTTTTAAGAACTATACAGGATATACTCTGTTGGATAAGAAACGAAATGAAGATATAGGAAAGGAACTAAATATTTTTCAAACTTACAGATCGAATAGTTTAAATATAGGAACACCTGGAAAGAACATGTTGATAGAACGCCAGAAGAAAGCTTTCCAAAATTACTGTTGAATTATAAACCACATGGAAGGAGAAATGTTGGACGCCCTCACAGAAGAAGATGGTGTGAACAATTCTAACTTTCATGAAACCGGAACGAACCAACCGCTTAATCCTTGGATGATGAAGGAGGAGAAGAAGAAGAATCTTAAACAGGCAACTTGTGATTGCATTTATTTGCATTTTTTGTAGATTTTTGGGATATTGCATTTTTATGGATCTTCTAGCACATTAGTGCTTTTGGTAATAAACTTCAACATACCATTTGTTTTGATGGCTAAGAAAAAGAAAAAAATTCTGACAGATTGGTTGTCTACTGGATTTGAACCTGGGATTTCCTAAGTACGAGTCTCAAATGCTACTCAATCAATAAGAAAATATAATTTATCCTTCAGTGAGAAGTGTTGGTTGGTTGGTATCTAATGTCGAGCACTTGATAATGAAATCATTTAGCTCAAACTGCCCCGACTGGGGATCGAACCCGGGCCCGCTGCGTGACAAGGCAGCACGCTACCTCGAGACCACAGCGGTGGGTGTTAAATTAGTAATAAAAACTTCAATAGAAGCCCTACTGGCTTTATAAAAGTAGTGTTAAATTCCCAATTAATATCTTCTTAACTAAGAGGCCGCCATATGCAGAGATAGAAGTAATGGTTTCAAAGCATTTGGCATGAGGGAATTACAACGTATAAAGAGAAGAATTTGCATCTAGATCGCAACTCGCCTCGATAGCTCAATTGGTAGAGCATTTAGCTCTAATGTATATGTTGGCAAAGTTTCAGAGGCCTATGGCACTTTTAAGTGTCCTAAATTATGTCAGAGTTAAAAGGCTGCGCCAGTTAAATACTACCTGCATGCAAATCTTTAAACTTGTTTTTCCACACTTTCATTTTCACTGCATTTTTGTGCATTCAGTGCATGGGTTTCATGATTGAAGTTGTATTTTAAAAAATAAAAAATAAAATGTATGTAATTATTAATTTTTTTTTTGGTAATTCCATGCTTGAGGTACAACATTTTTTTTTTGTCCCTTTGTATTCACATTATAAGAATTCTAATGCATGATGTTTTTCTAAATATTTTAGGAGTCTTATAAAAAAAATCGGATATTTTACTAAAAAATTGTGGAACCCATTTAATTATAATATATTGTATTGTATTGTATTGTAAGCCTATGTTTTCCCTTTACAGAGATTTAGGTGCTCTCCCCCTACAGGGAAGAATTTGAACCATACTAATTTAACGATTTTTATTATTAATTTAACACTTCTCATAGAAGGATAAATTATATTTGAAGAGAAAAATTTTCGCCTAGACCGGGACTCGAACCCGGGACCCTTGGCTTTCCGGGCCAAGTGCTCTACCAACTGAGCTACCGAGGCGAGTTACGATCTAGATGCAAATTTTTCTCTTATGTACGTTGTAATTCCCTCGTGCCAAATGCTTGAAACCATAGCTTCTATCTTTGGCAAATGGCGGCTTCTTAGTTAAGAAGACATTTATTGGGAATTAAACACTACTTTATAGCCAGTAGGGCTTCTATTGACGATTTTTATTATTAATTTAACACTTCTCATAGAAGGATAATTATATTTGAAGAGAAAAATTTTCGCCTAGACCGGGACTCGAACCCGGGACCCTTGGCTTTCCGTGCCAAGTGCTCTACCAACTGAGCTACCGAGGCGAGTTACGATCTAGATGCAAATTTTTCTCTTATGTACGTTGTAATTCCCTCGTGCCAAATGCTTGAAACCATAGCTTCTATCTTTGCAAATGGCGGCTTCTTAGTTAAGAAGACATTTATTGGGAATTTAACACTACTTTATAGCCAGTAGGGCTTCTATTGACGATTTTTATTATTAATTTAACACTTCTCATAGAAGGATAAATTATATTATAACATACTAATTTAGTTACACTTGTTTTCGTATAGATGTCATTTTTGAGTGGTACGTGGTCAGCGTTCTGCCTCATACTGACATCTAGGAAACCAAGGTAGTACTAGGACGGGAAAATTCGGTAAATTTTGCTTAGAGGCCTTTTCATTTAGGCTTAAGGATTTTTTACGAGCCTGAAAATCTTCAGATTCGGGACCCATGGCTTAAAGTCCCTCCCGGAGAGGACTTGCTCCTTGATTTTTCCGTCCTAAAAAATCCATCGACCCCAGCCGGGTTTGAACCCGCGACTCTTGGGACCAGAGGCAAGGAGCATAACCACTAGTCCACCGCGGCTGACTTAATTAAAATATATGCAATTTTTTTTTAAATATAATATTTAATAACTCATAAAATAAATGTCTCACAAGAATGAAACTTAAACACATCATTATATGTCATGCACTGAATGCTTGTACAAAAAATCAAGTCTCTAGCTCAAAAAATGTAGAAAATAGAAATTTCACCCATCTAAGTGCACTAAGGCATGAATACTTTAGAAGTTTTTATTATAAATATATATATCTTACTGAAGGACAAATTATATTTGAAAAGAAAATTATAGATTGGGATATGAAACCATGATATTTAGCTTTATATGCTAATGCTGTGCCACTGAGCTATCCAAAGCATCCAATCTAAACGTAGATTTTTCTCTTACACATTTTTAATTCCCAGGAGCGCCAAATGCCTGCAAACTTTTGCTCGACACATGAATGGCAGCTTCTTATTTAAGAAGTCTTTTAAAGCTGCCTCTCGCATGTTGAGCAATGGTTCACAAACCTTTGGAGCTCTTGGGAATTAAAAATGTATAAGAGAAAAATTTGCATTTAGATTGGAAGCCTTGGATAGCCCAGTGGCAGAATATTAGCATATAAAACTAAAGGTCCTGGGTCAAATCCCGGTCTAGACATATATTTTTCTCTTTAAATATAATCAATACTTTAATATAATTACTGAAATGTTTCAACAACAAATTTGTGTACTTTAGGTTGCTCCACAGTCGTTATCTGTATAGATTCATCCACAAGAGGCATCACGAATGGACTGCGCCTATTGCAGTGACAGCCATCTATTGTCATCCAATAGAACATATTTTTTCAAATCTACTGCCTCCATTTCTTGGAGTCTTCATCATGGGATCACATGTGGCAACAGCATGGCTATGGTTTTCGCTTGCAATTTTATCTACACTCAATGCGCATTCAGGCTATCATCTGCCATTTTTCCCATCACCTGAGGCACATGACTTTCACCATCTCAAGTGAGTTCCGATATTCATGTTTTAAATTAACACTTTCCAGAATTTGATATAGTTTTATTTTAGAAAGAAAAATTACGTTCAAACTGGGAGTCCAACCCCAGATCTCCGACTCTGTACGTCAGTGCGATAACCGTTATACCATTCGAACTTCCGATAGGAACTTCAAATTTCTTTCCAATTATACAATTCTCCTTTCATTCAAAAGCTGATAGCAATCGCTGTAAACAACACCATCTGACAACTTCTATTGAGAATTTAAACATTACTTTTAAGCGGTAAAGCTTCATATTTTTATGTTATATTTTAAAATAACACTTTCCAGAATTGGACATAGTTTTATCTTAGAAAGAAAAGTTATTATATTATTTTTAGTCAGATCATCTTACCTCAATGTTAATGTTGATTTGTTCTTGGACATGTTTCAAAACAATTCTGTTTTATCGTCAGCTTGTCCAGACTGGTTTGATTTATGTTGCACACCCTGGATGTCGATGTGGTTGGCCAAAGAATGGAGCTGACATCGACATCCAGGGTGTGCAACATAATGCAACATAAATTAAACCAGTCTGGACAAGCTGATGATAAATCAGAATTGTTTTGAAACATGTCCAAGAACAAATCAACATTAATATTGAGGTAAGATGATCACACTAAAAATAATATAATTAAAATAACCTAAAAATATCACTTCCTAAAATTAAATATTAAGAAAAGTTATGTTTGAACCGAGAAATATAGCATCAAGATATGAAGCTTTACTGCTTAAAAGTAATGTTTAAATTCTCAATAAATGTGGAATGCAGGCTTTCACGGCCGGTAATCATGGTAGTAAAAGATTCCGGGCTATGTGGCCGTGGTCCATAACTGGCGTTTCTTCCAGACGTTTCTCCCTCAACTGCGGAGGGCATCTTCAGTGGCGAGCGCTAGAAGCTGTTGTTTCCCTGTCGTAGACTCGACTGCTCATTCGCAGTCGAGTCTACGACAGGGAAACAACCGCTTCTAGCGCTCGCCACTGAAGATGCCCTCCGCAGTTGAGGGAGAAACGTCTGGAAGAAACGCCAGTTATGGACCACGGCCACATAGCCCGGAATCTTTTACTACCATCTCAATAAATGTACTTCGAATAGAAGTCATCAGATGGTGGCTTTCGGATGAAAAGAGAATTGTATAAGTGGAAAGAAATTTGACGTTCCTATCGGAAGTTTAAATGGCGTAACGGTTATCTCACTGACATAGAGAATCAGTGATGTGGGGTTCCACTCGCGGTTTGAACATAATTTTTCTTTCTAAAATAATCGGATATTCATTTTTCATTTATGTAATTAATCTATTGGTTTCACTAGATTACAAAGGTATACTGTCGATTGTACTAACAAAGCCTAAATCAATACCATGCAGTTTCAAATTATTTTATTGTCTCCATAATAACTATATAAAAACATTGTAAAATTGCAGTCAAGGTTTAAACTTTTTTCTACAATCAATTAATAATTGAAGGTGTATATGGTATAGTGGTAGAGGTCAGTTTTTTACAAAAATGAGTAAAGTATATGGTAGCAAAGAAGAAACTGCATTGACGATTTTATTATTAATTTAACACTTCTCATAGAAGGATAAATTATATTTGAAGAGAAAAATTTTCGCCTAGACCGGGACTCGAACCCGGGACCCTTGGCTTTCCGGGCCAAGTGCTCTACCAACTGAGCTACCGAGGCGAGTTACGATCTAGATGCAAATTTTTCTCTTATGTACGTTGTAATTCCCTCGTGCCAAATGCTTGAAACCATAGCTTCTATCTTTGCAAATGGCGGCTTCTTAGTAAAGAAGACATTTATTGGGAATTTAACACTACTTTATAGCCAGTAGGGCTTCTATTGACGATTTTATTATTAATTTAACACTTCTCATAGAAGGATAAATTATATTTGAAGAGAAAAATTTTCGCCTAGACCGGGACTCGAACCCGGGACCCTTGGCTTTCCGGGCCAAGTGCTCTACCAACTGAGCTACTCTTCAAATCTAATTTATCCTCCTATGAGAAGTGTTAAATTAATAATACAATCGTCAATAGAAGCCCTACAGGCTATAAAGTAGTGCTTAAATTCCCAATAAATAATTCTAATCTTACCTAAGAAGCCGCCATTTTGCAAAAGATAAAGGCTATAGGGTTTCAAGCATTTGGCGCGCGAGAATTACAACGTACATAATAGAAAAATTTGCGTCTAGATCGTAACTCGCCTCGGTAGCTCAGTTGGTAGAGCACTTTGGTCCGGAAAGCCAAGGGTCCCGGTGTTCGAGTCCCGGTCTAGGCGAAAATTTTTCTCTTCAAATATAAGAAACTGCATGTTTTATTTTTGATATGTCCAAGAATTGAGGCGTCAAGAATAATAATGGCAGATCCCCCCCCAACCGACATTGAATATTGAGATAGAAGCATCCACCGTTCATGTGATGGAAGTATCAAACTACTTGGGATATGACAAAGCTCTCATGTTCCACTTTTAAAATTGGTCCATAGTAAAAATGAACACATTCTCATTGTAAAAATGACATAATTCCCAACGAACGAGTGCTTTATTTTAATGTCCTGCTACACGTTCATGGCATTGTAGTTAATGGTAGTGAATTACTCAAAATGAGACAGGGAAGAACTTTATGGTGAAATTCAACAAAAACCCCATAATTGATTAATTCCTATAAAAAAGGGTTAAAAAAAAAAAAAAATGGAAGAATTTGTTGACATACAATTAGAAAAAAGATGTTGTTGGTGCTCCTTTGCTTTTACATAAGGTTACATCCATTATTGTGGATCATGATAATCCTGAGATTGTTCAATTTTGTTTATGTTAGTCATAACTCTGAAGTGCATCAACAAGTCAATTTTAGGAAAAGAATTAAAAAGTTCACGTTTTATTGTTTAAGTTACAGCAGAAGTACAGTGAACAGAGAAAGATAACGATAGGCTAAATACAATGACCTGATGACATGATTGAAATATGTACCACCCATCTATCATGATTTTTTATAACAGTCTTTTCGTCATGATGGTGTTGATGATGACGAAAAATGTGAAGATTTGGAAATAGAGCTGGATTAGGTATTTCAAGATGTTAAATGAAGGAAAATCAATTTTACACCTTTTTCTGTTTTGTATATTTTTTGTTCTAATAACACAACACAAAATCAGGAAAACTATTAATCACAAATGGTAATCAAGAATTTGTATGATGGACGTGAAAATCCCTAAAAATTATATTATTTAAAAATTCCCAGAAAATATAAAGTCATAATGATAACTACTTTCCACGTTTGGAAAAAACAGAAAATTACATTTATCTCAAAATGAACTTTGGTTGGGATCTGCCGTTATTATTCCAAGTGCCTCAATTAATACCATCACTTAGGATAATAAATATCTTCATGATTTCAATATTAATTTAACTTGATTCTTCATCATCATCATCATCATCATCAACAATCTCGGATTAAGCCCATGTGGCTTGTTCCGGTCTCATAGATTCTCATTCAATAGTTGGATCCATCTCTTCTTCGGTCTATCAACATTCCTGCATCCTTTTGGTTTGTATTTAAGTATAATTTTGGGAATGCGATCATCTTCCATTCTTTGAACATGTTCTTTCCATTTTTTTCTAGATTCTTTTATTCTATCTAAGAGTTTAAAGATACTTAGCTCATTTCTAATCTTCTCTTATCTAGAAGTTTGCAACCAGCCACACCTCTCAGAAATCTCATTTCAGCTGCTTCTATGATCTTCTCTTTTCTTTTAGTTAAAACCCAAAATTCACTACCATACAACAGTTAGGGGACTGCCACTGCTTTATAAAATTTTAGTTTTGTTTCTTTTCTTATGCTTTTAAATATCCTTTTGATTGTTCCACATATATAATTAAATTTATTAAGTTTGTTAAATAGATATTTAATTTTAGGAAGTTATATTTTGAGGTTATTTTAATTATATTATTTTTGGTCTGGACATCTTACCTCAATATTAATGTTGATTTGTTCTTGGACATGTTTCAAAAACAATTCTCTGTTTTATCTTCAGCTTTCCCAGACTGGTTTTATTTATGTTGCATTATGTTGCACCACCTGGATGTCGATGTCAGCTCCATCCTGTGGTTGGCCAAAGAACCTCCAAACAAGGTCACCCTCCATCGGAATATCAAAATTCATAACTCTGTTTCTGTTCTTCTGAATATAAATTTTTCCCAAATAGTCAGCTCGTTTGTATTTTCTAACTGTTTTAATAATTTAGTGTCTGAATTTATATTATGTTTTTCAGACCAAACATGAGCAGCAACTGCAGATTTTCAATTTCTCCATTTTTAATATTTCTTATGTGTTCTTTGGTTCTAATTTTTAAGTTTCTTTTTGTTTTTCCTATATATATCTTTTCACAACCCATGCATTCAATTTGATTCTAATTTTTAAGTTTCTTTTTGTTTTTCCTATATATATCTTTTCACAACCCATGCATTCAATTTGATATATATCAAATTGAATGCATGGGTTGTGAAAAGATATATATAGGAAAAACAAAAAGAAACTTAAAAATTAGAACCAAAGAACACATAAGAAATATTAAAAATGGAGAAGAAATTGAAAAATCTGCAGTTGCTGCTCATGTTTGGTCTGAAAAACATAATATAAATTCAGACACTAAATTATTAAAACAGTTAGAAAATACAAACGAGCTGACTATTTGGGAAAAAATTTATATTCAGAAGAACAGAAACAGAGTTATGAATTTTGATATTCCGATGGAGGGTGACCTTGTTTGGAGGTTCTTTGGCCAACCACAGGATGGAGCTGACATCGACATCCAGGTGGTGCAACATAATGCAACATAAATAAAACCAGTCTGGGAAAGCTGAAGATAAAACAGAGAATTGTTTTGAAACATGTCCAAGAACAAATCAACATTAATATTGAGGTAAGATGTCCAGACCAAAAATAATATAATTGTTAAATAGATCTTCATTTTTAATATATGAGATTTCATAACCCAGGTATTTAAAATGGTTCACTTGTTCAATGGGTTTCCCCTCCAGAATTATTTTAGCTCTTACGGTATGTGATCCCTTAAAAGCTAGGATTTTCGTTTTACTTATTGATATTTTGGAATTATATTTCTGTATAATGTTATTTAACTGAAAGAGTGATTTCTGTAGACCATCTTCTGAACTAGATATTAGAACTTGGTCTCTGCAAAAAGTAAGGTATCTAACATCTTATGTCTTTTTTGAAATGTGAGTCCAAATTTATCTGCCAATTATATATGATATCGTCAATATAAATATTAAAAAGGGAAGACGAAAGTGGACATCCCTGTCTTACACCTCTATTTATTGTTGCTGTTATATTGTTTTTATTTTTGCCTCCAGTTTCTGTTGTTATTTTATTTTCTACATATAGACTTTTTATTGCAGTTATTAGGTGCTGAGGTACTCCTTTCTCTTTCCCTTGATTCTTTGTATACTAATAAAACACTGTTTTCCTCGAAATGAAGAAAAATGACTTACACACTATGCCATATACCCCTTCATTAATTCATAAGTACCATATGTACAATGGCATAACAGCCCTATGTTGTGCCTTTGTCTCTCCTTGTTAAGAGTTACAAGACCAAGTTAATTTAGTTATACAGTAAAACTTGTTTAATACGGAACATGAAAAATGCAGAAATCTGTCCAATGTGAACAAATTTATTCATCCCGGCAAAATAATAGTAATTTTACGTGTATTTATATTGGATAAAACGGAATCTGTCCAACGCGAAAACGGAAGGATATTTCTACACAATTCGTGAAAAAACATTTCTTCTTCCTTCCAAGTATTAGGCCAAGGCCTGTTACAATCCTATAGAAAATTTACGGGAAATTCTCGTATAAGACTTGAAAGCACAATAATAGTCCCTTCGATTGGTTGCTGGCCAAAGGAAGGCAAGACCAGTGATGGGGCTGCTATCTTATAGCCTCTGGTCAGGCTTTTCTGGAGAAGAAAAGAAAATAAAGGAAAGAAGAAATGGAAGAAAGGAAAGACTCCCTAGCCCTCGGTTGCCCTAATAGCATTGGGGTCGAAAAAACAAGAGTTAACCAAGAGAGGTTAGATAGTAAAGTTAAAAGAGTGCAAAACACAAGTAAGTGGAAGCAATGTTTTGCTCAGCTTGGGCACCTTGTGGTCGCCATCCACATATCCCCTAGATGAGGACCCCTGTTTTATAAAGTGGAAAGACAGTTTCCACTTCATTGAATTCCCATTAGGAAAAAAAACAATAAGGAATGATTCCTGCCACTGGGTGAAGTAGAGATTCTACCTGTACCTGAAATTTTATTTCGGCCTCACTGCACACCCGTTATGTGAAATACAGATACCTGTCTTACAAATAACCATTGCACTGTAAAATCTTAAATTAGTTTAAGTTCTGAGACTGATCTTTCACAGGTAGCGTTCTGAATTTGCGGAATAAGATGGCTAAAACGTATATATCATTGTCATTAAATGAAAAAGTGAAAGTGATTGAAGATAAATCTCCAAACTTCCGGACCGATGCTCCAAAGTCAAGCTAAGTTGCTAAACCCCTAGGGAATAACGATTTCAAGACATCTTCAGGTTGGCTGGACAATTTTAAAAGAGGACACAATGTAGTGTGGAATGAGATTTGCAGGGAATCAAAGGATGTGGACGAAAGTGTAGTTAGTGAGTGGAAACCGAAACTGCATACTTCAATTTCAAGATACGCGCCTAAGAGACATTTTTAACGTTGACGAAACGGGACTGTTTTACCGTCGAAGTCGCTCGTACATACTATACTTCACTTTTCAAAGGCAGCGGAACTACAATTAATCCAAGGTACATAAAAAGACATATACGTTACTCTATAAACTAATATTATTAATAAGTTTTAGTTTTTTTATAATGTGGAATTTTGTCTAATGTGGAAATAAAAATTAGTCCTATGCAGTACTGCTTTGAACAAGTTTTACTGTAATTAATTAATAGGAATTAGCATATTCATGACTCACCTCATATTTGTAGATTTCTTAAAGACCAAGATTTTCATACATTACATATCATTATCAATTTCCTTTCTAACTTACTCTATCCTTCCTGTTTTCTAATTAAAAATCTGGTTTGTCATCTGACCCCCTCAATAAATCATTGTGGTTCTATTTCAACAGTTTTCCCATACGCTAATGCATACCTCATCATCATCATCATCAAGCTTATTTTTTCCAATTAAAAAGAATTTTAAAACCAGAGCGACAGAAGATCTTAGAAAATGTCAAAAATCAGCAGTAGCTGCTTGCTCATGCTTTGTTCCTAAAAATATCCAATTGAAAAAAATGCGAGTTTAATAAATCAAATAGAAAAACTTAAGGAGCTCACTGTTTGTGGGAAAAAATCCATATATTCAAAAAAACCTAAGAAAAAATTAATGAATTTTGAAATTCCATGAGGCAACGTTAATTTGATTAGGAGGTTCCATCGGTTCCACCAACAAGATGGTGTAAGAAGCAGTGCTCCCTGGACGAGAAAAACATTGGTTGTGAAAAACTACTGAAGATGTAACTGTTTAGGGTATGAAACCATCCTAAAAAGAAGGCAGAATATGAGGTGAAGGTGTTAAAAAGAAATTCTAATTTGTAATTTCAGACTCACCTCCACCTTATTTATTAAGAAGAACCTCATGTTTACTCCCTATTGTAATTTAATTAAAATGTTATAAGTAATTTTCAATTATTGTCTTGCTTTATAAATTATATTTCACAATTATGCCAGGTTTTATCAGTGCTTTGGATTGCTTGGAGTGTTAGACAGACTTCATGGTAAGGACACATTGTTTCGG
This sequence comes from Diploptera punctata, assembly GCA_030220185.1. NCBI lineage: Eukaryota > Metazoa > Arthropoda > Insecta > Blattodea > Blaberidae > Diploptera > Diploptera punctata. The sequence continues at coordinate 146,107 of JASPKZ010003048.1, read as the reverse complement.
AATACAAGAGCCTATGCACGACATGTAATGATGCTGAGTTTAACCCTGCACGAGAAGCATTCCCAGATGAAATCAAATGTAAGATAAAATAGGGTCAGTATCACATTTCAATTTCTTATATTTTCAGAAATTATTTCATTACACGCTTTATATTAGCTTGACCTGTATCTATCTATCTATGTAACTGAATCTTACAACGCGTTTTCCACCCACTTAAAATAATTGGATCGACTTGGAATTTTGTATACTTGTAAAGGACCCATGACAATACAATAATTTCATATTTATTTTGTAAAATCCTGGCCAGAATCATCAGAAAATCAAAAAAAGTGTCTTTGTATTTATGTAACGGAATCTTTGAACACGATTTTCACCCATTTGGAAACACAGGATAGACTTGAAACTTTGTATTCTTGTTAAGGACCCATGACAATGCAATAATTTCATATTCATTTTCTAAAATCCTGGCCAGAATCATCAGAAAATCAAAAAAAGTGTCTTTGTATTGATGTAACGGAATCTTTGAACACGATTTTCACCCACTTAGAGACATTGGATCGACTTGAAACTTTGTATACTACTAAAGGACCCGTGACACTACAATAATTTCATATTTTATTTCTAAATTCCTGGCCAGAATCATCAGAAAATAAAAAAAAAATTAAACTGGTATAATAGGTTACGGACTTGTCGACTTTTTAGTCAATCATTATAAGTGCTCAGTTGGTAGAGCAGTGAACTAGTGGTATATAATTTCAGTAATCCATAGGTCGCTGGTTCAAATCCGGCTTGGAGGATTCTTTTTTAGAAGAGTAATACTTTTAGCTCATACTACATTAGTATGGAATTTAAAGATATTTACATTTTTATCTTATTCTGTAAAATATTAAAACTAAAAAATAAAAAAAATAAATAATAGTTTTGAAAAACTAAAACAGCACGCTTTATTAGAAAACCGAACTCAAAAATGATAAATAATGTTAATTTCCTACACGCTTGGGATAAATTTAAAGTGGCCAACAAAAAAATAATCTCCAATGCATGTAGAATAAAACTAGAATTATCAACAAAAAGAAAATAATTTTACCATCAAAAACGTGGGGTGCTTTTTATGACTTTTACGTTTTCTTCTTAGAGACTTTACTTTTACCAATATCTGTTTATTATCAAATATATTAATTGATATAGAGCACCCCACGCTTTTGATGGTAAAATTACTTTCTTTTTGTTGACTATTTATCTCATGCCCCAAATGGGAGTCAATGACCAATCACGTTTCAATGATTTCTGTTTTACAACCAATCAGAGTCGTGTTTCACCAAATATTTATCAGTGTTATAATTACCATATTAAAGAAAGCTCCTCCTTACAATATTAAGTTCCTTTGGCAATAAATAGTATGATCTGGTTGCAGTGATAAACAAAAGAAGCAGTAGAAGCGTACCTATCGTTTCTCATTTGTTTTCAAACATCGCCGTATACATTAAATATATAAATATTTTAAAATAACTATAGTTAAATAATGATTTGTGAGTAAACAGCTTAATTTTATTCGTTAAATAGTCCTAACAAATGTCACTCTTGATTTCCAAATTCTCTAGATAAATTCACTCCTCACTTCGTGAGTCGTGAATTTATCGATAATTTGGAAATCACTCGTGTCATTACTTATGATAATTCTAGTTTTATTCTATATGCGTTGGAGATTATTATTTTTTTGACCACTTTAAATTTATCCCAAGAATGTAGGAAATTAAAATTATTTTTCATTTTTGAGTTCGGTTTTCTAATAAAGCGTGCTGTTTTAGTTTTTTAAAACTATTATTTATTTTTATTAATATGATATCTTTGAAAATTGTATGCGTGGTTTTAGCAAGATGACTGGAGATTATTGTGGATTTTTCAAAAATCTTAAAATCCAAACAGCTGTAAATAAATCCATGTTAATAGGATAACTAGGGCCAGATATTTTTAATTAGTTATTTAATAGACTTATTAAACTAGGAAATTATATGATACAAAACCGTCATGTTATAGGAAATATTAGTTTTGGATTCTTATTCATGCAGTAACAACTTGACCTGTATCTCTCTATCTGTGTAACAGACCTGTATCTATGTAACAAAATCTTTAAACACGATTTTCACCCACTTAAAACATTGGATCGACTTGAAACTTTGTAATACTTGTAAAAGATCCACGACAATACAATAATTTCATCATTTTTTTCTAAAATCCTGGCCAGAATCATCAGAAAATCAAAAAAATCAAAACCAGTATAATAGGTTGTGGACTTTTCGACTTTTTAGTCAATCGTTGTAAGAGTTCAGTTGGTAGAGCAGTGGACTGTAGTGGTATCTAATTTCAGTAATCCATAGGTTGCTGGTTCAAATCCAGCCCGGAGGATTTTTTTTAGAAGAGTATTAAGCAATTAAATTTTCATGGGATTTCAGTTTATGACAATCAATTAAACCAAAAATTAAAAAATAAATAATAGTTTAAAAAAACTAAAACAACACACTTTATTAAAAAACCAAACTAAAAAATAAAAAATAAATAATAGTTTAAAAAAACTAAAACTATATGCTTTATTAGAAAACCGAACTAAAAAATGAAAAAATAATTTTAATTTCCAACATGCTTGGGATAAAATTAAAGTGGTCAACAAAAAAATCATCTCCAACACATATAGAATAAAACTAAGAGTTATCTATAAAAAAAATAATTCTACCATCAAAAAACGTGGGGTGCTTTTTATGGTTTTTACGTTTTCTTCTTAGAAACTTTACTTTTACCAATATCTCTTTATTATCAAATATATTAATTGATGTATATCACCTCACGCTTTTGATGGTAAAATTATTTATTTTGTAGATTTTTTTGTATTGTAAGCCTATGTTTTCCCTTGACAGAGATTTAGGCGCTTTCCCCCTACAGGGAAGAATTTGAACCATACTAATTTAGTTACACTTGTTTTCATATAGATGTCATTTTGAGTGGTATGTGGTCAGCGTTCTGCCTCATACTGACATCTAGGAAACCAAGGTAGTACTAGGACGGGAAAATTTGGTAAATTTTGCTTAGAGGCCTTTTCATTCAGGCTTAAGGATTTTTTACGAGCCTGAAAATCTTCAGACTCGGGACCCATGGCTCAAAGTCCCTCCCGGAGGACTTGCTCCTTGGATTTTTCCATCCTAAAAAATCCATCGACCCTGCCGGGTTTGAACCTGCAACCCTCGGGACCAGAGGCAAGGAACATAATCACTAGTCCACCGCGGCTGACCTTTTTGTAGATAACTCTAGTTTTATTCTAGATGTGTTGGAGATGATTTTTTTTGGTGACCACTTTAATTTTATCCCAAGCGTGTTGGAAATTAAAATTCTTTTTCATTTTTTAGTTCGGTTTTATAATAAAGCATGTTGTTTTAGTTTTTTTAAACTATTATTTATTTAATTGTAATACAATTCACTAAAATGTGAAAATTCATATTACCTTAGCATTATCAATACATGATTGTAATTTGTTTATTTTCAGGAATGCACAGGACAAAATAAAGTCCTCAAAGACAGCTGCAGAACAAGTTTTGAAGCATCTGTAGCCATTTTTACATGTATTATATGGAAAAAAAAAGTATTAGAATTTAATTGGTGTATGTCCTTACTATGCTTTGCTTTGATATGTATGTAACCTATAACAAATAGATTTTTCTATAATTGTTGATGTTTCTATTAGTAAAACTTAAAAAGTATATACTATATACGTAAGTAAGATAATATACACAGAGTATTACCGATCTCTTCAGTTATTTTGTAAAATTGGTACCTTGATTTCAGTTAAAATTACATAAACTTCATGTTATTATATGAAGTAACCAACATACGAACATATTACAGATATTATATTTACATTTATCTTTATGTCAGATTTTTTTAATAAAATTAATAAACAGCATGTTGCATTACTTATTTTTCAACCAACCAAAAAGAATTTTTAGCATGTAAAATCCATGGCACAAAAAATTCCAAAGGGCCAATGCCAATTGAAGTGACTGCTGTCACTGGCTAGCAGATAACAGTATAGGGATTAAAATAGTTACCATGTTATATTGAATTAAAATGCTTCATACCTCTCCTCATATCTGGTCATAACATCAGTCGAAAAGAAAGTACTGAAAATGAAGCCACCAACGCTTTGAAATCACAATCTACTTAGAAGACTGGATATGAGGAGAGGTATGAAACATTTAAATTTATTCTTAAATTAAACCTCATAGTGATTTATTCCTATAAAAGTTCAATACATTATAATAAATACTAGAAGTCCCGGCCACGCATTGCTGTGGCTAAGGTATACGTTAAAAATTTAAATTAAGTTGCTGTCTTTCAGCCAGATTACTTAAAACTAATACTTAACACACGAAATTAATAATATTGAAAATAAAATAAACACTGAACACACTTAAATTATGAAATAATCAGTATTTGTAATTCAATTGAAATTTGCAGTTGCAACAAAAAGCACAGCCATCTGGATCTCTCTTTGTTAAATAATAAACCAATTACCTTACCAAATTAGCTTATTACACCGCCATCTGTTAGAATCGTATGGAACTCACAGATAATTACACCGCCATCTGTTAGAATCATATGGAACTCACTGATAATTATAACTCTTTGTTAAATAATAAGCAAATAATTTGCAATAAAAAAATAATGTGACTATAAATTTAGTTATAAACTACCCTAAGTCTCAAGTTGGATCAAACTGCACACAGTGTGCAAAATTTTTATTAAAACCGGTTCAGTAGTTTAGGATTCCATCACGGACAAACAACGTGACACGAAATTTTTATATATAAAGATAGGCACATCAAAGATTGAAGCTATTTTAATAAATAGAGGTGTAAGACAAGGATGTAGTTTATCACCTACTCTTTTTAATCTATATATTAATGACATCATCCAAAATTGGAAAAGTATTGTTAACATAGGTATAAGAATGGACCGTTTTAAAATATTAAACGTTTTAATGTATGCTGATGATGTGGTTATTATTCAAGAAAATGAAATTAATTTGCAGTACTCTTTACATCAATTAAATCAGTTATGCCAAGAATATAATTTTAAAATATCAAAAGAAAAAACAAAAATAATGGCATTTTGGTTAAATGAACATATAAGATCAAAAATCATAATATAATAGACAACAAACCTCTGGAACAAGTAACAAATTTTAATTTTTTGATTTGTAATTTTACTATAAACACAAAAACTAAAAGAGACATAAACATGAAACTCAAAATTTCAAATGATATGCGGAACTATACATAAAACATTAAAGAATAAAACAAGAACAGATAGTAGATTGAAGTTTATAAAACATTGGCAGTTCCTGCATTACTTTATGGGAGCGAAACTTGGGTAATGACCAAAAAATTACAAAGTAGAATATAGAGTGCAGAAATGAACTTCCTTAGAAGAACAAAAGGCTGCACAAGATTGGATTGTATAAAGAATGAAGATATAAGAACAGAGTTAAATATTGTTGTTGTTGTTGTTGTTTTCTAATGGCGAGATTTGACGCTTAAGTCATTTTCTCTCTGGCTTCCCAGTACAAGCGAACAAGGTCCTTAGAGTGTTGTGCAGTTGGATTTAAAGCTGGACAGACTAGAAGGTGGTGTTTGTCCATGATCAGGTCCGGGTCTTTGCATATGACACATCTGTCGGATTGGAAAACGTTTATTCTGTGGAGGTGGTGAGCCAGGCAGTCGTGTCCTGACATCAGTCTGATTTTGCTACTGCTTCTTTGCGGCCTTTATATTTTATTTCTGTGTATAGCTCATCAATTTTTTCCCATGATTTCCCTCTGGCTGTTGCAATGTTTTCTTTCATGTTTTCCATTTGAATGCTTTCTTAATTTTCTTCGATCTTTCTGTGGAGGTTCGAATTGGGGTGGGTTGTTATCTGTATTTTGGTACCCTTTTTGGCAAGTCCATCAGCTATTCATTGCCAACTATTCCGATGTGTGAGGGTATCCACTGGAAGGCTATTAATTTTTTTTGGATGTTGAGGTATTTCAGAAGTTTACGGCATTCCAAGATGGTTTCATTTTCTGGTGTTTGGTTGGAGGTTATTGCTTGTATAGCGGCCTTAGAGTCTGCCAGAATAACAGCTTTTGTAAACATTTTTGTTCGGAATAGGAGGTTGTGGTGGTGTGCTACTTCTATGGCCTTTACTTCACCATCGAAGGCTGTATTGTTTGTGCCTACTGCAAACATATTGACTAAACAGATGAGAGTAGATTCCTGCACCAGCATTTTCACTCTTGGTTTTGGAGCCATCAGTGAAGACTCTTAGCCACTCTGGTTCTGGGAACTTTGTACTAATAGTTTCTAAGGTCATTTGTTTGGCTATTGATGGGTTTGTATCATTTTTCTTTATTATTTCGTCTATTGAGAGGGTTGCATTATACAGTTGGTAATCTAATGGGCTTGGTATTTGAGGTGTTGGTTCAGTTTTGGCATCTAATTTATGTTTTTGGAAAAGATTACTAGTTTTGTGGAGAAAGGAAGGTTGTGTGATTAAGATCTGGGGTGTTGTGCTTTGAGGTTGGATTGTTTTTGGTAAGGTTGTTCGCCTCCACGCGGTGTCCCCTGGGAGCATATTTTGATATTTTGCTGCAAAATGAACAACAATTATAGGCGCAAGAAGCACCAGTACAGAGTTAAATATATATCCATTGAATGAGAAAATCAGAGAATATATATACACATGTGGAAAGAATGAATGTAACAAGATTACCCAGAGCAGCATTCAACTACAAGCCAAGAGGTTCAAGGAATGTAGGAAGGCCAATGAAAAGATGGACAGAACAACTGTGAGGTGGAACAGGCAATTTTTGCCTAGTCTGTGAAGTGAAGAAGAAGAAAAAGAAGAAAAGTTCAATACCATGTTATAATTCCTCAACCATAGTTCCAATTTTCTTAACCAGGAAAAACAAAATGGAACTTAAATGCAAGATTGAAAGAACAACTTAGAAATATAAAAAATGGGAAAATAGAAAAATCTGCAATTGCTGCTCATACATGATCAGAAAAATACGGAATTGAAACAACGGCCAAGTTACTGAAACAGTTAGATAAATCTAAGGAACTCACAGTTTCGGAGAAAATTCACATCCACAAAAATAAAAGGAAAATCATAAATTTTGATATTCCCAGGGAAAAATATTTAATTTGGAAGTTCTTCAGTCAGCCAACAGAGGGAGCAGAAAGCGACCTTCAGGATTGCCAACCACCAATTCAACAGTTAGAATTGAGAATGATACATAGTGTTGTATCAAAACTAGTCTTCAAGAAATCTACAATTTTGAGGTGAGTTGTAAAAATCTAACTCAAGATATTCTTTACCTTGTCGTGGTGGAATGGCTTACATGCTTAAATGATCCCGAGAGCTATGCCGGCGGTAGCATTGCTGCTGATAGAGTTACCCATGCTGGACAGGTTGAAGGTGATATGCCAGACGAAAAAAGTACCTTGGTCAAAAGAGTGACGATCTTTCACCGTAAAAATACAACCGTCAAGAAATGCGGACATGGGTTCAACTGGGGTAAAATTTTCTGGAGGTCAAATAGTCCCCCATTCAGTACTCCAGGCGGGGACTACGGGTCGTATCTATGAATGCATTAGACCGTAAAAGTCGTTCTCTGCTGAGAAAGTTGCATCCAAAGACGTTTTTGCGTACTAAAAATCTGTTCATGCGATAATAATTGTCAAAATTCCTAAGCTACCTGGCGAGGTGACTTTGCAGAGAATGAATCATGAGCAACCCGATGGTAACCAATGTACTTTGAAACCTTGCTGCTTATCTTGCTGCTTTATCCAAGATGTCGGACTTGAAGACTTCGATCATGTTTTCAGTATACGCGGAGAAGAGGAATTTGACAGAGTCTACCAAAGAATTCAACTGGAAGAACAGGAGAATCGGCGTAATATTGCGTGATGCAGATGTCGTATACGGTATTATTTGCAGGACGCAAGTGTAAATGCGTTCCTCTAGCAGACGAAAATAACAGAAGTGGTTTTATCGCTTAGAATTCTGAGTAATTTCTTGTCAATATTACGAAAAAAACTACTTTCATGCATGACCAGTCAGCGACTTGCTAATTCAAACTTTGCACGTGCTCACGGAAAACTCAACTCACCAGAGACTAATGTATTTGCATGCGGCCCTACTTCAGGGAATCCATGCCAAAGGCTCAAACACAGGGACATGTTCCTAGGAACATAGAATGTTAGGACTTTATACAATAGCGGGGCGCTAGAGGTATTAACATGTGAATTAGATAAATCACTCTTGGATATAGTCGCTTTTCAGGAAGTTAAATGGACAGGAGAAGGTAGTCAGGAATCAGGAAACTTTGCATTATACTACGGGGGTGCAGAAAGACCTGAATTTGGAACGGGTTTTTTTAGTCCGAAGGAGGATCCTGTCCACAATCCGAGATATTAAGTTTGTCAGTGATAGGATAACAATCAGTTTTTTTTTTTTTGCAGGTCATCTCAATGCATTAATTCTTCATAATTACTTAAATTCTCTATTGTTTATTATTATTATAATTTTTGTTCATATATCTAAAATAAATAAATTGTTTTTAAATGATATCTCTACTTTTACTTGAAACCTTTCCTTGAAAATCAGGGTCATCATTTCTTTAATTCTAAGAAGAAGTAATATAAAAAATAATGTTATTTCTAAGAAAATGTTGAACAAAAAACCCATGTTTACATAAATACTTTAAAAGAATTAATCTTAATATATAAAAATTTGTGTCACATTGTTTGTCTGCGATGGAATCCTAAACTACTGAACCGATTTTAATAAAATTTTGCACACTGTGTGCTGTTTGATCCAACTTGAGACCTACGGTTGTTTATAACTAAATTTATAGTCACATTATTTTTTATTGCAAATTATTTGTTTATTATTTAACAAAGAGTTTTAATTATCTGTGAGTTCCATACGATCCTAACAGATGGCCGTGTAAGGTAATTGGTTTATTATTTAACCAGGTGGCTGTGCTTTTTGTTGCAACTGCAAATTTCAATTGAATTACAAATATTGATTATTTCATAATTTAATTGTGTTCAGTGTTTATTTTATTTTCAATACATTGATAATAATATTAATTTCATGTGTAAGTATTAGTTTTAAGTAATCTGGCTGAGAGACAGCAACTAAATTTAAATTTAACTGGACCGAGAAGGGACATTGAACAATATAGCGAATCAGTTCTAGAGACTATGAATGATAAGATATCAAGTGAATTTCTGCAAATTGGTACTGTATAGGCCTATGTGACAAAAAATCTTACATTTAAGAAGAATGTCAATTTAAAAACATATGAAGGTCCTAAGGAACGGAAAAACAGAACTTACAGTTCTGTCTGTTAGTTATAATAATATGCCTAATATTACAGAAACAATCTCCATGCCTCAATTAAATGAAAAACAAGATGACTATAATATATCACAAGATGATATTTAATTTTAGGAAGTTATATTTTGAGGTTATTTTAATTATATTATTTTTGGTCTGGACATCTTACCTCAATATTAATGTTGATTTGTTCTTGGACATGTTTCAAAACAATTCTGTTTTATCGTCTGGGAAAGCTGACGATAAAACAGAATTGTTTTGAAACATGTCCAAGAACAAATCAACATTAATATTGAGGTAAGATGTCCAGACCAAAAATAATATAATCACAAGATGATATTACTATACAGAGACTTCTTGATGATGATGAGAATCCAAACTGCCAACAAGTTCGTAGAAAAAAAGTATAATGAAATCAGCAAGCCTCCTCAAAATATTCCATCAATAAATGTATATAATCCTTATGAGAATAGAAGAAAGTAGATTACCAAATAAAATCTTCCATTATTTTCCAAGAGGAAGAAGAGATGTCGGACATCCTTGGAAGAGATGGTCTTAGATCTATTAGTGAAGACGGAACAGGCAACTCTTGCCTAAACCACGAAGTGAAGAAGAAGAAGAAGAAGATACACTTATGGATGATACTGAGAATGCAGACAACATAAATTTATCTCAATCAACAAAACCACTTCCACACAAACCACCACCCACATTTATACAGGGTGTAGTTAACGTACCAGGACTAAAAAATTGTGTAAAACAAAAAATTTCTGATTTGGATTTCTCACTTAGTTTACTACAACATAATTTAACGTATACCTTAGCCACAGCAACGCGTGGCTGGGACTTCTATATATATATATAAAACAAAGTCGGATTAGTTACACTATTTACAACTCAAGAACGGCTGGACCGATTTTTATGATCTTTGATTTGTTGGATTTTTTTCCACCCCGAATAGCAGATAACTATTAAAACATCGGAAAAATTAACGTAAAAATATTTAAAGGCGATACGACGTTCGCCGGGCCAGCTAGTTGAATTATAAAATATTTTTCCAGTTTTCTAACACTAATCAACTGTTTTTCTGATGTTACGAATATATTCCTTGTATTGGATAAAAAGAAAGTTGAGGGTCTTGCAAATTAAGAAGAAGTTCTGAATTGATATATTTATAACACTGTGAGGTTTTATTTAATAATAATTGAATTGATCAAATTTTACAGCTTGCCTCATACTTTTATAAAACAGAGGACCGGTTTCAAAAGACTTTTCCCTTTCAAAACTGGTCCTGAGTTTTTCAATAATATGAGGTGAGCTGTAAAATCTGATAATTTATTATTATTATTTTTATTATTATTATTATTATTATCTTCAAAGAAACAAAAAAAAACTATTTTTAATACAATAATCAGAAGCATTATTACCTATGGAGCTGATGTGTGGGCTTTAAATGCACAAATGAAAAAAAAATTACTCGCCACTGAAATGAACTACTGGAGACGTGCTGCAAGAATATCCAGGAAGGATAAAATCAGAAATTCATATATAAAAGAAAAAATGCAGGTACAATATTCAATATTAGATTTTATAAAGATGAAACAATTAAATTGGTATGGACACATTAGAAGGATGGAAGAAGGAAGACTACCTAAGATAATCATGGATTGAGTACCACAGGGAAGGAAAAATAAGGGTAGACCAAATATTACGTGGATTCAGGGAATCAATGAAACTAAGAGGGAATGGGAAATAGAAGAAGATATATGGATGAACAGACAAGAATGGAAAAATGTATTGAAACAAATGTGTAGTTAATTGTGAACATGGGTACCGGAAAAATGTATATTCATTGTAAAAGCCGGAATAATAAAAATTATTATTATTATTATTATTATTCTAGGAATTATTTGAAATGTGGTATTACATAGAGAATGTCAAATTCCCGTTTACCAAAGATGATTTACCACCTCAACCCTAATGGCAAAAGAGACCTCGGAAGACCCTTCAACCGATGGAAGGATCAGTTTTTGTAGTCGCAGAACGGGCATCATCACCCAATACTGCATTCGGAAGAAGAAGAAGAAGAAGAAGTGGTATTACATACGTCGAAAATGGCGACTGAGTCACCGGGTTCAACACTGATTAGTTATAGTTTTATCGATAGATGACAGATTTTGTTTTGCTGATAATACACCAAGCCGTATCGGTTAGTGTTTTCTGCCAACGCTTGAGGTCTCTGGAGTCTAGGCATTACTGCATAACATTTGTCGTTGACAGAGGTCGTTGGTCATCTCTATAGTGGGTTATCTCTGGCCCAGAGGTTTTATGAAATTTCCATCTCATATCTCTATGATTTCCATGTTCTCTTATTTCTTCTACTCTACGAACATTCAAGAAATTCCAGTTGATAGAGTTCAGTGCTCCGCCAATGTCACCAACATGACGTGATTAAATTTATTGCACAAATGTGCGCGTTCTATTTAATTCTTTCTATTAATTTTGTTTTACTGCTGGCATATCGATTCAGTGATTTTTTGGCGTTTTATATTCCTCATCATCATCCAGGGATTAAGCATGTTGGCTCGTTCCGATTTCATGAAAGCTAGAATTATTAAAATTGTTCAGCCGTCTCCCGTGTGGGTGTCCAACAATTTTCAGATTCATGAATTTAAATGAAGCAATTGGGTAGTATTAAACGGGAAACCACCAGGTTACTAAAGAGTAAAAAGAGGGAATACTTGAGAGAGAAGATTAATGATCTTGAAATTAATGCCAAAAATAGGAACATTAGAGAATTATATGGGGGAATTAGGATAGAGAAGAAAGGGTTTCAGGCTAGAACAAACATAATTAGGAATAAAAATGGGGATATGATTGCAGATTCCAGGAGTATATTAAATAGATGGGAAAAGTTACTTTAATGAGCTATTAAATGTACATACAGAACAGGATATTGAAGAGGATAATTTACAGACAGCAGAAATGCTAGTAACAAAACCAAGTGCATTAGAGATTGAAATGGCAATAGAAAAATTGAAGATGTATAAAGCATCAGGTTCAGATGAGATCCCAGCAGAACTGAAAAAAATCAGGGGGAGAAAAATTGATGGACAAGATACGCCAGTTGCTTAATATGATTTGGGAACAAGAAGCGCTTCCAGATGAATGGAAAGAATCGATTATCGTACTAATTTATAAGAAAGGAGATAAAACTGATTGCAACAACTATAGGGGCATCTCATTACTTTCAACTTCCTACAACATTCTAACAAATATATTAGTAAGCAGACTTACTCCTTATATTGATGACATTCTAGGAGATCATGAATGTGGATTTAGAAGAAACAGGTCTACAACAGATCAGATGTTTAGCTTAAGACTGATTTTAGAAAATAAATGGGAATGTAATGGTACTGTACATCAACTATACGTAGACTTAAAAAATGTATACGATTCAATTAAGAGGGAGAAGTTATATAGTATCCTGCTGGAGTTCGAAAATCCTAAAAAGTTAGTTAGACTTATACGAATGTGTGTAAATTGCACAAAGAGTAGGGTGCGTGTAGGAAAACAGTTTTCAGATACTTTTGAAATCCAGAATGGGTTGAAGCAAGGAGATGCACTATCTCATCTACTATATAATTTTGTACTAGAGCATACCATCAAATCTTTAGAGGATAAAGAAGGCCTACAACTCAATGGTATTAATAAGCTGTTAGTTTATGCTGATGATGTACTATTGGCTGATAGCGAGGAGATACTAAAGGCCAACACGCACACGCTATTGAGTAATACTAAGAAATTAGGACTGAAAGTAAATATCAATAAAACTAAATATATGGTCACACGTAGAAATACATTATATAATGGAAATGGACTGCTAATGACAAATGAAGGAAATTTTGAGGAAGTGGCTGAATTTAAATACCTATGAACAATAATCACAAATAGGAATGAGATGCACAAAGAAATTAAACATAGGCTCAATTCTAGAAATGCGTGCTATTATGTATTACAGAGACTATTGATTTCCCAATTCCTTTCAAAAAACGTAAAAATGAAAATATATAAAACTATTATTCTACCAGTTATATTATATGGGTGTGAAACATGGACTCTTACTTTAAGGGAGGAAAGGAGATTACGAGTATTTGAGAATAAAGTTCTTAGAAAATTTTTGGACCAAAGAGAGATGAGCAGACAGATGAATGGAGAAGATTTCATAACAGTGAACTACATGGTCTTTATAGAAAGTCAGATATAATAAGAACAGTTAAGCCTTGTAGACTGCGATGGGTAGGACATGTGGCACGTATGGGGAATGAAAGACGTGCATGGAAGCTTCTTATAGCAAAACCAGAAGGAAAACACCCAGTTGGTAGACCAAGAATGAGGTGGGAGAATAACATTAACTATGATTTGAGGGAAATAGATTATACAGGGAATGATTGGAAAACGGCTCAGGATAGGGATGTATGGAGAGCTTGTGTCCGCGTGACCATGAACCTACGGGTTAGATGGTGCCAGTGAGTTAGAATTAGTTATGCTTTTAATTAAAATGTTTTTGTAAAAATAATTTGTTCTTTTGTGGATTATCGTTGTATTCTATTAAAAAATTGCGCACAGTTGGGCTGGATTATCGCTGAGTTGGCATTAATTTTACCATCTCTGCTAATGGCTACTCTGAATTTAACAAAGTAATAGGGTCTATAGTTAAATCTCGTTCTCTAGTTCTCTATGGTTATACAGCATAGAGAACTGATAGAGAACGATTCTCTATGATAGAGAACGATTTATATAGTTTGTATCATAGAAAACGGTTTGTATGTGATTTTTTCATCTACGTGAAAATTAAAAAAATAAATAGGTTTTGTATTTTTTATACAGTAATAAATTCGAATTTATATTAATTCACAATTATAGGTTTTGTGATAAACTTTATGCAGGCTATTAATCAAGCAAAATGCAGAAACTATTGAGAAATGTTATTGCAGCTTGTTTCCTCGTTTGTTACTCTCAGTGTGTACTAACTGTCAATGATACGACTGAAATTATTCCTTCCAAAGTTGAAAATCATTTGATAAACAATGATACAGAACTGCACAACTTGTTTTCTATTACCAAAAACATTTCAAATTCTAACATAACCTTATCAAATTCTTCGTTAGCAGCCAGCAAGATTGATGAAGTAAGCCGAGTAGAACATGAAAAATTACTAGTTCCTATTATGGAAGGAGGAGACAATGTTAAAATTGAGCATAATTTGAAACCTTCAACCGTGTCTGATGTATTTAATCAAAGTAATACAACTCCTGAAATTCAGGAAGGAAATACTGACAACTCTAGCTCTCCACTTGAAACTTCAACGAGCATAAATATTCAGAATGCATTACCCGGAAATGGCAATTCTGGGAAAATTTCTCCAAGGAAGGGTGTTGAAGAACCAGGAAAAATTGTTCCTCGGAAAGGTGTGGGAATACCAAATGAAGAGCATACATCTTCTGACGAGTCCTTAGAGCACAGAAGCAGCAGTATGGATGAAAATGAGTTTGTTAACATTGAAAGAATTTGTGCATGCTGTCATGATATACTATTAGACAATGAAAGTTGCAATGAATGTTGTAGAATTTTTATGCCTCCTTTTGATATAAATATGTCTAATACCACAAATGAAACAACTATAGATGATATAATAAAAGATAGGACAGAAATGATGAAATTGTCAGTAGATAGAAATAAGAAGCCTTTAGTTACAACAGATATTGCGTATGATACAAAGAAAAATATGACTTTCCGTGAACAGCAGTTAGCAGGTAACAAAGATACTGAAAATAGAACAAATTATGTTGTTCCAGTTGTTGCTATTATTTTCACAATGCCACTTATAATTATTTTTGTAATAATTCTCTATAAAAAAGGTTCAGAGTTTTGGGATAGAAGGCATTATAGGCGAATGGATTTTCTAATTGATGGCATGTACAATGAACATAAATCTCCATATCAGATCTAGGATTTTTTTTTTGTAAAAGGTATGCTAGAGTCTACAGTGTGATTTTATTGAATTTCTTAAAATATTTAAGACTTTTATAGCACACTAGATACAATATCTCAATAATTACAAGAGATTGGCACCAAAAGAGGCTCTATTTATTTCATTATATGAATAATAAAATTTTATCTTTTAATATTCAAGCAGTTACAGTAATATTACTTCATTTTTATAAAACATGCTGTTGTGGTTTCCGAATCCGGTTTTCTATATTTTATATTACAAGAGAAATCATACCATCTTCAGCAAAAATAAAGCGAGTTTCACTCGACTTGCGGCCACTAATGTGGGCAGTGCAAGTTGAAGTGTCAATGTTTGCACTCACTTTTCCAGCTATCGGCCGCAGGTCAAATGAAACTCGCTGTAGATATTACCATAAGCATTATGTTTGAAATGTTTTAATTGAAGGGCTTAAGATCAGATAGTCCTATGCCACTAATATTGAAACTGTGATATAAGACTTTCTAAACCAAAAGTATCAATGAAACATAAAGAAATCTATAACAAACATAGAAAGCCAAAGTTCCTGAGTTCAAATCCCAGTCTGATCATATAATTTTTCTTGGAAAAACTGCTCTTAAACTTAAGTGAAATATTTTCAAAGTCCTATAGAACAACAATGCGCATGCACCAGAAGTTATAGAGCGAGCGATAATCCACATCGATTATCATCCTCGACTACTATCGATATCGTATTGAAGTTAAAAACATCTTATGCTAGATGGCAGCATGTCATTATGAAATTTAAATGGCTAATCCTCACAACAAATCCCCCAAATCTATGTTAAGAAAATATATTAATAATATTAAAATTACCAAATGTTTATTAAGAATGGATATACACTTATTACTCCCTAATGCCGATTCAACCAGCGATAGAAAATCATAGACTAAGTAATATACTCTGTGGAGAAAATAGCAGTTAGCATCACAATAATGTCTAACAGTGTCATAATATTGTGATTTGCATATTTAAATAAATACTTTAAAATTTTGTAATAATGTTATAAAAATTTTGTAAAAGTTTAAAATATTAAATAATGTTAGTAAATACAGAAGAAGAGCTATAGTTTACAACAATATAACTGAAAAATCAAGGTCTAGTAGAAGTGCAGTTGGACCTTTTTCTCTTCCAATATAGATGAATTACTCTGCCATCTATTGAGAAAACTTGACAGTACTAGAACAGTGGGAAGAATGAATGCTCAAGAGCTCTGTAATGACAGTATCTCAATTTTTTCCATAGTGTGACATAGAACTATCTGGTCCCAAGCCTTTCAATTGCATTTAACAGAAAATTTTATTATATGGAAAAATGTGAGAGTAAAACATGTTAAAAAGATAAACTTCGATTTTTAATTTGGTAAAATGAGTAAGCTTTTCTTAAATTTGAAGAGAAAAATTTTTCGCCTAGACCGGGACTCGAACCCGGGACCCTTGGCTTTCCGGGCCAAGTGCTCTACCAACTGAGCTACCGAGGCGAGTTACGATCTAGACGCAAATTTTTCTCTTATATACGTTGTAATTCCCTATCGCCAAATGCTTTTGAAACCATTGTTTCTATCTTTGCAAATGGCGGCTTCTTAGTTAAGAAGACATTTATTGGAAATTTAACATTACTTTAAAAGCCAGTAAGGCCTCTTAACTTGCCATGTTAAATTTTAGTAAGACTTCAGAGATCAATTGGGCCGCATTCTCCAAAAAGGAACCAAGCCACAAAGATAGCTGAACTGAAAAAAAAAAAAATGGGAAAAAGTCGGTTATATGTCTCAGACGAACTTTTCTAAGTTCCACAGAATCGCAGTGCGCATGCGTGAGTTGCGGGAATTGCCGTAATGGTTAATGTAGCCTCCGGTAGATGGCTCTGCAGTCGGCATTACCAACTTTGGGAATAAATTTCCAAATGCAAAAAAAAATGGACGTTAACTAACTTGTAATTTTCTAACTAAAGAAAACAGATGTATTCACAAATGCTTAAAAAAATGGACGTAAACCAACTTCCCATTTCCTAACGTAACAAAGCAATTTACATGCATACTATTTAATGAACTACAAACTAATTTTACGTACACTAACACTAAATATGGTTTGGAATTATTTTCAAATGGTGGCAACGTTGGAACAACATGGGAAAGTAGGAAGCATGTAATTTATCCACGATCATGTTTTACGTAAATATATAAATATAAAATACTGTAAAAAAGCTTGAAGATCATTTGAAAATGTTTAAAACAGTACTAAACGTGTTTACAAGTGTTTAGTGCATCAGTGGCATAAGAGTGAAAGTGTAGAATTGTGAGAGACACAAAACGACCACATCCAAAAAATGCAATTAAAGTTAAATGGATAATAAAAATTTACAAATAAAAATGAACTTATCACCTCAATTAACAGAATATGAAAGAGCTCATGTTTTATGAGATAGTGGTGTCTCAAACATTTTTTTAATTCTGAGATTTTACACATTTTTATTTGGCTCGTAGATGGTACAAGAATTTGGGCGGTGAGTTGGATCTTTTTTGCAGGTCATGGAGCAATATTTGAGGAACAATAATATGGAATTAAGCAATATATTTAAAATCTGCAGGTTGGTTCCTTTTATCAGAATGTGATCCATTTATAATATGAATACATTATTTTCTATAATTGTTAAATTAGTAAGTTGATATTGGAATATGGTGTAGCTAAATTATTCTTATGGTAGCTCTAATAACTATGGGATAAGGTGTATAAACCGTCGCACATGAATTCTTGTAAGTTCTATAGAATCGCAGTGTGCATGCGCGAGTTGCAGGAGTTGCTGTAATGGTTAATGTAGCTTCCGGTAGATGGCTCTGAAGTTGGCGTTGCCAACTTTGGGAATAAATTCCCAAATGCTAAAAAAAAATGGACGTAAACTAACTTCCCATTTTCTAACCTAACAAAACAATTTACATGCATATTATGTAACAAACTATAAACTAATTTTACGTACATTAACACTAAATATGATTTCGAATTATTTTCAAATGTTGGTAACTGCGATGTGAGAGTCTCCTAGCAGATGTTACATGAAGCATTTTCGCGCCTGTAGAACTCGATGTACAATATTTGCATAATTTAGAAATATTTAAAAATCGTAAGAAATGTTTATAAAATGGTTGCAAAATGTTTGGTACTATTTTAAACGTTATAATAAATGGTTGATAAGTGTTTAGTGCATCAGTGGCATAAGAATATTACATGGAAAATTGTGTGTGACGGTTTATACACCACAGCTTAACTATGTATTATGATATGTAAGTTTGCTTTGATTATTGTAGAAGGCAGGTTTTTGAGATGAGTATTAGAAGGTTCCGGGCTATAAGACTGTTGTCCATAACTGGACTATGGAGAGCGTCTTCAGTGGTGAGTTCTTCTAGGTGTTGTTCCCGGTTGGAAGCTTGCTGTGTATGAGCAGTAGACTGCATTTATACTTGTGCTGGTCCCTGAATGGCTGGACGAAGTTGAATCTGATTGGGTAGTCGTCAATCTATCATCTGATTGGTTTGGTTCTCTCTCTTCGTTATCAAGTAGATTTATACGCCTGTTATTTAATGTGTGATTCCAGGTTTTAGCCGGCTTTATATTACACAACCAAGTTAACTTCCCACGGGCAGAGGGGAAGAGTTTTTAGCACACTAATGTCGGTCCAACTACGTGAATTTCTGGGAAGGGATGTAGGAGCCAGACTGCTACATCTGATCAGGTATTGACAATTTTTCCAACTTCAAATGTGGGAGGAAGGGCACGCCGTAGCGTAGTGGTTAAGGCACTGAGCTACAAGCCGGAGGGTCGAGGGTTCAAGTCCCGTTGGGGCCAGGATTTTTAAACTGACCCAAACCCTGGTGGCACTATGGCCCTGGGGTCGACTCAGCCTCTAATGGAAATGAGTACCAGATGCTTGTTCTGGGGGTAAAGGCGGCCGTCATGCAGGGCTGACAACCCGGCTGACATAAAGTGCCGATTGCCTAGAAAAAGTGGGAGCCTTAACCTCCTACTACCCCAAGGGCCTCTGGGCCTGTTGTGGAATCACTTTCACTCACTTTAAATGTGGGAGGAGAATCCCTAAACATGTGTGAAAGATCTTGGTTGTCAAATTAGTCATTTAACCATGGAACACTCAAGCGGTCGGATCTTTTAAAATCACAGTATTTGTCATCTCTCCGTTACGAGCCTCACAATAAATCACAAGTGGCAACATGTAATGAAAAGAGCAAGGAAGGGACAGCTCATTCCTAGACATAACCCCAAAAGTAACAGGATTGTCAAGTTAGTAATTTTGCCACTGACCGCGCAGAATGATGGATCATTAAAATACGTAGTGTTTGTCAGCTTTCTACCTGCCAATCAAACAACATAATACAGAGGACAGGAAGTGGCAACTTAGTAAGGAAAAAAGAAGAAAAAGACAGCATGTTAGTTATATTTTCCCCCCTGCACAAAACACTTAGAGGAGTACTACCTTCACCTTTTCTACGGAAATTGTTCTTGTGTTTATAAATTTCTATGGCCTCTCTATATAGTCTAGGAAAATAATAGGATATTGTGACTAAAACCTGAGTATCCTCATACAGAATCCAATGTCTATTTTTTATAAAAACGTGTTCTGCTACAGGTGATTTTTCTATTTCTCCTAGTCTGCAGTTTTCTTATATGTTGCAATAAACAGGTAAAAAGAACATAAAAGAAACTTCAGAGTAGAGGAAATAAAAAAATCAGCTGTAACAGAACACATTTTTATGAAAAATAGACATTGGATTCTCAGATTTTAGCCACAACATCCTATTATTTCCGTAGACTACACAGAGAGGCCATAGAAATTTATAAACATAAAGACAATTTCAATAGAAGAGATAAAGGCATAAAACCTGGTTCACATATTAAATAACAGGCGTATAAGCCTACTTAATAACAAAGAGAGAGAACGAAACCAATCAGATGATAGGTTGATGACTACCCAATCAGCTTCGACTTCGTCCAGCTATTCGGGGCCCAGCATAAGTACAATACAAATACCGGTTCTGGCAGCCTACTGCTCATGTACAGCCAAGCTTCCGACCAGGGAACATCACCTAGAAAAACTTGCCACTGAAGATGTCTTCCGCACTCAAGGGAGAAACTGAAATCTTTTAATACTAGCTTTAACTATATTTCAATCAGGCTAGCCAAGTGGGTTAAGGCATCAACCCTTAGTAAAGAACTTGAAGGGCCCATGGGAGAAGAAATTTTCTCATGGGACCAGTTCCCACCCATCATCATGGGAATTTCGGTAGCTGCAGTAAGTAGTGGTTCAAGGTTTAGGAAATCAGCCATAAAGTCTTGGGAACCCAACATGCTGATCATGTGTCACCCCTATATTGGTTGATGATCATCCTGCGGATGTGGGACCACCATTCGGCTGATAGCCCCAAGGGTTCTTTAGGCCTGTCATGCCATGGAATTTGGAGATGTTCAAATTCAACAAGAATGTTCAAAATTCAGTATTCCGTCCTACTTAATTTTTAAAATTAATCATAATGTATTCATGAAATTAATAACTTCAATTTTGTGAACTAAAAATTTTATAAATCTTTAAATAATAGTGAACGTAGAATGTGGAAATATTTTATTTTTTGGAATATCACTAAACATGACACGTTAGAATATTTTCCTGTAAATGTTTACTAAATCTCCAGATAAAAAGAAACTATGTTTTTTTTTAATATTTAACTTAAATAGTGCCCATAATTAATAGTGAGTGGAGAACATATTTTTAACAACTCACCTCATATAATATCAAATTTCTTTGATACTGGCAGTTTCAGACAATATCTTGTCCCTCTTCAGTCATGGCTTCCACTGATGAAATTCTCTGATTGTTGATTTCTCTAAGGACATCACCTCTTGTGCTGCCATCTTTGGTTGGGATTATAAACTTTGTAATTAAATTTCACAAGAGAAATCAACAACCAGAGAATTTCGTCAGTGGAAGCCATGACTGAAGAGGGACAAGATATTGTCTGAAACCACTGGTATCAAAGAAATTTGAAATGATGTGAGGTGAGTCGTTAAAAATATGTTCTCCGCTCACTATTAATGATATAACCTCATAATGTTTACTTCCCAATATTAATTTAAATATAAGTGCCCATAATACTATTTTTTCCTATGCAAGATGTTGTAATAAATATTTTGTGAAGTTTTTATCTACATTCCTATCAGTCATCAGTGTGGTGTAATAATTATTGAGAAACAGCAAAACGTTACCAAGAGTAAGACTGATACATGCCTATTAGCCAGAAATAATAGTCTTCTTTTATTTTAGTTAAATTATGAATTACTTATTACATTGAAATATATTCTATACCCTGTTCACTCTTAAAGTGATCCTCGTCAAAACAAAACCATGTGACCTGCTCGCTTTTCATTGGTTGTGGACACCGACGTACGTTGTAGAAGCAATAAGTATGCGAAAAAGTAGTTCCCTTCATTAATTAAAAATATGTTCTCTGAATATACTTGTTATTCATCGTGAATGAAAATAATAATATTCAATACTAATAAAATTCATTGTTAAAACCGTTGAGGTGGAGAGTCATAAAATAAAATAAGTTAAAATATACCTTCTTAGGTAAAATCCGTTGTCCTCAACTTATAAAAATATGTAATCTTTATGCCTGTAGGCCTTTCAGAACATCCGTTCCATCTTCAGCAGGTTACTCTTCGCTACAACATAGCCAGTCATAGAAAAAACTCAATAGAGGACATCCTTACAATAGTACACAAAGAGGGAAATCCAACTAAAATCAACCTATTGGAAGACCTGGAAATTATCAAGGAAATAGACAAGCTTTTAATAAATGAAA
Source organism: Diploptera punctata (assembly GCA_030220185.1). Classification (NCBI taxonomy): domain Eukaryota; kingdom Metazoa; phylum Arthropoda; class Insecta; order Blattodea; family Blaberidae; genus Diploptera; species Diploptera punctata. Next base: position 123,751 of record JASPKZ010003048.1, on the reverse strand, counting down.
GCACTCCCAGACTAAACAACCCACTATACGATATCGTCAGGAAGAAGCTTTAGTCACGACAGAGCCACATTAGGACCAGCAGCATCAACCATCATATTGGATGTTGTAGCGAAGAGTGAACTGCTGAAGATGGAACGGATGTTCTGAAAGGCCTACAGGCATAAAGATTACATATTTTATAAGTTGAGGACGACGGATTTTACCTAAGAAGGTATATTTTAACTTATTTTATTTTTATAATAACTATTCAAAACATAGAAAATATTCTAAAATATACCTATCAATAATTACAACTTAAAATAGTTTATTACATATGGGTGATTCATTTGAATCATGCTTCAGTCGATTCTCATGAAACAAAATGGCGGAAGGTATCGAAATCTTCTGTTGCTGTGTCATCTCCCTGTCAAAAGTGACAGTAATTGTGGCGCGAATGGCGGAAGGATATTGCTTCTACAACGTATATTGGTGTCCATAACCAATGAAAAGCGAGCAGGTCACATGGTTTTGTTTTGACGAGGATCACTTTAAGAGCGAACAGGGTATAGATGGTTGTATGTGAAAAGTGAGCATTTAAATTTTCTGATCAGTATTTTTTTTATTTTGCGTTCAACATTCATCATCTCATTCTGAGATTTTTAGAAGTCACGCTTAGAGATGTAAGGCAACAAGTTTTATATATTCTAGTGAGAAAATGGGCATTTGTATTATACCACCAAGTTAACTTCGCACGGGTGGAGGGGAAGAGTTTTAGCACTAGTGCCACCGAACTACTGAATCTATGGAAGGGATGTAGGGAAAGACTGTACATCCGATCACGTACTGAAATTAAAACAAGTGTGAAAGATCTTAACATGGTTGTCAAATTAATCATTTAAGCACGGAACGCTCAAGCGGTCGGATCATTTATAATCACAGTATTTGTTGTCTCTCCGTTACCAGCCTCACAATAAATCACAAGTGGCAACATGTAATGAGAAGGGACAGTCCATTCCTACATGTAACCACAATAGTAACAGGGTTGTCAAATTGGTCATTTTGCCAATGACCGCATAGAAGGATGGACCATTAAAATCCATAGTATTTATCAGCTCTCTATCTGCCAGACAAAGAACATATACAGAGGATAGGAAGTGGCAACATAGTAAGGAAAAGGAAAAGAAAGACAGCATATTAGCTAACATATTTTCTGCCTGCACAGACTACTTGGTGGAGTAATAGAAAAAAGTGCTAATATTTCATTATATTTTCCAAAAGATAATTATAGTTTTATATTTGAGAACTTAATGTTGCCATCTAAATTTTTGTAATAAAATAAAATGTTCTATATTTTTACATTATATTTACAATAATTTCTAGTTAAGTGTAAAGCTCAGTTATCCTATCAACTCCCTTATAATGTCAAAATACAAGGGACAAAATTGTTATAGTTTCAACCTATACTGCAAGAAAAAGTAACTGAAGACTTTGGTGTAGAAATGAGATTGATCAGTTTTTGTAAATTTTTTTATGCTTTCTATAGGAATAAAATTCTATTTTGAAGAGCCAAGGCTGATTGAAGTGGCTCCTTTCACTGAGTAACAGTTCAGAAAATCACATTAGCATGATGCTGTCCCTCAACCTTGGTTTCAGGTTTTTAACTGAATTTTGCTGTTTTTAATAAGCTAATAATTGGATCCCGTTACATGCCCTATACTGAAAGAAAATCAAACATAGGACCTCTAGGATGTTAGACTGCAGAGATGGTTTTTGTAGAAATATACAGGGTGTAACAGGACCTCACCGACAAAATGATAGAGATGATAGGTCATGCAGAGAGGATCATTTTTGGTGAATGAACATATAGTCGCAAACACGTCGTTTATGAGTTATGCGCAGATATAGGTGTTAACCCTTAAGGGTCAGAATTGAATGCAAACAATTGTATACACATATCATTTTATTGAAAAAAGACATGTTTTTACAGTAAGTGTTCAAACTGCCGACCCAGTGTCTCGTTGCATGTTTGATATCGTCGCAGCACCGATCAGTCAGCACGGCCGATCATGGCTGGATTCATTTTGACCATCAAATGCAGCACTATTTGAATATTTATTATAAAAACATGTCCTTTTCAATGAAATAATACATGTACAATTGATGATCTTGAAGAGGATTTTCGGGCTGTAGGCTGTGGTCGTGAGACTTGTAGTTCCCCGACATTTCGCCAGAGACTGCATCTGGCATCCTCAAGGATTGTCTCGAGACTGGCAATTCTGCCCGCTGTCGGGGAACTACAAGCTTCACAACCACGGCCTACAGCCCGAAAATCCTCTTCAAGATCATCATAGCAACTCCGGCCGTGAAAGTCTTATGTGAATACATGTACAATTGTTTGTATTCAATTCCGACCCTTACGGATGAGCACTTTCATCTGCACTTAACTCATAAATGGCGTGTTTCTGCGACTATATGTTCCTTCACAAAAAATATTCTCTCCTGCATGGCCATCATCACTATTATTTTGTCGGTGAGGTCCTGTTACACCCTGTATTATTGCTACACTGCCAGTCTCTATAAGAGTTAGAAGCTTGTCCCATGTGCCAAGTCTAGATCGTTAATGCATTTGTTGTATGTCTTCTAAAAAAATGTATAAATTCTGAATTATCCCCTGTTGCAACAAAGTCTTCAATTCCTTATTTCAACTCAATAATGTAAACAGTTAAGATCTAGGTTAAGGTTCTTTTTGGTGTTGTGTTTCAAGCAAGACTTTTCTTTAATGTTGTATATTCTACGATTATAATAATTATTACTATACTTCTTGAAGATACATGAATGAAAATCCTTTTAAAATAATTAATATGCAAAAGTCAATTTAAAATTCTGTGACATTTGGATAAAATCCCTGTTCAGTTCGTCTTCCAGGCTAAATGGCCATGATCCGGTTTTCTTGTCCCTTGACATTTCGTCTACTGCTGCGGTCAGGAGATTCTGCATGTTCTCCATGAACTCCTCAACCGACTGCAGCCTATTGTTGAGGAGTTTACAGAGAGCACACAGAATCTGCAGATGAGGTCTACCACAGGAGATTCTGCATGTTCTCCATGAACTCCTCAACCGACTGCAGCCTATTGTTGAGGAGTTTACAGAGAGCACACAGAATCTGCAGATGAGGTCTACCACAGGAGATTCTGCATGTTCTCCATGAACTCCTCAACCGACTGCAGCCTATTGTTGAGGAGTTTACAGAGAGCACACAGAATCTGCAGATGAGGTCTACCACAGGAGATTCTGCATGTTCTCCATGAACTCCTCAACCGACTGCAGCCTATTGTTGAGGAGTTTACAGAGAGCACACAGAATCTGCAGATGAGGTCTACCACAGGAGATTCTGCATGTTCTCCATGAACTCCTCAACCGACTGCAGCCTATTGTTGAGGAGTTTACAGAGAGCACACAGAATCTGCAGATGAGGTCTACCACAGGAGATTCTGCATGTTCTCCATGAACTCCTCAACCGACTGCAGCCTATTGTTGAGGAGTTTACAGAGAGCACACAGAATCTGCAGATGAGGTCTACCACAGGAGATTCTGCATGTTCTCCATGAACTCCTCAACCGACTGCAGCCTATTGTTGAGGAGTTTACAGAGAGCACACAGAATCTGCAGATGAGGTCTACCACAGGAGATTCTGCATGTTCTCCATGAACTCCTCAACCGACTGCAGCCTATTGTTGAGGAGTTTACAGAGAGCACACAGAATCTGCAGATGAGGTCTACCACAGGAGATTCTGCATGTTCTCCATGAACTCCTCAACCGACTGCAGCCTATTGTTGAGGAGTTTACAGAGAGCACACAGAATCTGCAGATGAGGTCTACCACAGGAGATTCTGCATGTTCTCCATGAACTCCTCAACCGACTGCAGCCTATTGTTGAGGAGTTTACAGAGAGCACACAGAATCTGCAGATGAGGTCTACCACAGGAGATTCTGCATGTTCTCCATGAACTCCTCAACCGACTGCAGCCTATTGTTGAGGAGTTTACAGAGAGCACACAGAATCTGCAGATGAGGTCTACCACAGGAGATTCTGCATGTTCTCCATGAACTCCTCAACCGACTGCAGCCTATTGTTGAGGAGTTTACAGAGAGCACACAGAATCTGCAGATGAGGTCTACCACAGGAGATTCTGCATGTTCTCCATGAACTCCTCAACCGACTGCAGCCTATTGTTGAGGAGTTTACAGAGAGCACACAGAATCTGCAGATGAGGTCTACCACAGGAGATTCTGCATGTTCTCCATGAACTCCTCAACCGACTGCAGCCTATTGTTGAGGAGTTTACAGAGAGCACACAGAATCTGCAGATGAGGTCTACCACAGGAGATTCTGCATGTTCTCCATGAACTCCTCAACCGACTGCAGCCTATTGTTGAGGAGTTTACAGAGAGCACACAGAATCTGCAGATGAGGTCTACCACAGGAGATTCTGCATGTTCTCCATGAACTCCTCAACCGACTGCAGCGTATTGTTGAGTTTACAGTGAGCACACAGAATCTGCACATGAGGTCTACCGCAGCAGTAGACGAAACATCAAGTGACGATAAAACCAGACCACAGCCATTTAGCCCGGAACACAAACCAAACAGGGATCAAGACGCTGGCCGTGAAAGCTTACACGTAAAAGTCCAATTTTAGTGATTTTTATTTTGTAGATTAATGTCAGAAATACAGCATTCTTTCTTTGTCTATCATAAGGGTAAAGTTCTTAAGTAATAGAATTTCTTATGGTAGATATCTCTTGGTCAGAATTAATGAAAATTCCCGATTATTAATAAGTTTAACTTTTACAGGAATTAATCACTATGATGTTTAATTTATGATAAAATCAAATGTTTCTTACCTCTCCTCATACAATTCTTTTAAGTAGATTGTGATTTCGAGACCATAATGGTCTCATCTTCAGTACTATTTTGGCAACTGATGTTATGTTGATCAGAAGAAACTCTTCGTCTTCCCTCTCAGAAGAAGAGGTTCTTCCGATCGACATAACATCAGTTACCAAAATAGTACTGAAGATGAGACTGTTATGGTCTCGAAATCGTGATCTACTTAGAAGATTTGTATGAGGAGAGGTAGGAAACATTTGATTTTACCATAATATTAATAACTTATTTGAATATTAATAAGCTGTCGTAAAAATTATGTTTTCAGTACCCTGTGGCATCTTGTGTTCTGGTAAATATTGTAATTGAAGAAACTTTTATTCATGTATTGGGAAGTTTATGTATCTGATATCTAATTTAATCATCTGAAGGATATCATTATTTTATAAATTAGATATCTATTGTTTTGTAATTCATTCAATACTCAATTTCATATTAATAAGCAATAACTAGACAAAACATTGTACAAAATGCACAAAATATATGTATTATTGTATAATAATAAAAACATTAACACTGTATAGAGATCTTGCAAGAGAGACTGATGAATGTTTTGAACCATTTTTATATCATTTTTCATATTATATTCCATTAATTTTGATAATGTAATGTTATTCTGATTGGCAGGATTATCTCATAATATAAATCTTATAGTTTGTAAAGTAATTCTGTTTTTATTTTTAAAATTCATGCTGAACCACCGATTGTTTTTGTAAAAATAAAATTAGTAGCTGAGATAACAGTCGTCCCCATTATTAAAATTATGAGACTTGAAAGCATAATAATAGTCCCTTCGATTGGTTGCTGTCCAAAGGAAGGCAAGACCAGTGATGGGGCTGCCATCTTATAGCCTCTGGTCAGGCTTTTCTAGAGTAGAGAAGAAAATAAAGGAAAGAAGAAATGAAAGGCTCCCTGGTCCTCGGATGCCCTAATAGCGTCGGGGTCGAAAAAAACAAGAGTTAACCAAGATCGGTTAGATAGTAAAGTTAATAGAGTCTGGTATAAGTAAGTGGAAGAAATACCAGATTGGTTAAAGCTAAAAACACAAGTAAGTGGAAGCAATGTTTTGCTCAGCTTGGGCACCTTGTGGTCGCCATCCATATATCCCCTAGATGGGGACCCCTGAGGGGTCCTATGAAATGCTGGAGGGAAAATTTTCTATAGGATCATAACAGGCCTTGGCCTAATACTTGGAAGGAAGAAGAAGAAGATTAAAATTATGAAGGCCTTTCAGAACTACTTGTTCCATCTTCAGCAGCTGGATTGGTACCAGCTGCTGAAGATAGAACCTGAAAGGCCTTCACACTTTTAATGTTGAGGACGACTTTTCTCAGGTGTACTAATTTTATTTTTTTAACTTTTTCACTCTGTTTTATGTAAAATTTTAAAATTACTGTGCCTTTTTAATGTCTTGCTGTGATGTCTGCAGGAGCATAAAAGGGTTAGGAATATACTCTGGGAATTATTAAATTAAACTATTATTATGGGGGCATACCATAGCATAATTGGTTAAGGCGGTATACTCCAAGCCAGAAGTTTGAAAATTCTAGTCCCAAAGAGGTTAGGATTTTTAAACTGGCCAAAAGCTGCGGCACAATGGACTAGGGTTGAACCAGCCTATTGACATATGTTCTGGGGTGAAGGCAGTTTTTGCACAGAGCTGACATCTCGTGCCAATTATGTAAAAATAAAAAAGCATCTTAACACTTAAGCCGGAGAAAATTAAATCCCTCTGCATGCCTGTGCTGGCGGATTTACAGGGGTGCTTTTCTGGTTCTGTGTAATTTAAATGCCGTGGTACTAGTACCAACGCCGGACTCAAAGTGTTAAGGCCCTTTATCATTAATGTTCACTGATGTCCTTTTAGTTCATGATTTCTTTCAAAACCGGAACCTCTCTCGCTCCTTTCTTCTTACAATAATTATCATGAATTTAATATTGTGTAAATAATGTATCTTAATTTATTCTTATTGTTAGTGAATTTTACATTTACAACGAATTGATATGGCTAGTCTTGTGGTGATTTGATGATTCTCAGAAAATTTTTATTATGCATTCACCGCGTCTGTCCTTATAATAAAAAATTTTTTTCCTCGATTTATTGCCTTACCTGACATTTTCAATAAGTAACTACTCTTTTGTATTGATTGGTATTGTAAAAGATGCACTGAAAAAAAAAGGATAATTTTTTTAGCTGTATAATATAATAATTTGTGGTATTTTTGGGTGATATAGAAGCGTGTTTATGAATAAATCTATGTCCGTACTTTTTTCCATAAAGCACTCTGACTGAATGCAATCTATCAACCAGAGATTTCCAAACATTATACTGAAAATGTGGTTACATTTGGTTTTGTTTCTATATGTGTTAATTCTATCTTGTAGGGGGAGTGACATAAATTGACAACCTTAGAAGCTCATAAGAGACATAAGTTATAAAATACACTTACATTTTTGAGTAATCTTTTTTCTGCGTTTCAAAGTTGAGACACTTCCAATATGTGATATTGACTTAACAGCTTTCTTTATTCAGCCACTAGATTTCAGCACCAGACAGATTTTTCTTGTAGTTCCATTGCCCACTCAGATTAGTACATTGCTTTAACGACTAAAATTTATTAATATAATGAAGCTTGGGAATTTTTACCATTATGGGGTTTTCTTGATAAGATATCAAATGAATTGTGAAATTCTTCTTCCTTACTTCATATATCTATGATTTTTAACACAGAACCATTGCAGTATCGGGAATATGATAATTACATTTTCCCGATGCGCCATTGCATTGCAGTTCTGTGTTAAAAAACCACAGATTCATGAAGTAAGAAGAATTCATGATTCATTTGATTCTTATACTAAAATCTGCACTTAACACCAAAATTATAATAATCAATTGAGTTGGTGTTTGCTTGATTGTATTGTAAGCCTATGTTTTCCCTTTACAGAGATTTAGGTGCTCTCCCCCTACAGGGAAGAATTGAACCATACTAATGTAGTTACACTTGTTTTCATATAGATGTCATTTTGAGTGGTCCGTGGTCAGCGTTTCGCCTCATACTGATATCTAGGAAACCAAGGTAGTACTAGGACGGAAAAATTCGGTAAATTTTGCTTAGAGGCCTTTTCATTCAGGCTTAAGGATTTTTTACGAGCCTGCAAATCTTCAGACTCGGGACCTACGGCTTAAAATCCCTCCCGGAGGACTTGCTCCTTGGATTTTTCCATCCTAAAAAATCCATCGACCACGGCCGGGTTTGAACCCTCGGGACCAGAGGCAAGGAGCATAACCACTAGTCAATCGCAGCCAGTTTGTGAAAATCCATAAATTTGAAAATCAAATAATAATAAACCAAAATTATAAATTTGTCTATCGTATCCCTTGGCTTCTAAGGGTCTCAATTATGATTTAAAGACTTCAATTTTTTATCTCTCATAAGGGTAGAGCCTATGTAGGAATTCCAACTCATAAGCACCTGTCCATATGTCATAGTATGTCCCAGTTTTTTTATTTGCTTGATGTGTGCAGCATTTTTATTTGTTCAAGTTACCAAACATACTTCCTGGAAAACATTTATCTACTGCATTTAATCAATGTTGCCAGGTTGAGGAATATATCCCTCAGTGTAGGGAATTTCTAACCAAAAGGGATTGAGGGATTTTTTTTTTATTTCAAACAACAGTTCTTTTAATTGTGAGTGGAGAACATATTTTTATTGGCTCACCTCATATGATTTCAAATTTCTTTGATACCGACGGTTTCAGACAATATCATGTCCTTGTCTGAAACCGTCGGTATCAAAGAAATTTGAAATCATGTGAGGTGAGTCAATAAAAATATGTTCTCCACTCACTATTAATGATATAACCTCATAATGTTTACTTCTCAATATTAATTTAAATATAACAGTTCTTTTATTGAAATGTAATTAATAGTATAATTTATTTTTCTATGCATCCACTAATAATGTCCATATTTAGTTGTTTCTGCATTTTTTAGTTTACCAGTAAGATAATTCTTTCACCGTTGTCCGACACTCTGAGCAATTTATGTTTGACATTAATGTACATTTACCAAAAAGTGTACTTAACACACCTTTGGATTCTAGGTATCGTAATTACAGTGCATCCCGCGCCATAGCCGAGTGGTTAAGGCAAGAAGCCTTGGCGCCGCAGAGCTACGGGACTTGCGCTGGTTCGAGTCTCCATGGGGAAGAAATTTTTCTCGTGGTATTTCGACCAGTATAGGACCGGTGCCCACCTAGCATCATGAGGCATTTGGGTAGCTACAATAAGTAGTGACTCCAGGTTGAGAATACCAGCTATAACGGCTGGGGGATCCGATTTGCTGACCACATGTCACTCCTACACTGGCTAGACGATCGTCTATCTCTGTGATTAACACATGTGGATGTGAGGCCAGCAGCCGAATGGTTAGCCAAAGGCCTTCTAGGCCTCTCGTGCTTTGAGTTTTTTTTTATTATAATGCACATAAATGCACTGTATATGTCGGCTAACCTAAGTCACTGACAGCCCTTTCATATTTTCAGTCCGTCAGCTGCCACTGTCTTTAAATTATGTCTTATACGTGTACCAATAGCATGAAATAGGATGCTATTATACATATAAGTAAACTGCTGATCCCACTTGAAGCCTTAGGAAGCTTATAGGGGGAAGTTATGCCTCAACACTTTTCTTGACAATCGGCACTTGATGTCAGTTCTGAATGGCGGCCTGCCTTTACTCCCAGAGTAAGCATCTGGGACTAATTTTGGGTAGAAGCTGGGTCAACCCTCAGTAGATATATAACTTTCAGATAATCCATATTAACAATGAGATATTTTATTTAAGAATTCTTTCTGTCTTTGCAGATTGTTTCTTTCAAAGAATATTGACACACAAAAATAACAATAATTATTTTGTTTAATCATGGCAAAGAAACCAACAAAACATGATTTGTAGATATATAGTTATTTACTTGTTGACGTGTAGGCCAGATGGTTTTGTAAGATTTGGTTTAAATCCCTTACGAACTACTTCTTGTACAGTTGTAATGCTTTATCTTTTCAATTATACCTTTTGAATACGATCCATTTTATAAGCCATAGTTTTAATATCTGACAATTTTTTCTTTAAATTTAATATAATATAAATTTGAAGAGAAAAATGTATGCCTAAATTGAACCCAATATCTTCAGTTCTGTACCAGTGCTCTTTCTTTGAGCTATTAGGCATCCGATTTATTTGCAGATTTTACTCTATACCAATCAGATGTCTAGTAGTTCAAAGGAAGGACACCGGTGTACAGAACTGGAGATATTGTGTTCAAATCCTGATTTAGGCATATCTTTTTTCTTCAAATTGAATGTATTATTTGTTGAGAAGTGATAAAATTATTTTTAAACATTGATATAATGTATCCACTCCCTTTATTTAAATTGCAAGACCTTTCTTTGCCTACTATACATTATGTGACACTGGGGCAAACTACTCCTACCATTAGATGAAAAAATGTCACTAGTTTTTAAATACGGCAGAACACATAATCTAAAATAGATGGGATAGAACCATTTTAGATTTTCCCTCCTGTAAACATGATATGAAAGAAGAAAATCCTATGCTATTAATTTGTGAAATATATAAATCACATTATATTATTTTTAGTCTGAACATCTTGCCTCAATATTAATGTTGATTTGTTCTTGAACATGTTTCAAAACAATTCTGTTTTATCGTCAACTTTTCCAGACTAAAAATAATATAATTAAAATAACCTCAAAATATAACTTCCTAAAATTAAATATTATATAAATCACAGTTTGAATGGTCTTATTATAGATTGAATATTGTAGTTAGGTCAAAGGTATTTTTGGAGAATTTATTGGTGGCATTTTTTTTTTGTGACATTTTGGTTAAGCTGTTGTTTATTTTAATAATTTGATTGTTCTTACTTTTGAGAATTTATATTAATGGTTCCTATTTTTTAGTTTTGTTTTAATAGCAAAGTTACAAATTAAAATTTGCTATATTGTTATATTTTTGCTGTCAACCAAAGGTGGAAGAGCTATTTCTGTGTGTTTAGTTTTCTATGATTTCTTTATGCTTTGTGTGGTTTTTGTAATATGTAACAAACATTTTATCTGGTCAAGGATAATAAAAGTACCAATTGTGATGGTTTTGTACTGTGCATTTAATATGTATAATTATAATATTTGAAGGTTAAGATGAAATAAAACTAATTTTGCAGACTATTTTGTACATTTTTCTACATAGTAATCAGAAATATATCATTACTTACGGTAAAATCAAATATTTCTTACCTCTCCTCATACAAATCTTCTAAGTAGATTGCAATTTCGAGATCATAACGGTCTCATCTTCAGTACTATTCTTCTGATCGCCATAACATCATAGCAGGCTTCATAGGAACTAAAAGACAATTGAATTCCTTTTTAATTTTTATTAATAACATTCACAAAAGTATTAATTTCACAATGGAATTATAAACATATAGTATAAATTTCTTGGATTTATCAATAAAACTGATACCACTATCCATAGTTCTCTTCAGCCATATACTCATAAGATGGCAGCCTTTAATAGTTACATTCATAGACTTTTAAATATCCCTCTTTCACCCTTGGAATATAATAATGAATATTATTAAACAACTAGCTATTAATAATTATGACCCTAAAATTATAGAATATTTATTTAATTAAGAAAATTCATTACAAAAAAGCAATTAAAGTTCTTCCTTTACCCAAGGAAAACAAAGAAATATGTCAATGTCATACATTGGCCCAATTTCCAATAAAATATCTAAATACTTTTAAAAGTTGAACATTAATGTGGCATTTAAAACTAACAAAACTTTACAAAATATAATAAAAAACAATAAAGCCAAAATAAAAAAAGAAAAATTATCAGGTTTATATAAATTGAAGTGTGGCACATGTGACAATGTCTATATAGGACAAACTGGTAGACCTTTTATCTCTCGGATAAAGGAACACATGAGGGCATATAACAGAAATTTAGAATATTCAAAATATGCTAACCACCTATTCCAATTTAATCATTGTTTCAATCCAAATTTTGAAATTTTACATATTTGTGATAAGGGTAAGAAGTTGGGCCTTTTGGAGACTGTAGAAATAAATAAATTGAAAAGTGGTAATAAGTTGTTAATTTCTCAATTTGATTTGAATGAATCACCTTTGTTAAATTTAAATAAATTATTGCTGTATTGTTGCTTAGATCAGTTGATATGTACTATAATAACACAATTCATAATTTGTTTTATTTTTATTTAATTAATAACATCAATCGCCAAAATAATACTGAAGATGAGACCATTATGGTCTACTTAGAAGATTTGTATGAGGAGAGGTAAGAAACATTTGATTTTACCATAAATTAAACCTCATAGTGATTAATTCCTGTAAAAGTTTTATATCATTACTTTACCCAATTGCATTTTTATACCTCTTCCGAGCTAAGTTCCAGATGTATGACTGCATTTTCATTGGTCAAATAATGGTTTTATCTTTAGGCTTGTGTGAAAGGGTAGTTTGCTCCCCAGCACTCAAAATAAGGTGAATAAAAATATATATTAAATAAGCATTGTTATATTTTTATGCATGTGCGATGCAGAATATATTGGAATTTAAATTGTTTCAAGGCAAAACTTTGTAGAATATCTTAAACATTGAAAAGAGGAGAGAAACAAATTATTTTGAATATTTTCAAACAGTTTGGTGAAAAATATCCCACATTAGCAATGAGGATATGGTGAGGAGAATTTACAGGTGAGTCAGCATGGAACAACTTCTGCTCATACCAAAATTGTACCTGTAAATAAAGGTTATTTATTGACATCATGGAAAAAGCATAACAGTGGTAGGCAATGAAATCTCCATCAGTGATTGAAAACCACATAACTCCAGTAGCCAACACAGAAATATGTGATGCATAACCTGTTGTGAACACGGACTTCAAATTTATTAATAACTTGACTTGTATTCTGTAGTAAAATATGTGGGAACTATTGCTGTATCAATTTTCATAATTATTTAAAACAGTTATTTGTTTCTCCTGTGAAATTTACCAAAATGGAGTTTCCAGGCTTTCATTGCCCACTATTGATAAACTCTAATTAGGTAGCCCCATACATAAGTTTATATAAATTAACAAGAAATGGAGGAAGTTCCTAATTTTTGGTACCATCTTACATTGTATTCAGTTGGATTTGTTGATATTTTACAGTCATTAAGTTATCTAAATGCAATAAAACCCATTAAAATTGATCGTATATGAAATTAGTATTAATGGTGCAATTTTTTGAATTGTTTTAAGAATAAAACAATTATTTCCCGTAATATATATATATATATAATGTTGTATGAGAAAAATGTTTCTTTCATACTCATTTCAGTCGTATGGCAGTTAAAATTAGTATCACGGTTCCTCCTATACACTGAGTCAGTAGAGTAATATATTATGCAAGTTAGTTTACATTGCAACTGCAACTTACCTCGGAATTAGAATAGGATTTTTTTCTACACTACAATAGATTTTTTTTTTCTATCTAAATTAATTTTATTCTTCCAATAATTCCTTTTTGTCTTGTGCATTTTCTTCTATCAATTCCATTCTATTTATGTTCCTGATCCCATCCACCCATTGTTCCTGTGATTTTCCTCTTCTTCTGCCTTCAGCAGTCTATTCCAAAATAATTTTCAGAATTCTGCCTTCTCCCATTTTTTAAACAAGTCCAAACCATCTCAATTTTTTCTAAGATTACTTCAAGAATATTTTTATCCATTTTCATCCTCTCTCTAATTCTTTGGTTTCTAATTTGATCCATTCTTGATTTTCTTGCCGCTCTATGTCAAAGGTCCTTTTCTATAGTCAAACAATTTACTTGCACGTTTCCTGTCCAAGTTTCAGCTCCATAAAACATTACATTTTGAACTAATGAATTATGGCATTTCAAGGTGTAGATCCTGTCAGAAGTAAAATTGTACTGGACAATAAAATTTTGGAGCAGGTGAATAATTTTACATATCTAGGATGTAATATCTCATATGAAGAAGAAAAGGATGTAAATGCAAAAATATCTAAATTTTTAAGAATTTTAGGGTTAGTAAATACTATCTTCAAGCCACAGTTAGTCCAAAAGCATTCAAGACTGAAAGTGTATAAAACACTGGCTCTTCCAACTCTTTTGTATGGTAGCGAAGTATGGACGTTGAAACAGAAGGATATACAGAGACTTAGATCTGCTGAAATGAGATATCTTCGGAGGACTGCAGGATACACACTACTAGATCACAAAAAAATGAAGACATCTTAGAAGATATAACATGGAATCTTTAGAAAAACAAAATTTCTGATTATAAGTCAAGATGGATACAACATGTTCATCGAATGGAAGATCACAGAATACCCAAACAAATGTTAAGATATCAACCTGCAGGAAGAAGAAGACCAGGACGTCCACTCAAAAGACTTCTGGATGGTGTTTCTCTTGAGGCCGAAACAGGTCAACAAATGGCCTAAATTCGTGAATGTAATATGATGATGATGATGAATTAAATTAATACAGTAGAAGGAACTTCTTGGTGATAAATTTAAGAAGTCAATGAAAGACCCAAATCACCAAATTTGCATTTAAAAGAGCCAACTAGTTTCAATAGCAAAGCTATTATTTTCAAGACTAATTATTAACTAAAGAAAAATTAAAATAGGTACATGAAATAATTAAAATTTTGACGTCACATGACGAGATTAATAATTTTAAATGACTTTATGACATAAATTTAATCCTCTTCTCTTTTAATTAAAGAAAGGAGGGTGCTGACTGGAATAGGACCCTTGTCATTATTCATAATTTTATCTTTATTTTTATAAATTTCTAAACTTTCAAGAATGTCAAGGAATTTGAAATAAATGACCGAACTTTTAAATTTAAATTTCGTGATTTGGGTCTTCTATTGACTTCTTCTTCTTAATCATAATTTGTAGGATTTTCATCCTGTTTATTTCCAAAATCACTCCTTGGAGGAAGACGTATTGGACGTGCATTCACTGTCTATCCATCTCTTGGCTGGTCTTCCTCTTATTCTCCCGTCCATTGGTCTATCTTCTTTAGCTCTTTTAGCAAGTCAGTTGTCTTCCATTCTTTCTGATCTTCATTTCACATGTGCTTATTATTAAAACTTCTTATAATCTAATGAATTATAGATTATTCTATTTGTGTAATTTACAATATCCTTGCTCCAATGATCTAATAGGTGATACATGATAAAGTGCCAGGAGAGTCCTTTAACCTCAACTTAATCTAAATCCAGACCATGGGAGGCCACATGAACAATTCCGGGAATTGAAAGCGGGGCCCTGTGAAATGTGTTTGAAGCTCTGACCAGCTAGCCAATGAGATTAGTCTTACTAGAAAATATAAATGTGGGCACTAACACAATGAACGTAGTTTTCAGATACTTTTGAAATTAGCAATGGATTAAAACAAGGAAATGTACTCTCTCTTCTACTATTCAATTTTGTACTAGAGCATGCCATAAAATCTTTAGAGAGGATGAGGAAGACCTACAACTCAATGGTATTAATAAGCTACATGTTAGTTTATGCTAATGATGTAATATTATTAGGCGATAGCGAGGTTATACTAAGGGTCAACACGCACACTCTATTGAGTAGCACTAAGAAATTGGGACTGGAAGTAAATATCAATAAAACTAAATACATGCTCACACATACAGTAGATATACATTATATAATGAAGATGTACAGCTGATAACAAATGAGGGAAATTTTGAAGAAGTGGCTGAATTCAAATACCTAGGAACAATAATTACAAATATGAATGAGATGTACAAAGAAATTAAAAAAAAAAACAAACAAACAAACTCCTGGCGCGACAGGCCTACAAGGCCCTTAGCCTACCAGCTGGCTGCTGGCCTCACATCTACATGTGTCACTCACAGAGGTAGATGATCAACAGCCAGTGTAGGGGTGACATGTGGTTAGCATGTCGAGTCCCCCAGCCGTTATAGCTGGTTTCCTCAACCTGGAGCCGCTACTTATTGTAGCTACCCAATTGCCTCACGATGCTGGGTGGGCACCGGTCCCATACTGGCCGAAATACCATGAGAAAATTTCTTCCCCCATGGAGACTCGAACCAGCGCAAGTCCCGTAGCTCTGCGCCAAGGCTTCCTACCTTAAACGCTCGGCTACGGCGCGGGACAACAAAGAAATTAAACATAGCTCAATTCTGGAAATGCATGCAGGGACTCTTGTCCCAAGTTCTATCAAGAAATTTTAAACTGAATATATATAAAACTGTTATTCTCCCAGTTATATTATATGAATGCGAAACAAGGACTCTTACTTTAAGGTAGGAAATGAGATTACGAGTATTTGAGAATAAAGTTCTTAGGAAAAATTTTGGACCAAAGATAGATAGATGAATGGAGAAGACCACTTAACAGCGAGTTGCACGAAGATATCCATCCATAGTAATTCTGTCCGAGGACAGGTCTTTCACTGCAATCATAGCATTTGCATGCTATGCTTGCAGCTTTACTAGGGAATTGTAGGTGTGGTAGCTTCCCGTTGCTTTCCACACCGGTGAAGGCTGATGATATGATAATGATAAGGATGATGATGATGATGGCCATATGATTTCGGGGACCGTTTCGGCCTTAAAGTTCTCCTGACATTTGTCTTAAAGGTGAGGAAAAACCCCGATAAAAACCTCACCCAGAAAAACTGGCCCGGCCGGGGATCGAATCCGGGCCCGCTGCGTGAGAAGGCAGCACGCTACCTCGGAGACTACAGCAGTGGACAACAAGCCAGATACAATAACAGTTAAATCTCTTAAGCTGCGATGGGCAAGTCATATGGTACGAATAGGGAATGAAAGACGTGCATAGAAGATTCTTGTAGGAAAACCGGAGGGAAAATGCCCAGTTGATAAAGCAAAAACGAAGTGGGAGAATAACATTAACCATGATTTGAGAGAAGTAGATTATACAGGGGATGATTCGAAAACATTAGCTCAGGATAGGGATATGTGGACAGCTCATGTCTGTGCGGCCATGAACCTACGGGTTCGATAGTACAATAAAAGTGAATAGGTTCTCGTGTTGGCCATTAAAACCCGACTCTTCTTTATACTTACAAGCACTTACTCACTGGCACTATATCCCTATCCTGAGCTAATGCCCTCCAATCATTCCCTGTATAATCTACTTCCCTCAAATCATAGTTAATGTTATTCTCCAATCTCATTCTTGATCTACCAATTGGGCGTTTTCCCTCTGGCTTTCCTACAAGAAGCTTCCATGCACGTCTTTCATTCCCCATACGTGCAACATGTCCTGCCCATCGCAGTCTACGAGACTTAACTGTTCTTATTATATCTGGCTTCCTATAAAGACCATGTAGTTCATTGTTAAGAAGTCTTCTCCCTTCACCTATCTGTTCATCTCTCTTTGGTCCAAAAATGTTCCTAAGTACTTTATTCTCAAATACCTGTAATCTCCTTTCCTCCCTTAAAGTAAGAGTCCATGTTTCGCATCCATATAATATAACTGGTAGAATAATAGTTTTATATATTTTCAGTTTAACGTTTTTTTGAAAGGAGTTGGGACGTCAAGAGTCTCTGCAATGCATAATAGCACGCATTTCCAGAATTGAGCCTATGTTTAATTTCCTTATGCATCTCATTCCTATTTGTGATTATTGTTCCTAGGTATTTGAATTCAGCCACTTCCTCAAAATTTCCCTCATTTGTCATTAGCTGTCCATTTCCATTATATAATGTATTTCTACGTGTGACCAATAGTTTTATTGATATTTACTTCCAGTCCCAATTTCTTAGCGTTAATCAATAGAACTGATAATTATACTGATTGAATTAGGATTTATGAAAATGGAGTAACTTTTTAAATAGATTATTTAAATTATTATAATCACAAATAAGTAATTATCCAGCAGGCATATTCATACAACATTTAGCAACATTCTCGCTCCTACACGAGTTGACAGGGTCCAAATAAGTTTCAAGGTCGACAACTACGCACATCCCACACTGGCTAGAGTAATATGTAAGACTCTTCCCCCGAGGCATTATATTGCCTTTTTTGTTTGCCTCTATATTTTGAAGGTTAGGGACCAATGGACCCAACTTCCGGTCGCAGAAACAAGAAAGACGCGGCGTATTCAAGGCTAGTAGGGGACATTAAGGTATATTGGAATATACAATTATTAACTCTAATTTTTTAACTTAATTTCTTTAGTTATAGTGTTTATGATGGATGGATCAGCTGCCTGCACTGTATGTAGATGCCAGACGTTCCAGATTATTCACATTGCCCCTTGGGAAGCAAAAATGTCGCCAAGGGGGGCATGGTAGACAGGTGCCGCTCAGTTGTTTAAACCTCCCACCCCCTCCCACTTGTATGACTATCATTTTTCTTGGAAGGCATTTAAAAATAATATTAGACAGATAAATTATAACAAAACAGGATATCTATTATGAATACATAGTCTTTTATATAGATTTTTTATTGTTTTATAGATTATTTTAAGATTACATAACATCACATCAAAAGCTGCTCTAAAATACGGAAGTGAAATTTGGATTTTAAATAAAAGAAACTCTCATAAACTTCAAGTAAGCCAAATGCGCTTCTTACGATCATTGTTAGGAGTTAATAGACTGAATCACCAAAGGAACACTACTATCAGAGGAAAACTTGGAGTAGCAAGTTTAAATGAAGATATCCAAAGATACCAACAAGAATGGAAAAATCATCTGAGAAGAATGGCAAGAAATAGACTTCCAAAATTGGCATTCCAATATACCCCAACTGGACATAGGGACTAAGGAAGACCAAAACATCGGTGGAAAGATCAAGACCATCTTCGCTAGGTTTACCGTACAGGCCACATGGCCTAAAACGAATTTGTTCATGATGATGATAGATTATTTTAATTATTTAAGCAAAATCTTTTGAAATAGAGTTTAGACATTCAAAGTCTGTTCAGATAGAGTATAGACATGTTATAGTTCAGAGCAAAGTATTGTTTAAGCTAACTGTAAACATCCCTACATTTAGTTCATTGGAATGTTAGTGAGCACAGTTAGGGTAATTCGAGGTCAAAATTGAATATATAACACTTGAGAAGTGAGGGTCTCGTGTCTGTCTGTGTGTGTAAACGGCTGAAGGGTAAGTCACCGACCATTTTTCTTAATAATGTAGTCCAAACTTTTATATTTTGAATCAAGCACCATTAAACATTTTTGAAACTATATTTTAGAAAGGGGATGTAACATTTTTAATCATGTAGATTAGGTTAGATTTATAAATTCCACAACTCCCTCTTCTCTCAAACCCCAGAAAGTACTGTAGTTTTTAATATAGGCTTAGACTAGATTCAGGGCTAGACTACTTAGGGTTTCTAATTATTTATACTTTAGTAATAAAATAGTTCAAAATAAGACTCCATTTGTTTATTTCAAAACATGTATACTGTACATCCTCATACTAACGCTCGGCTAGATAACGCTACCAGATTTTCCAAGTCCCGAAGGTCCTTTAAGCCTAAGAAATCCAGTTGGGTTTATAATAATATCTTTCATTGGAGACAACAGATGAGCTAATATGTAATTCAGGAAGAATACGAAATGTTTAATATTTAGGATCTATTTTAGATAAAAGTGAGAATTTAACTACAGATATTGAAAGAAAATAAATTAATAAACGAATGGAGGATATATACCCACCAATAGGTACCTCGAACTCGATGCTATTCTTTTTGCAGACGATTTAGCTCTTCTGGCACTTTCCGAAAATGATTTGCAACGATCAATTTATAATTTACAAAAAAATAGGTGCCAAATTTAATATAGAAATATCAATTAACAAAACTAAAATTATGGCATTTCATGGGAAGGACCCCATACAAAGTATAATCTGTCTCCACAATAAAATTTTAGAGAGATCTAATCAATTTAAATACCTTGAATATTATCTATCTGGGATGAAAAATATATCCCTGAAAAAATTACTACTTATAATAAAAGTTTAGGAATTATTAATCAAGTTATGAAACCATCCCTTGTACAAAAAAACACCGATATCTTAAAAGAATTGAAGACTACGCAAATTTTGGAATATATTAAACAGTACCAACTAAATTGGAAACACCATCTTGAAAGAATGAGTTCAAATCGGATCCCCAAAGCTGTTTATAATTATATACCAAGAGGACGAAGATCACTGGGCCGTCCTATGAAACGCTGGAGGGAAAATTTTCTATAGGATCGTAACAGGCCTTGGCCTAATACTTGGAAGGAAGAAGAAGAAGATATTGAAAGAAGAATAACTGATGGAAGAAGAATCATTGGTTTGTTGAACTCAGTGCTTTGGAATAGAAATATAATCTCCATCCATAGTAATTCTGCCCGAAGGCAGGTCCTTCGCTGCAATCATAGCATCTCCATGCTATGCAGCTTTACTAGGGAATTGTAGGTGTGGTAGCTTCCCGTTGCTTTCCACACCGGTGAAGGATGATGATGGTGATGATGGTGATGATGGCAATATGATTTCGGGGACCGTTTGGGCCTTAAAGTTTTCCTGACATTTGTCTTATAGGTGAGGAAAAACCCCGATAAAAACCTCACCCAAAAAAAAACTGCCCCAACCGGGGATCGAACCCAGGCCCGCTGTGTGACAAGGCAGCACGCTACCTCGAGACCACAGCGGTGGACATATATATATAAGCTACAGAACGAAGAAAACTATAATTCAAGTTCTATTACAAAGCATTTTATTATATGGGTCCGAAACCTGGACAATAAGTAGAAAACAAGCCAACAGGCTGTTAGCAGTAGACATGGATTTTTGGAGACATTCGACAAGAATTTCAAGAAGGGATAAAGTCAGAGACAGCACAATAAGGGAAATTATGCAAGTTGAAAAAAAAATATTAGGAAAAATAAAAAAAAACGTTTGAAATAGTATGGACACCTCATAAGAATGGAAGAAGAGAGAATACCAAAGAAGATCCTTAATTGGAAAGCTAATGGAAGAAGTGGAAGAGGCAGGCCTAGAGAACGATGGATGGATGGAGTGAAGAGAAGTATGGAAGTTAGAGATTCGAGGGAAGAAGATGCTTTAGACAGGAACCTCTGGCGACAAATCACTTTGAATTGAAGGAAAAACACTGTATTGTGGAATATTTCTAAATAAAAAAAACATATATTAGATAGATAGATCATCGATTGATTAATGTCTTTGACATCCTCCGATTCCTAATAGCCAATTTTGTCGGCCCATCCAATCTCCTGGTTGTAGATGTTTTTCCTTCATGTATAAATTTAGAATATATGACCAGAAAATTCATAGAAGAGTATGATAAATGGTGATTAATTTTGAACATGAAAAAATATTTATCAGTTAGTGAACCAGAACAAAATTTAATTTTGGAGACTGGAGAAAAAATAAAATCTTTTAGTAAGATCACATATTTAGGAATTACAATGAATAAAAATGGAGGTTATGAAAAGGAAATAAGAAATAGAAATAATATAGGGAAATTGCAATTGCTTGCATGGAATATTGTGGGATAAAAATAGAAGTAAAACAATAATATATATCATACAATTGTTAAAACTTCTGGATGGTGTTTCTCTTGAGGCCGAAACAGGTCAACAAATGGCCTAAATTCGTGAATGTACTATGATGATGATGATGACAATTGTTAAAAGCATAATTACTTATGAAGCAGAATTTTGGCCATTAACAACAAAAACAAATTAGTATCTTTTGACAACGGAAATGGATTTTATACGAAGGGCAGCAAGAATTTCAATATAAGAAAAAATAGAAACCCAGTTATAAGAAAGAAAATGAAGATTTAAGACACTATTTCAGATTATATTAAAACTCAGCAATTAAAATGGTACGGACATCCAGTAAATGGAAGAGGATATGCTACCAAAATGTGTTTTGGAATGAAAACCTGAGGGAAGACGAGGCAGAGGAAGGCTTAAACCTCCTGGAGTCAGGAAGTATATTTATATTGTATATTTATGATATATTTCAATATTTGGCACTGTAAATCAACTATATGTAGATTTAAAAAAGGAATACGATTCAATTAAGAGAGAGAAGTTATATAGTATCCTTCCGGAGTTTGGAATTCCTAAAAAGTTAGTTAGACTTATACGAATGTGTCTAAATGGCACAAAGAGTAGGGTGCGTGTAGACAAACAGTTCTTGGATCCTTTTGAAATTCATAATGAGTTTAAACAAGGAATTGCACTACCTCCTCTTACTTACTCTTACTTACTCACTGGCACTATCGAACCCGTAGGTTCATGGCCGCGCGGACATAAGCTCTCCATACATTCCTATCCTGAGCCAATGTTTTCCAATCATTATTCCTTGTATAATCTACTTCTCTCAAATCATAGTTAATGTTATTCTCCCACCTCATTCTTGATCTACCAACTGGGCGTTTTCCCTCTGGTTTTCCTACAAGAAGCTTCTATGCACGTCTTTCATTCCCCAATCGTGCCACATGTCCTGCCCATCGCAGCCTACGAGACTTAACTGTTGTTATTATATCTGGCTTCCTATAAAGACCATGTAGTTCACTGTTATGAAGTCTTCTCCATTCACCTGCCTGTTCATCTCTCTTTGGTCCAAAATTTTTCCTAAGAACTTTATTCTCAAATACTCGTAATCTCCTTTCTTCCCTTAAAGTGAGTCCATGTTTCGCACCCATATAATATAACTGGTAGAGTAATAGTTTTGTATATTTTTATTTTTACGTTTTTTGAAAGGAGTTGGGACATCAAGAGTCTCTGCAATGCATAATAGCACGCATTTCCAGAATTGAGCCTATGTTTAATTTCTTTGTGCATCTCATTCCTATTTGTGATTATTGTTCCTAGGTATTTGAATTCAGCCACTTCCTCAAAATTTCCCTCATTTGTCATTAGCTGTCCATTTCCATCATATCACTACCTCCTCTACTATTCAGTTTTGTACTAGAGCATGCCATCAAAACTTTGGAGAATGAAGAAGGCCTACAGCTCAATGGTATTAATAGGCTATTAGTGGACGCTGATGGTGTAGTACTATTGGGCGATAGCGAGGAGATACTAAGGGCCAACACGCACACTCTATAGTCCACAGACGAGAAGAATGAAAGCAAGGGACGAAGGGGGGTACGGGGAATTGAAAGCGATACAATGGCTTACTACCTGAGAATTTAGGAACAGTCCATGATGTCACTAACATCTGTAGTTTATTTCAGGCGTATTAAATTTTATGTTTTATAATTTGTGTTTTACGGTAATTAAATTTGATCTTCATATTCAGTTTAGTTACTTAATATTTTAATGTTTCGTAGTTCCCTTAGAGGTAAGGGTGACGATTAAAATTTTGAAGTGTGCCCGTCTTACTCGGAACTAACACGCCCGCTAAGCGTCTAAATGAAGGTAAGTTATAGTACAATCCTTCATGATATAATGTGCTGAGTATGAAATACCTACTGCTTTCATACACTTCGTCTGTGCACTGTACTGAGTAACACTAAGAAATTGTGACTGGAAGTAAACGTCAATAAAATTAAATATATAATCACACACAGAAGTACATTATATAATGGAAATGAACAGTTAATGACAAATGAGGGAAATTTTGAAGAAGTAACAGAATTCAAATACCAAGGAACAATAATCACAAATAGGAATGAGATGCACAAATAAATTAAAAAGGAAAACATACAAATGTATATCATAATTATATTTAGATATCCCGTGCTGTTTACATGGCGTTGACCGGAAATCTACGTAGTCCGATGTACTTGGCATAAATTAACTGAAAGACAAAATTCGTTACTTTGAATCATCCATAAAAAAAACCGCCGTGTGCTGCTTGCCCGAGAATCTACTTATCCCCATCTTCTTGGCATCAATGAAAGACAAAAATGGCTATTGTGAGTTTATCTGTAAAAGATAAACATATGCTGTCGCGGACTTTTTTTGTATAATTTTTTTGAGATATTCAATTCTGTGAATTCTGTGTACATTAATTTTCTGTACGTATTTTATTGTCTTTAGTGCAGCGTACGCGCATTTAAGCGTATTCAAAAGGGACTTTATCTACGTTTTTAAACGTGTCAGGAGTTGAGTATCACAACTCTATGTTCATCCGGGAGGGGAGGAATTTGCTGAACAATGGGGGAAAAAAAAAAAAAAAAAAAAATGCCACAATCGGAGAAAAGGTTATGGAAGACGCATAGAATGATGCGAACAAACAAAACATGCATATTCTACATAATTTTCCTATGCTCATAAAAGTAGATCCTTACTAGCAAGCTGAATGAAAAGGCCTCTTATAAGCAAAATTATTCGAATTCTCCTGTCCTAGTACTACCTTGGTTCCTAGATGTCAGTATGAGGCGGAAACGCTGACCACGGACCGCTCAAATAACATCTATACGGAAAACAAGTGTGTAACTAAATTAGTATGGTTCAAATTCTTCCCTGTAGGGGGAGAGCGCTAAATCTCTGTTCAGGGAAACATGGGCTTATAAGAAGAAGAATATATATATATATATATATATATATTCAATGCCACCTGTTTGTCATTTGACATTTCAGGTATTCTCTCCTGGCACTGCTGAGGTTGGGGCGCCTGGAAGGCGTGATTACGCTGCCCCAATGATATGATGGGTGATGACGATGGGTAATGATGCGCCAGGAGATGCCTTAAACCTAAACTTAATCTAATGAGGTGAATGTGATATTGATGATAATGTTCGGGACCGTTTGGGTCTTAAAGTATCCTGATATTTGTCTTACAGGTGAGGAAAAACCTCGTCCAGGAAACTTGTCCCGAGCGGGGATCCAACCCGGGCCCGCTGCATGACAAGGCAGCACGTTACCTCGAGACACAGCGGTGGACTGCATTTTTATATATTGGATATACACATTTTTAGGTCATTGTAGGCAAGGAAATGGTGGGTTTTATTCGTCCTTTTTTTATTTTTTTCTTACTGGTCTTTTTTTTTAGATCTTAACGGCTTTTATTTATTTATTTATTTATTCATTTTGCAACTTTACCTTCTTTTGACTACATTTAGCCTATGCTATTTGTATAATTCATGAATCCATACAGTCTAGTTTCAAGTCCAACTTCTTTTAAAACTGTAATTTTATTTTCT
Organism: Diploptera punctata; assembly: GCA_030220185.1. Classification (NCBI taxonomy): domain Eukaryota; kingdom Metazoa; phylum Arthropoda; class Insecta; order Blattodea; family Blaberidae; genus Diploptera; species Diploptera punctata. The sequence goes on along the minus strand of JASPKZ010003048.1, from coordinate 98,557 downwards.
AGAGATTTTTCACATTCCAAACACTTTTGTTCCGCGAGAAAATATTGAACCCTCACAAAATATCCCGTTATTTTTAACCAGCCTTCTGACCGCCTGATATTCATTGTGGGTTAGCTGTTATTCATTTTAGGTGGAAAAATCGTTCATTCTAAATTCTCCAATCACTTTCTGTTTAATAAACAACATAATTCCTTTTTCAATCTATGTTGAATTAAAAAAAATAAAGTATGAAAGTAGAAGTTTCAGTCATCAAATTTTTTCGCAATGTATGTTGCATTTACTAGAATGTTGTACTTTTTAAACATTTTTTATATTTATTAAAATGCAGTTGAAACTAATTTTTAAACAATTATTTACATTTTTTGTGTTTTTTTCAATTTTTAGATGTTTTTAGGATATATTTAGGTCTTTTTAAAGGTGTTTTATAGGTATTTTATAAGTCCTGAACTTCCGAGCCCTAATTATGTATGTTACACAAATACTTTTTTAATTTATTAAGTTTCCTCATTAGAGGTTTGCCTTAAGGACAAAGTGATACAGGCAATTAATTTTGGAAATTGATGAAATACACAAATACATTTAAAAATTTCAAATTTTAATTGAAGTATACATACTATAAAGTAGAAATTTTGTAAAGATGGTTTCCTAAAATTGAAATTGATCCTCTAATGGCAGCGATGGCAATTTTAGAAAGATACACCCTGTCCAAATCTAAGGATTTCCAAAATTTAGCTAAGAATCCTGGTATAGTTATTCTACATGACATCACAAAAGACGATGGTAAGTAAATTTCAACTGATAAAACCAAAGAAATGGCATTTCAAGGCACCAATCCAATACCTAGCAAAATAGTAATTCAGAATACGTTTTAAGGCCAAGTCAATAACTTCTCCTACCTAGGATGTATCATCTCCTATCAAGTCAAGATCGATCTTAAAATAAAACTCACAATTTTTTTTACAAATATTATCATCATCATCATAGTACATTCACGAATTTAGGCCATTTGTTGACCTGTTTCGGCCTCAAGAGAAACACCATCCAGAAGTCTTTTGAGTGGACGTCCTGGTCTTCTTCTTCCTGCAGGTTGATATCTTAACATTTGTTTGGGTATTCTGTGATCTTCCATTCGATGAAACATGTTGTACCCATCTTGACTTATTATCAGAAATTTTGTTTTCTAAAGATTCCATGTGTAATTCTTCTAAGATGTCTTCATTTTTTTTGTGATCTAGTAGTGTGTATCCTGCAGTCCTCCGAAGATATCTCATTTCAGCAGATCTAAGTCTCTGTATATCCTTCTGTTTAACGTCCATACTTCGCTACCATACAAAAGAGTTGGAAGAGCCAGTGTTTTATACACTTTCAGTCTTGAATACTTTTGGACTAACTGTGGCTTGAAGATAGGATTTATTAACCCTAAAATTCTTAAAAATTAGATATTTTGCATTTACATCCTTTTCTTCTTCATATGAGATATTGCATCCTAGATATGTAAAATTATTCACCTGCTCCAAAATTTATTGTCCAGTACAATTTACTTCTGACAGGATCTACACCTTGAAATGCCATAATTTTTGTTTTTTCTATAGATATCTTTAATCCATATTCTTCTGTAATTTTGTTAAGTTCATACAGACCTTTCTGTAGATTATCTTGAATTTGCTATTATTATTTGGTCATCTGCAAACAATAGGGTGTTTAATTTTCTATTTTCTGATATTCTTATTCCAAATTTATATTTTGTTCCAGCAACATATTACTTCATTGATTAAATTGCAAAGAGTGTTGGGGATAGGGGGCAGCCTTGTCTCACACCACGATTTATAATTCCTTCTTCAGAAAATCTGTTATTTAATTTAATCTTTATGGTGTTGTCTTTGTAAATAATTTGTATGTTCTGCCGAAGTAAATTTGGTATATTTCTGTCTTCCAATATATTTAAGAGTTTTGATCTCTTGACTGTGTCGAATGCTTTTTCAAAATCTATGAAAGCAAAATGTGTTTCTAAGTTGAATTCTCTTCTTTTTTCAAGCAATAGTTAAACAGTGTTCAAGTCTCAACACGAAAAAATCCAGAAGGAATTTACAAATATTAGCCTTAATAAATTATATTTTAAAATCACATCTTGAACAAAAACATTCAACACTCAAATTATATAAACGTTCGCTCTCCCGACTATGACGGAACCAGTAGTCGCATAACTAATTCACTGACTATCGATCCCGTAAGTTCATGGCCACACTCTCCATACATCCCTATCCTAAGCTAATGTTTTCCAATCAACACGTATATAATCTACTTCCTTCAATCATGGATAATGTTATTCTTCCACTTCATTCATATCAAAGCTAATACTGTTCTCGACTAAATAATGATTAATAAGTAATCAATTAAATGGAAAAAACTGCACTTAAACTAGCGTGAAATATTTTCAAAGTCCTATAGAACAACAGTGCGCATGCGCCAGAGTTTATAGAGCCAGCGAGAACCCACAATCGAACCACATATCGATTATCATCCTCGATTACTATCCGTCGCTATGAAATTTAAATGACCAATATTTGCAATAAATCCCCAAATCTATGTTAAAAAAATATATCAATAATATTAAAATTACCAAATGTTTATTAAAAATGGGTGTACACTTACTTATCACTCCCTAACGCTGATCCAACCAGCGATAACCCAAAGCAGCGATAGAAAAATCATAGACCAAGTAATATACTCTGTGGAGAAAATAGCATTTAGCATCACAATAGCGTCCAGCAGTGTCATAATATTGTGATTTGCATATTTAAATAAATACTTCAAAATTGTCTATAATGATGTTATAAAAAATGTTTTGAAAAAATTTTAAATATTAAATAATGTTTGTAAATACAGAATAAGAGCTATAGTTTACAACAATATAACTGAAAAATCAAGCGCTAGTAGAAGTGCAGTTGAGCCCAATTAAATTGTTAAATTAGTAAGACCCAACACGATCATAGGGACTGGAAGAAAATATCAATAAAACTAGATACATGTTCACACATAGAAATGCATTACATAATGGAAAAGGACAACTAACAACAAATGAGGGAAATTTTGAGGAAGTGGCTGAATTCAAATATCTAGGAACAATAATTACAAATAGGAATGAGATGCACAAGGAAATTAAACATAGGCTCAATTCTGGAAATGCATCCTACGAGTATTATGCATTACAGGGACTCTTGTCGTCCCAACTCTCTAAAAAACGTAAAACTGAAAATATATAAAACTGTTATCCTCCTAGTTACATTATATCGATACGAAACATGACTCTTACTTTAAGGGAGTAAAGGAGATTACGAGTATTTAAGAAGAGACTTCTTAGAAAAAATTTTGGACCAAACAGAAGTGAACATACAGGCGAATGAAGAATAAGTTACTAAAAACAGTGAGCTACATGATCTTCATACGAAACCATATATAATAAGAAAAATTGGTTTAACAAGCTAAGCGCTATTTTTTTAAGAATTGATATTTTGATGTCATCTGTTACACTGACTCGTAAAGTAAGTGTACACACATTTTTAGTGCCAAATCTTTAAATATAGCCTTTTTTATTAAAGAAAAATGTAAACGCCATCAGTCCTATCAGAGTTCTGTGTTTTGCAACAAACGGCTATGAAACCAGATCTTCATAAATGCTGATCTAAATTTGCATCATTAAGCTAAGAGTCAACTGTTCCCACTCTTAGACTGTTGATGCATAACTGACAAATAAGGAAAATAACTTGCAATGTCCAGTACTGTTAGTTTGGCGCTAAAAATAAAAATATTGACTTAAATTTTAAACGTATTTTTTCGAAACTTATATAATGGCGCATAGCCAGTTGATGCATAATGCCGTCCAGTAAAGTCTCGTAGGCAGCGACGGGCAGGACATGTGGCATGAATGGGGAATGAAAGAGGAGATCCAGCGTATGTCTCGTAGCTACGTGCTATGGCGTGATGGCTAAACCACTCGACTACAATCGCGGGACTACATCCCATTTCTTCATTCATTCATTTTGACTATTTAACTCATGTCCCAAATGGGAGTCAATGACCAATCACATCTCAATGATTTTTTATTTACAACCAATCACAATCGTGTTTCGCCTAAAATTTACCAACTAAGGTTTATCATAATAAAGAAAGCACCTCCTTTTTTAACATTCTGAATAGGTCAAAGCATTATTTTGCAGTGACTGACTCTCTAAGAAATACGGCTACCAGATTGTGTATATAGTGCATGAATGTCAACACGTAGCGCATACGAGAGATAATATAAAAACATTTGTAACAATTGATTATACCACAAAAAAAAAACACTGTTTGCACATTCTTGAACGAATTACTTTCCAGGAAATGACGCAGAAAAATATAATTTACATATTTACATCATAGGACATCAGGAATTAATTAATACCTATAACGTTAGTTATAAATTTCTCCACTAGGGTGCATTCTTACAACATTGCGATCTTTTGGCAATAAATAATATTATGATCTGGTTGCAGAACAAAATAAGCAAATGAAGCGTACCAATCGTTTCTCATTTGTTTTCAAACATCGCCTTTACATTAAATATAGAAATATTTTAAAATAACTATAGTTAAATAAGGATTTGTGAGTATACAGCTTAATTTTATTCGTTAAATAGTCCTAACAAATGCCACTCTTGATTTCCAAATTCTCTACATAAATTCACTCCTCACTTCGTGAGTCGTGAATTTATCGATAATTTGGAAATCACTCGTGGCATTACTTGTGAGAATTTTCCTCATCATTGTGGGTTTTCTCCAACCAATCTTAGTAATTGACACTAATTAAAAAAATAAATAAATATAAATGACTACGGACTTATAGACTATCAGTTTGCAACAAATATTCACACATGTTTTCCCATTTCTAACTAACGCACTGACATTATCGAACCCGTAGGTTCATGGCCATGCGGACATAAGCTCTCCATACATCCCTATCCTGTGCTAATGTTTTCCAATCATCCAATTTCTATTATTGAAAATATAGTTTATCATCTAAAATTTAAGGCGGGAGGAGTTTTAAAACGCTTGATGTAATATGATATAATTTTGTCTGGTTTTACCTCTTAATATTTATTCAACAAATAGAATCATTTTTTGCAAAAAAAAATTGTGAACAACATTTCAGCATATCTACTCCCCACTATTAAAAAACCTGTTAATAAAATATCTGCGTTCTCTTTTGCCTCCTTGTACGGTACCCCTCGGGGCATTTCTAATTAGGGCCTCCAAACAGGTGACATTTTTCACCGTGACAGTGAACTGTGAGTGCCTTCTATTCCCGAGAGATTCTCCACTATTTTTCACAAATGTTAAATTGCGAATAAAAAGCAACTAACTCACTCTAGTAATGTCAAAGATTGTTTAGAATGCGTATTTTGTTTCGTCATATTTTGTTTCATCTTTAATCAGAGGTTTGATCCTTGTGACTGCGAACAATGTGTAAGATACACCTTGAAGTGTTACGCACATAATGTCGTTGTCCTTTCAGAATCTGAAGATAATTTACCAAGATCCATCCATAGTAATTCTGCCCGAAGGCAGGTCCTTCACTGCAATGGTAACATTTTCATGCTATGCTTGCAGCTTTACTAGGGAATTGTGTAGGTGTGGTAGCTTCCCGTTGCTTTCCACACCGGTGAACGATGATGATGATAATGATAATGGTAAGGATGATAATGATAAGGATGATGGCCATATGATTTCGGGGACCGTCTGGGCCTTAAAGTTTTCCTGACATTTGTCTTACAGGTGAGGAAAAACCCCGATAAAAACCTCACCCAGAAAAACTGCCCCGACCAGGGATCGAACCCGGGCCCGCTGTGTGACAAGCAGCACGCTTACCTCGAGACCACAGCGGTGGACTTTACCAAGATATTTACATCAATTTAATATAGATAGATAGAACTACATAACAATGAACTACATGGTCTTTATAGGAAGCCAGATATAATAAGAACAGTTAAGTCTCGTAGACTGCGATGGGCAAGACCATGTGGCACGTTTGGGGAATGAAAGACGTGCATGGAAACTTCTTGCAGGAAAGCCAGAAGGAAAACGCCCAGTTGGTAGACCAAGAATGAGGTGGGAGAACAACATTAACTATGATTCGAGGGAAGTAGATTATACAGGGAATGATTGGAAAGCATTAGCTCAGGATAGGGATGTATGGAGAGCTTGTTTCCGCACGGCCATGAACTTACGGGTTCGATAGTGCCAGTGAGTAAGTAAGTAAGTAAGATCATCGGTTGATTAATGTCTTTGACATCGTCCGATTCCTAATAGTCAATTTTGTCGGTCCATCCAATCTCCTGGTTGTAGATGTTTCTCCTTCATGTATAAATATATCCCCTGACTCCAGGAGGTTTTAGGTCTTCCTCTGCCTCGTCTTCCCTCAGGTTTCCATTCCAAAGCAGATTTTGGTAGTCGATCCTCTTCCATTCGCTGGACATGTCCGTACCATGTTAATTGCTGAATTTTAATATAATCCAATACAATATGGAAACTAATAATAAAGATAAGACTAAATGCTTAACAACATCAAAAGAACCAGTTAATGCAAATTAGAAGTCGACAGAAAGATTATATAACAAGTATCAAAATGTAATATGTAGGTGTATTAATAAGAAACACTACAAATATAATACAATAAGTAAAAAACAAGCCTATAAAGCAGCACAAATATCAGGATATATGAAAAATTTAATTTGGCGCAACAAACATATGTCAATAGAAAGCAAAATCCACATATACAAAACGATAGTTTGACCAGCTATCATATATGGGGCAGAAACTAGGGCTAATACAACAAAAACTAGACAAATAACTACATGTGATATGAATATCTTAAGAACTATTCTGGGGAAAACATTATTTGGTAGGATACACAATACAGAAATTATAGACAAATGTCAAATTAAAGACATAACCAAATTTATTATAGACAGACGAAAATATTGGAAAGATCATATAGAAAGAATGGAAGACAACAGACTTGCAAAAAGAGCTAAAGGACCAATGGATGGGAGAAACGCAAAGAGGAAGACCAGTGGCTGCACATCGAATACGTCATCCTTCGAGCAGTGATTTGGGAAATAAACAGGATGAAAATCCTACAAATAAAGAATAGAGGAAGAAGAAGCTTAGGATGTACAATGAAACTTATACGACGCAGTTGATTTGTTTATAAAGAGTTCATAAATTCAAGATTTTAAATAACTCGAATACCCGTCTGGTAGGAGATATTAGAAGAAAGAGACTGGAATGAGTAGGGCATGTGTTACGGATGGAGCAAGAAACAGATGCAAGAATGATTTTAGAAGGGTAACCGAAAGGAAGAAGAAAGATTGGAAGACGGAAACTAAGATAGTTAGATAAGGTTGAAGAAGACAACTGAAGGTTAAACGATGGAGACAGAAAGCTAGGAACAAGGAAGAATGGGCAGATGTTATGAAGGAGGCCAAGGTTCTTAGAGGATCGTAGAACCAATGGAAAAAGAAGCGTATACCCGGTGTGCGCTGATATGCCTAAATAAATGAAATATGTGCTTTTATTTTTAATTGAATAAGTTTAAAGAAAATTACGGGATAATTAAATCATATGGTATATTTTGCGACGAACCAAACATGGCAGTTGCTAAAGATAATCTTTTATTTCGGATTTCGGGTAAACCCCCAACTTCTAATAGCCAGATATCACTTATTTTCGGAATATAATTATATACCTCGGTTTATTTTAATAGCATATACCGAGTTTATTTGTGAAACATCGAAAATTGCAATTGCTAGAGCTATTTTTATGTTTTAGTTTCAGGTGAACTCCTACATCTAATGATCTGATTTTACTGGCTAAGTAAATCGATCTTATTTTTCTTAAGGGGACCAACTGGTGAAAACGTTGAAAAAATCACAAAAAAATTCATTTTTTGTTTATTTACTTTTTAATAGCTCTGATTCTTTAGGATTATTTTCATGTATTTTTTTTTATTATTGGAGCAAAATTGAGTCCGTGACGTAAGAGTTTAAATATCCTTGCACGGGTGGTCAGCATTACTAAAAAAATATACTTAAACCACCGCTGTGGTATCGAGGTAGCGCGCTGCCTTGTCACGCAGCGGGCCCGGGTTCGATTCCCGGTCGGGACAGTTTTTCTGGGTGAGGTTTTTATCGGGGTTTTTCCTCACCTGTAAAACAAATGTCAGGAAAACTTTAAGGCCCAAAGGTCCCCGAAATCATATGGCCATAAATAACTAACTAATAAGTGGCAATGTTCTAGCATTGCCCAGTGTGCCACGTTTGTAACCAGTTGCGGCTACCTGATGGCCAATACCTTTGTGGTTATCAGTTTGGAGTTTAACCATTTAACCGTCCGTGTTAGCGGCGTTTTTGTGTCTAGCTTTGAGCCGATACAAATATTTCATATGGCCATTGCAATCATAATTCATATTCATCTTAAATTAGGCTTAGGGACTCTTCTGGCGCACCAATCATATCATCGGGGCAACGTAACCCCGCCTACCAGGCGCCCCAACCTGCCAGGAGAGAAACCAGGAATGTCGAAAAGACAAACCTGGGGCATTTGCAAAAAAAAAAAAACTTTAATATACTTTTTATTTCGTTTACTTTTTTTTGACATTTTCCAAAACTTAAAATGCTCCTTATATTACAATTTTTTATGCTATGAAAGTGAAATTTTGTGGTTAGACTCTCCAATATACGCTAATTCAAATTTGCTATGCAGTTGCTAGTCTAAGGCACATATGTTATATTAAATTGAGATGGAAAAAATAATGAGTGTGATAAAAATGTTTATTCAAAAAATGAAAAATAAGCAGTACCCTCCCTTTATGATTTTTTTTGCATAGAAAATGTGTTTAGAGGAATCATAAAGACTCCGAATCTCAAATTTCATCAGAAAATATTTAAAAATGCATCGTAAGGAGCATTTTTTTTTTTGGAAAATATTTTGAAAATAGCTTTAAAAACTCATAATGCTGAAACTATTGTACTTAAAAACAAAAAGTTCACACAAACGTTTCTATAAGCACATAATCTATGTGATAAAAATTTAAAAACAATCAGATGAAAACTAAAAAAAAAATTGAGATTCACCAGTCGGTCCTCTTAACTAATTGCTCGTATATGCAAAATTTGGTTTCGACGAAAAAAAAATTGAGGCCACATACATACACATGTGTGTATATATATATATATATATACATTTTGATCATGGTCAATTTTGGTGGCTACTAGATAGGAACGGTGAACATCAGTAAATTTTCAAACATATTTTCACAAGAACAACATCAATAGCTTCCTTCGTAATTTGATAATAATATTAACACTACAGTTTATTTTTTTCGACGCCAACTACAGGAACCAGTGCGGTAAACAACATAATATACTACTCCACCAAGTAATCTGCGAAAAATATGTTAACTAACATGCTGTCTTTCTCTTTCTCTTCCTTACAATGTTGCCACTTCCTGTCCTCTGTATATATTCTTTGTCTGGCAAATACTATGGATTTTAATGGTCCGTCCTTCTAAGCGGACATTGACAAAATAACTAATTTGACAATATCCTGCGACATACCCACAGGGTTAAAACGCAGGTTGTAAAAACTTGTTCAAATTAAAAAAAAAACCCTTTTACTATTGGGGTTACGTGTAGAAATGGGCTGTCACTTCCCATTACATGTTCCCACATGTGATTTATTGTGAGGCTGGTAACGGAGAGACGACAAATGCTATGATTTTAAATGATCCGACCGCTTGAGCGTTCCATGCTTAAATTACTAATTTGACAACCATTTTTAGATTTTTCACACTTTTTAGGGATCTCTGCCTACACTTAGGGCGGAATTCATGAAACCATATTTACGCAAAGAGCGACACTTTCCCTCTCTCTACGACGTAAAGAACTCCAAGCGCGACAGGCCTAGAAGGCCCTTGGTTGACAAGCCGGCTGCTGGCCTCACATCCACATGTGTTAATCACAGAGGTAGACGATCATCTAGCCAGTGTAGGGGTGACATGTGACCAGCATGTCGGATCCCCCGCCGTTATAGCTGGTATTCTCAACCTGGAGTCGCTACTTATTGTAGCTACCCAAATGCCTCACGATGCTGGGTGGGCACCGGTCCCATACTGGCCGAAATTCCATGAGAAAATGTTCTTCCCCCATGGAGACCCGAACCAGTGCAAGTCCCATAGCTCTGCGCCAAGGCTTCTTGCCTTAACCACTCGGCTACGTCATAGAGAGGGGGAAAGAGTCGCTCTTTGCGTAAAGCTTGGTTCCTGAATACCGGCCGTAAAGTTGAACCAACAAACAAAATTAAAATTTTATAAAACAAGGGCTGTCCCTGTCCTTTTGTATGGGAGCGAATCTTGGATTACCACTACCAAACAAGAAAGTAAAATCCAAGCAGCCGAGATGAAATTTTTAAGAAGAGTAAAAGGCTGCACTAGAATGGACCAGATAAGAAACGAGGATATCTGTGAAGAACTGCAGATCTATTCCATAAAATAAAATATATTTAACAAAAAGATACAGTGGAAAGAACATGTAGAAAGAATGGAAGAAAATATATTACCAAATAAAATCTTCCATTATTTTCCAAGAGGAAGAAGAGATGTCGGACGTCCTCGGAAGAGATGGTCTTAGATCTATTAGTGAAGACGGAACAGGCAACTCTTGCCTAAACCAGGAAGTGAAGAAGAAGAAGAAGAAGAAGAAGTTGAACCATTCAGTACGTGATCGGATGTACAGTCTTCTCCTACATCCCTTCCATAGATTCAATAGTTCGGTGACCATTAGCGCTAAAACGCCTCCCCTCCGCCCGTGCAGAGTTAACTTGGCGGTATAATAGTCTAAGAAAGTGATTAAATCATTGATAAAGCACTGTTTTACGCATACAAAATTAGTGTGGTAAATAACATAATGAACTTGAAACAACGTTATTACTGGCACAATGACTATAGGAAAGTGATTAAATCGTTAATAAGGTAATATTTATGTATACAAATCCTGTGTGGTAAAGCATGTTGTGATACTTGAAACAATAGTATTAAGTAACAATGACTCTCTAAAAATACGATCAAATAATTGATAAGGCAATGTTTTATGTACACAATAGACGTGAAGTGGTTTCTGAAGTGTCTAATTTTACAGTGCATGACTGATAGCTAACAATATATATGAAGGTTATAAAAGTAATGACGCAATACACACTGTCTGAATAATGACAAGTAATATTGCTTGGTTACAAATTAAATTCACTGCGTCCGTCTCTTGTTTTAAATTGAGGTAGCCATTTTTTTATTTTTTCATCGGCCTTTCTTAGAATTTCATTCTTATTCCTAAATTAATATGTCCACCGCTGTGGTCTCGAGGTAGCGTGCTGCTTTGTCACGCAGTAGGCCTTGGGTTCGATTCCCGGTCGGGACAGGCTCCTGGATGAGGTTTTTCGGGGTTTTTCCCTCACCTGTAAGACAAATGTCAGGAAGCTTAGGGCTCAACAGTCCCCGAAAATCATCCGGCTATCATTATCACCCTTACCATTATCATCAGCCTTCACCGGTGTGGAAGGTAACGGGAAGCTAACACACCTATAATTTCCTAGTAAAGCTGCAAAGCATAGCATGGAAATGCTTATGATTACAGTGAAAGACCTGCCCTCGGGCGGAATTACTGTGGATGGATGGAAATGAATATTCATCTAGGAAGCTTTACTTAATTTTATTTTACATTATTTTAATTTTATTATATTCCATGTGTCCACCGCTGTGGTCTCGAGGTAGCGTGCTGCCTTGTCACGCGCGGGCCCGCGTTCAATTCCCGATCGGGACAGGTTCCTGGGAGAGACCTTTTTCGGGGTTTTTCCTCTCCTGTAAGACAAATGTCAGAAAGCTTAGGGCCCAATGGTCCCCGAAAATCATCCGGCTATCATCATCAACATCCTTATCATTATCATCATCCTTCACCGGTGTGGAAAGCAATGAGAAGCAACCACACCTATAGTTCTCTAGTAAAGCTGCAAAGCATATAAAAAAATGCTATGATTGCAGTGAAAGACCTCCCTCGGACAGAATTACTATGGATGGATATTCCATGTTTTTGTTAGTATTAGCTAGTGTTAGATCACATCACCGTTGTCTTCTGTTTAGTCTACATTTTAATAATATTTTAAAATTGTAATCAATATGTAATTTTTGTATAATTTTACTATTCGCTGGTTGAGTGGAAGCGAAGGCCTTATGGCATAACTCTGCCAGCTAAAATAAAGCATTATTACTGATATTATTAGTCCCGCGCCGTAGCCGTAGCCGAGTGGTTAAGGCAGGAAGCCTTGGCGCAGAGCTACGAGACTTGCGCTGGTCCGAGTCTTCATGGGGGAAGAAATTTTGGGCCAGTATGGGACCGGTGCTCACCCAGCATCATGAGGCATTTGGGTAGCTACAATAGCGGTTCCAGGTTGAGAAAACCAGCTATAACGGCTGGGGGACTCGACATGCTGTCCAAATATTACCCCTACACTGGCTAGATGCTCATCTACCTCTGTGATTGACAGATGTGGATGTGAGACCAGCAGCCGGATGATTAGGCTAAGGGCCTTCTATGCCTGTCGCGCCATGGAATTAATTATATAATTAATAATAATAATAATTAATATTATCATTATTCTCATGGGATAATAATAATTTACAGACAATATGGGTATCCATAGTAATTCTGCCCGAAGGCAGGTCCCTCACTGCAAACATAGCATTTACATGCTATGCTTGCAGCTTTACTAGGGAATTGTAAGGTGTGGTAGCTTCCCGTTTCTTTTTCACACCGGTGAAGGATGATGATGATGATAAGGATGATGATGGCCATATGATTTCGGGGACCGTTTGGGCCTTAACGTTTTCCTGACATTTGTTTTACAGGCGAGGAAAAACCCCGATAAAAACATCAACCAGAAAAACTGTCCCGACCGGGGATCGAACCCGGGCCCGCTGCGTGACAAGGCAGCACGCTACCTCGAAACCACAGCGGTGGACTAATATGGGTATAGTAGAGAATTTGTTCAAGCGGTAGCTAATGATGATTGATGACAAATGAGGAAAATTTTGAAGAAGAGTGGCTGAATTCAAATACCTAGGAACAATAATTACAAATAGGAATGAGATGCATAAAGAATTAAACACAGGCTCAATTCTGGAAATGCTTGCTATATTGCATTACAGCAACTCTTGTCGTCCCAACTTCTCTAAAAAAAAGATGAAAATATATAAAACTGTTATCCTACCCGTTACATTTTGCTTTAAGGGAGGAGAAAAGATTGCGAGTATTTGAGAATAAAGTTCTTAGGAGAATAATTATCTTTTGGACCAAAGAGAGATGAACAGACAGGTGAATGGAGAAGACTTCATAACAGTGAGCTATATGGTCTTTATAGGAAGCCAGATATAATAAGAATAGTTAATTGCCATTGAGCAGGACATGTGGCATGATAAGTGAACGGAAGCTTATTCTGAAAAACCTGAGGGAAAACGCCCAGTTGGTAGACCCAAGAAGGAGATAGGAGAATAACTTTAACCATGAATGGAGGGAAGTAGATTATACAGGGAATGATTGGAAAGTACAGTCTCAGGATAGCGATGTATGGACATGTTATGTCAGCGCGGCCATGAACTTACGGGTTCGATAATTCCAGTGAGTTAGTCATATGTTTGCATATTTGTCCAATTATATGAGACAGAGCATATTTTATCAATTTATTGGTCATATTTTCACTCTTTAGAGAAAAGTGAAATACTTTTATTGTACAATTTCTTTCTTCCATGTTCATTTGAGTTGTTGAATTTTAAAGGATTTTGTTTCTTGTAAAATTGTATTTCCTTTCAATTCACAGTAAGGACTTTTCCTTTACGTATATACCTGAGCAAATATTTGTGTATTGTTATATTGTATGGCTTCAAGCAGGTAGCGACTGAAACCTGTCCTTTATAATCTGGGTATGGCACTGGGATTAGATCCTTTTAATCTATGTATGGCACTCCAGATCAGTGTCACATTGTTTTATTGAATCTTGTTGAAGTCCAAAGTGTGTCGATACTAGTAAAATTCACTGGTTTCAGTTGAGGTGTTAATTCACAGTCATACTTACATACTCATTGGCACTATCGAACCCGTAGGTTCATGGCCGCACGGACATAAGCTCTCCATATATCCCTATCCTGAGCTAATGCTTTCCCTGTATAATCTACTTCCCTCAAATCATAGTTAATGTTATTCTCCCACCTCATTCTTGGTCTACCAACTGGGCGTTTTCCCTCTGGTTTTCCTACAAGAAACTTCCATGCACGTCTTTCATTCCCCAAACGTGCCACATGGTCCTGCCCATCGCAGTCTACGAGACTTAACTGTTCTTATTATATTTGGCTTCCTATAAAGACCATGTAGTTCACTGTTATGATGTTTTCTCCATTCACCTGTCTGTTCATCTCTCTTTGGTCCAGAATTTTTTCTAAGAACTTTATCTCTCAAATATCGTAATTTCCTTTCCTCCCTTAAAGTAAGAGTCCATGTTTCGCACCCATATAACATAACTGGTAGAATAATCACACTACTGAGTAACACTAAGAAATTGGGACTGGAAGTAAATATCAATAAAACTAAATATATGGTCACACATAGAAATACATTATGACAGCTAATGACTTTTTCTTTTTAATCGGAGGTGACTAGCACCATCCCTCTTACTGCGTATTGTTACCAATGGGCGACTTATGCAGCTAAATTTCTTTATGGCTATCAAAATGGGGATTTATGACTTATGTTAAACCTAGCCGTAGTAGGAAAATGTTTTCTCTCTAGAATACCATGTGGATAATGTAAGGTTCCTCAATATTTAACCTATGGAACATAGGTTAAATATTTTGTGCATGAAGAGAAATTTCTCCATAGTAGATAAGGGCTGAATATCTTGGAGAAACTCCTCCACATGTGTACTTAATTGTATCGCCGGTATAGTGCGATCTTGAACATTGTTGTTCACATTTGTTTGTGAAGAAGTACCAGGTTTGACAGCTAATGACAAATGAGGGAAATTTTGAGGAAGTGGCTGAATTCAAATATCTAGGAACAATAATCACAAATAGGAATGAGATGCACAAGGAAATTAAACATAGGCTCAATTCTGGAATGTGTGTTATTATGCATTACAGAGACTCTTGACTTCCCAACTCCTTTCAAAAAACGTTAAACTGAAAATATATAAAACTATCATTCTACCAGTTATATTATACGGATGCGAAACATGGACTCTTACTTTATGGGAGGAAAGGAGATTACGAACATTTGAGAATAAAGTTCTTAGGAAAATTTTTGGACCAAAGAGAGATGAACAGACAGGTGAATGGAGAAGACTGCATAACTGTGAATTACATGGTCTTTATAGGAAGCCAGATAGAATGAGAACAGTTAGTCTCGTAGACTGCGATGGGCAGGACATGTGGCATAGATGGGGAATGAAAGACTTGCTTGGAAGCTTCTTGTAGGAAAGCCAGAGGGAAAACGCTCAGTTGGTAGACAAAGAATGAGGTGGGAGAATACCATTAACTATGATTTGAGAGAAGTAGATTATACAGGGGATGATTGGAAAACATTAGCTCAGGATAGGGATGTATGGAGAGCTTATGTCCGCGTGGCCATGAACCTACAGGTTCGATAGTGCCAGTAAGTAGTTAGTTAGAATAATAGCACATGTTAACTACGATAATAATTAAATTTAATGAAATAAAATTCATACGACAGTATCAAATTCCATACTTCAGCTTGCCACTCATTTGCATTTTACTCTTAAATAAATAGGTAATTGTCATAATCAATCTATAATGGCGTAGCGCATTATTGCACCATAGTCTTTCCTTTGTAAGGAGTTAATAGACGTAGTTAGTTTTTAGTTACCTAGATGTCGTGGATGACATGTGGTTAACACACCGACTTAAGGAGACATCTAACTGCAACTAAGGTATTAGTAAGTAGTTACTAGACTAATATAATTTTTAGTTACCTGGATATCATGGATGACTTGCGGTCAACACACTGACCCAATGAGACATCTAACGGACAACTAAGGTATTACTAGGACGTCGAACTCCGTAAATTTTGCTTAGAGGACATTTCATTCATGTTTAAGGATATTTTACGAGCCTTAAAATATTCAGACTCGGGACCCACGGCTTAAAGTCCCTCCCGAAGGACTTGTTCCTTGGGGTTTTCCGCCCTAAAAAATCCATCAACCCCAGTAGGGTTTGAACCCGTGATCCTCGGAACCAGATGCAAACAGCATAACCACTAGTCCACCGCGGCAGACAAATTTATTATTTATTTAATTAAATAAAAATAAATCTTACAGTTTTATTTGATTTTCATATCTATTAAGATATAATTTAGTTACAGCTGTTTCGGTACACTGTACCTTCTTCAGACATGTTAACAAATTAATGAATTGTGTTATTATAGTACATAACAACTGAATCTATGCAACAATATTTTTTTATAATCTGTATTATAAATTTAACAGAGGCGATTCATTCAAATCTAGTTGGGAAGTTAACAGTTTATTACCACTTTTCAATGTATTTATTTCTACAACTTCTAAAAGGTCCATCTTCTTCCCTTTGTCACAAACATGTAAAATTTTAAAATTTGGATCAAAACAATGATTATATTGGAGTAGGTGGTTAGCATATTTTGAATTATCTAAATTTCTGTTACATGCTCTCATATGTTCCTTTATATGAGAAATAAAAGGTCTGCCAGTTTGTCCTATATAGACATTGTCAGATGTGCCACACTTCGATTTGTATACACCTGATAATTTTTCCTTTTTTATTTTGGTTTTATTGGTTTTTATTATATTTTGTAAAGCTCTATTAGTCTTAAATGCCACATTAATGTTCAACCTTTTAAAGTGTTTAGATATTTTATTTGAAAGTGGGCCTATGTATGACATTACGACATATTTCTTTATGTTTTTCTTGGGTAAAGGAAACACTTTGTTAATTGCTTTTTTGTAATGAATTTTCTTAATTAAATTCTCTATAATTTTAGGGTCATAGTTATTATTAATAGCTAATTGTTTAATAATATTCAGTTCATTATTATATTCCAAGGGTGAAAGAGGGATATTTAAAAGTCTATGAATGTAACTATTAAAGGCTGCCATCTTATGAGTATATGGGTGAAGGGAAGAACTATGGATAGTGGTATCAGTATGAGATGGTTTGTGAAAGATACCAAACTCAAACTTATTATCAATGTGTTTTATTGATAAATCCAAGAAATTTATACTATTATTTGTTTCTAATTCCATTGTGAATTTAATACTTTTGTGAACGTTATTAATAAAATTTAAAAAGGAATTCAATTGTCTTTTAGTTCCTGTGAAGCCTGCTATGACATCATCTGTATAACGATACCAAAATAGAACATTTTTAGCTCTCGAGGTAGCGGTGGACTTTTAGGCGATAACTGCATTATATCATTTTTTGTATATTTCGGTAATTTTTTAGGTCATAAAAATCTTAGCCCTAGTTATTACGATGGCCAGATGATGTTCTGACAGTATTAGTACCTTAATGTTTCCCGAATTTAATTTTACAAACGAGGAGAAACCCTGAAAGTAATCTCGCCCAGGAAATGTATCCCGATCGGGGATCAAATCCGGGCCCGTTGCGTCCGAGGCAAAGACGTTACGCGGTGGACAAGTTTCAGAATTAAAACAATGCATTTTTTTCTGTAATTTTAAATCATAACCCTTTGTGAGAGTTTTTTTTAATAAGAAAGCTTTTTAAATGGACGTTGTTACATTGTTGCGCGGGGTTCATGGGCTGGAGAACGTGTCGGCATTTGTCACAATAAAACACACACTGCGCTTGTCTCGCTGCACAGATACAACTAATTATGACGTCACATCCGCTGTCTGCGCGACAAATCATTCTTGTTGTCGGGATACCAAAAATAGGCCACTAGTATAAAAATTTGGATTAACACACATAGATACGAAGAACTCTGGAGCGGTAACTCTACGCAGAAAAAATAACTATTCATATTATGAGGATTTGGAGAAGAATAAAAGAAACCCACAGCGAATATGAACTGGGATGCACATTCAGTAGAGGTCATTCATTATATGGGGCACCGTATCAAGGTTGAATTAGTATAATCATCATCATCATCATAGTACATTCACGAATTTAGGCCATTTGTTGACCTGTTTCGGCCTCAAGAGAAACACCATCCAGAAGTCTTTTGAGTGGTCGTCCTGGTCTTCTTCTTCCTGCAGGTTGATATCTTAACATTAGTTTGGGTATTCTGTGATATTCCATTCGATGAACATGTTGTATCCATCTTGACTTATAATCAGAAATTTTGTTTTCTAAAGATTCCATGTATAATTCTTCTAAGATGTCTTCATTTTTTTTGTGATCTAGTAGTGTGTATCCTGCAATCCTCCGAAGATATCTCATTTCAGCAGATCTAAGTCTCTGTAGTTGAATTAGTAATTTTTATTTTAATCTGCCGACATTTTCTAACATGAGACTTGAAAGTATATTGATGTCCCCTGAAGACGTTACTGGAGTCTCGCAGTGTAAGATATCTGATGGGGCTGCCATCTACGACTCGATATCAAGCCGTCTGCTGTATTAACCCTTAAATTAGCAAAACAATAATTTCTCGTGCCAGTTTTTTAAATGTTTCTGACCGCAAAGAAAACAATATCATTATAATTACAAAGAAATAAACGTTATCTCAGTCAAAACAAATGTATTGTGTCGACGTTTCAATCTCCTTATGTGAGATCATTTTCAAGACATGGTTGTTTATAAATTTATTGTACATAGTTACCATCACCAAGACAATTTTTCTTTTAAATATATGTATACAAATTTAAATGAATAAATTTAAAATTCCAATTTATAATTAAAAAATATTTTAGCAAGGAATCATAAGTCCCACACCATTCATTTAAATCTTTTAAAAAAACTCTTAAGTTCTTATTGTATATTATTAAGAATTTTGGCACAAACTTATGTAATTTATAATCATTGTTGTTTTTTTTACTTTTTTTAAACAATAAGACATAAATTAAGTTAAGGGTTAACCCCAACATAAGGGGTACCTCTTCCGCTCTGCTGACCGTTGAGGATTTTCTCCTAGTTACCCCGGAGATGAGTCTTCACATTTGTCCCCTGGAGAATAGGTGCTTCTTCCGCGTAGTTGTACTATCCGTTGAGGTCTTCGCCCGTATCCCTGGGCAGGGGCTCTCCTTATACCCCGAGAGACTGGGTCCTTGACAGAACTTTGTCACTGGTAAGTAGTGTTCACCCCCCGCGACGAGAACGCGTCTGTCAAGAGTTACCCAACTGCATATAGTTACAGCATTTGCCCCCTATAGACGTTGGACCGAGTTAATAGCCTTGTATATTTCCAATATATATTTTGACGAGATTATACGAAAATGGAAATATCAAGTCCCATAGGAATACAATTAATAAGGAAATGTTTATGAATAGTTAATGTTTACAGGCGATCTGGTAATTATACAGAAGTCAGAGGATGATTTACAAAGAGCCATTTACTGTTGAATCAATTACGACTCTATATAATCTCAAAGTCTCAACTTCAAAAAAAAATAATGACTTTTCAGGGCAAAGTGCCAGTCAGAGCAAAAATAGTGATTAATAGTGAAATAATATAACAGATAGCACACTTTAACTATCTTGGTTCAGATATAACATATAACTATGATTGGGATATACATAATAAATCAAACCGATATCAAAATATGTGTGGCACCATAAGAAGATACCTCCGAAAGACTCGAAGAGAAACTCAGCTCAGGTTTTATAAAATTATGGCTGTTCCTGTTCTTTTATATGGATCTGAATCTTGGGTGCGTACAAAAAAAGATATCTCACACATTCAAGCCACTGAAATGAAATTTTTAAGATCCGTAAAAGGATGTACACGCATGGATAGATTGCACAATGGATCAATAAGAAATGAACTGGAGATATTTTCAATAGTTGGTAAACTAGAAGAGCACAAATGCCAATGGAAAGAACATTTAGACAGAATGGACAACACAAGATTACCCAAAAAGATCAACACCTACAAACCACATGGGAAAATATCTTTGGGACGGCCAAGGAAACGATGGACTTGAGACCGGAATAGGTCGCATTGACCTAATCCTGGTAAGGAAGAAGAAGATTTATTTAATATATACTTTAGGCATGATCCTTAAGGGAAAACAGATATAATAAAATCTAACTAGGCGTATCCCTACAAACAACAGGGAAACTCGTTCAGATACCACATACAAGAAAGGACAGCAGAAGCCACGAAAGCGATGTATAGAATAAAGAACATTGCATCCTTATCACTAACGTCAGCCACTACACTTTTCAACACGACAATATCCCCAATAATCACGTATGGGCTCGAATTAATATCGGAAAAATTAACAATCAGTGACTTAGAACGCATTGAGAAAGTCAAGGCACGGTTCCTAAAATGTGCCCTCTGAGTGGGAAAATATGCTCCATCAAGGCTGGCATATGAGCTGGCCAAGGAAACTTTTTACATAGAAGATCTGAGACTCAGCCTACCATCTACCGGAGCCAGCAACAAGCTACTAGAACTGAGACTCAGCCTACCATCTACCGGAGCCAGCAACAAGCTACTAGAACTGAGAAGAATGAAAAGAGCGGAGATAGATATCGACTGCAATGATCGATCGCAACTGGACCAAAGAGAATCAGGAGCAGAGACACACCATTACAAGACTAGCCATTCACGGCTTCCACCACAAATTATGCAAGAACAAGACATTCCACACCAATGTGTGTGTGAATTGTGCGGACAGAGATGTAACCAATATCATATCACCGAGTGCCGTGAAAGAACAAAATCGATCTCAGAATATAGCAAAGAATAATACCCATTCGGGTGAACCTTCCATATTTAATAATAAAATCTAAACTTAAGTCCTTATGTGTTAATCACAGAGGTAGACGATCATAAGCTAGTGTAGGGGTCAGCATGTCGAGTCCCAAATCGTTACAGCTGGTTTTCTCAACCTGGAGTCGCTACTTATTGTAGCTATCCAAATACCTCACGATGCTGGGTGGGCACCGGTCCCATACTGGCCGAAATTCCATGAGAAAAGTTCTTTCCCCATGGGGACTCGAACCAGCGCAAGTCCCGTAGCTCTGCGCCAAGTCATTTTGCCTTAACCACTCGGCTACGGCGCGGCGCGGAATGGGGTATACATTCAGTTGATATCAATATATGGGACATCGTCTCAAGGTTGAATTAATTATTTTTATTTTATTTATCTAATGCACTTTAGGCATGATCCTTATGGGAGACCAGATATAATAAGAACATAAGTCTCTGGTACACTGAGACGGAGAGAACATGTGGCACGAATGGGGAATAAAAACTTCTTGTAAGAAAACCAGAGGGAAAGCGCCCAGTATGAGGTGGGAGAATACATTAATCATGCTCTTGGGAAGTAGATTATACTGGGGTGATTGGAAAACGTTAGCTCAGTATAGGGATGGAAATCTTATGTCCGAACGGGGTCTCACTATTGAATTATACATTTATAATTTATTTTTCCTGGTTGTATGTATGTTCCATAGAACACCATTTAACTCTGCTGTTATTGCTCTACCTTTATTTATTCTATTCGATAGTGTCAGTAAGTTTAATAGTTTAAGGGCACACCCAGTACTTATTTGGGTTAAAAAAATCAGTTTTTTCTTTTTGCTTCAAAAAATCCAGGAAGGTCTATTTTATCGATGTGTAATATTATTTTGTCGATTTTGGACATTTAAACCCATAAAAGTTGATTTTTAAAAATGGCGTCTCAGTTCTATGCTAATG
Source organism: Diploptera punctata (assembly GCA_030220185.1). NCBI lineage: Eukaryota > Metazoa > Arthropoda > Insecta > Blattodea > Blaberidae > Diploptera > Diploptera punctata. The sequence continues at coordinate 76,548 of JASPKZ010003048.1, read as the reverse complement.
TGAACAATTTTTAATTTTTTTGTATTTCCCGTAACTTGTATTGTTTCATATTTTGGTACAGTTTTCTCTGAAAATATGACAGATGGGAGGGTAATTTTTGGCATGGATATGCAGTTTAAAGAGCTCTATATACAGCTGAGGAGAATACCCGGAAAAGAACCTATCCAGAAATGTTTATCTCAACGGGAATCAAACCCAGTCCTGCTGCATCTGATGCATCATTAGACAATAACGGTTAACCTCTAAAGTGCATTAAGGGCACCAGGTACTAATTTCCTTGCAGTTTGGTTTAAAAATATGCTCTCTCTATCTTCGGGTTTTTACAGCTGCTGCCGTCTTCCCGTGCCAAACCTCCAAAGCCTACGGTCTTGTGCATCTTCGATGCTTAGCTCTCTAGCTTGCATTACTGTCTTCGTGTTTTCCTTCCATGTTAACTTTGGTCTCCCTATTTTCTTCTTTCTGTTCGGATGCCATTTATATAGTTGCTTCGGCCATTCGCTCATCCCCCACTCTTAAAACATGTCCTAACCACTTTAATTCCTTCTCCTCAATTCTTTCAATTATGCTTTCTTCTGCTTCCATCATGTTTCTAATTTCCTTATTTGTGACATGTTCTAATTTAGACTTTCTGGCACTTCGGCGTAAATAATCCATTTCTAGAGCTATTAGTCTATTCTTGTAGTACTTATTGATTGTCCATACCTCACTTCCGTACATTGCAACAGATTCCACCAATGTTTTACCAATATATTTTTTTGTGTCTTTCCAAATATGCTTATCCCACCATATGGAATTCAATGATGATATTATTTTGCTACTCAATTCAATTCTATGTTTTATGTTCTCTTTGCCTATACCTTCGATGTTATCCATAATCATTCCCAAATATTTAGTTTGTTTCACTTGCTTTATTTGGATTCCATCTTCCAATACTAAGTTTTCTCTTTCATTGCTATTTATTGCCAGATATTCTGTTTTTTGTAAATTTACTGTGAGACCCCATGATTCATATGTGCTTTTCAACCTTTTTATCATGAATTCCATATCAAAATTGTCTTGCGCTAAAACCAGTTGATCATCGGCAAATTGTAATGTCAGCAAAAATATATTGCCTATTGGGATCCCCATACCTTTGCAGCTTTGTTTCCATTTCGTTAATATAAATTCTACATAAATATTAAATAAAATTGGTGATAGACTGCACCCTTGTTTCAATCCCTTTGTGGTGTTTATAGGATTAGACATTATATTTCCCATTTTAACATAAGCGGAGTTATCTTTATAGGTTTGTTTAATAATTTCTATTAGGTTTCTGTCAATATTGTATTTCTCCAATACTTCCCATAATTTGTTCCTCGGAATTGAGTCATAAGCTTTCTCTAAATCTATCATTGTCAAATGGGTTTCTTCTCCAACTGCAGTCCGTTTTTCAATTAACTGTTGTATTGCAAATATATTGTCAACACATGACCTTCCTGGTCTGAATCCATTTTGATCTTCTCCTAATTTGTCTTTAACATCTTTTTGTAACTTTGTTTTTAATAACTTCGTAAATATTCTATATAATGTGTTATTTATACTTAGTCCTCTATGCAATATACAAAAATAATTTTTTCAGCTTATTCTTAAGTTACGTGCATGAAAATTATGCCATAACTAAACAAGTCTTCCTGAACATATTGGCACTCTTGGTTAACTTTCTAGACATATTTCTTCGTGAGTAATTTAAAATAAAAAAAAATGAAAATAAAAAATCCAACTTCTTAAAAGTATTATCTTCGTACAATTTTCTCAAAAACAACTTATCCAATTGTTTCAAAAGTTTAGTATGTTATTGTCCATAGTTCATTTGACAATAATAAGGTTTGTGTTCACATATGTGTTGCGATTTATTTTTAAAAAATTCGAATACCATAATTTGTTTTTGTTAAAAATTTTGCATACATTTTTTTTATTTAAAATGCTATCAATAGCACAAAGATAAATTTACCTTAAGGACAACGCCGGGCAATCAGCACGGGGTATCTAAAATATAAATTTATAATTATGTTTCCTTTTAATTACTAAAGTAACATAAAAGCATATTAATTTTCATTTATTTGGGCGTAGCAGCGCACGCCGAGTATTAGCTAGTAGTTTACATAAATATATAGGCTTTACTACTTTAGATGGAAAATGTAACATTTAAACTGGAATCAAACCGTAGTGCGAGCTGTCGAAAGATATAAAACAAGGGGGGAAACGGAGGGGGAAGTAAATTAGATTCCTTCAGGCACTTGTATTGCCTGACCGTTCAGTTTCCCCCCTAGTAATAATTATATTGCACCTTCGTTCCATTTAAGTTTTTGAAATGTGTCTACACGCTTCCTGTGCCTTGTTAAAGCCATGTTTTCTGTTTTACAAATCTCAGGCTCATATTGCATGACATGACGTTCCCTTCAAGGGCAAGTCCCGCATTTGTACATAAACATCAAATAAATTATTACTTGTGACTGACTGACTGCCATTCACACCTTTGTTAAACAGCCTATCGGTCATGGTGCCGGTATATGGTGTGGGAATTTGTTGTGAAAATGTTAATAATAATGTATCTTGTGTTTGTCTCCCAACTAAAATGCTAGCACACAAATCACAAAATTGTATAGTCTAATGTCTTGATTTATTAAAGTTTAAGACACTTTAACCAAAATTAGAAAATTCAAATATATCAAACTATAACTCAGAGCATTTTAACATATGATGTTGAAGTTTGGCAAATTCCTACCAGGAAAATGAAAAAAAAAAGTACAGAAATGTATGTTTTAAGAAGATCAGCTGGAAAATCTAGAATGGATAGTATACGAAATAAAGATATAAGGGAAATTATGGGTGTACACTGTACAGTCCACCGCTGTGGTCTCTAGGTAACGTGCTGCCTTGTAACGCAGCTACCCGGTTTCGATTCCCGGTCGGGACAGTTTTTCTGGGTGAGATTTTTATCGGGGTTTTTCCTCACCTGTAAGACAAATGTCAGTAGAACTTTTAAGTCCCAAACGGTCCCCGAAATCATATGGCCATCATCATCATCATCCTTATCATTATCATCATCCTTCACCGGGGTGGAAAGCATCGGGAAGCTACCACACCTACAATTCCCCAGTGAAGCTGCAAAGCTTAGCATGAAAATGCTATGATTGCAGTGAAAAACCTGCCCTCGGGCAGAATTACTATGGATGGATGGATGGGTGTACAAGAGGAGCCGGTCATCATAGACATTATAGAAAATAAAAGATTGCAGTGATATGGCCAAATCAAAAGAATGCCAGAGCCAAGATTGTCTAACATTGTTATGGAATGGATCCCAATGGAAAGGAGGAAGAGAGGAAGACCGAAGAAAACTTGGATAGAAGGGGTACAAGCGGATATGAATATCAGGGGATTGAAGGAAAATCAATGGATGGACAGAGAAGAATGGCGTTTGGTTTCCGGAAGACGGCGGCAGCTGCCATGATACCGGATGATGATGATAAAATCTAAGATCAAATAGCATATTGAAATATTTGGTGTTATTTGTAGTCATGTTTTCTGAAGTTCACTGATCATGTATTGACTAAGGCTTTCACGGCCGGAGTTCCTATGATGATCTTGAAGATTTCCGAAGGATGCCAGACGCAGTCTCTGGCGAAAGGTCGGGGAACTTCAAGCCTCGAGACCACGGCCTACAGCCCGGAAATCTTCTTCAAGATCTTCACTGGTCATGTTTAAATATGTTTTATTATTTTATTCGGGCAGTGTTATAGCCATAAGATATTCTCAACCACTCAATCAGCACAAATACACGAAATACAGATTGAACCCACGACCCTCGGGACTAGAGGCAAGAAACGTAATCATTAGACCACCGCGGCCAACATACAACAATATACAAATAGGTTTATAACTTACGGTTATGCACGATTTGTTTTCACTGTAGTCTGACACTTTTAAATAAGCTGGCATCAGAAATTGAGTTTTCATAATTTAACAAAAGAAATATATATTCCGTAAACCAGCAAAATGGGCCCATAAAATCGACTTGCTGAGGAATTCGCTTAGTCAACTTTTATAAGATTCATGACACTTCTAAATAAGCTGGCATCAGAAATTGAGTTTTCATATTTTAACAAAAGAAATATATATTCCGTAAACCAGCAAAATGGGTCCATAAAATCGACTTGCTGAGGAATTCGCTTAGTCAACTTTTATAAGATTCATGACTCTTTTAAATAAGCTGGCATCAGAAATTGAGTTTTCATATTTTAACAAAAGAAATATATATTCCGTAAACCAGCAAAATGGGTCCATAAAATCGACTTGCTGAGGAATTCGCTTAGTCAACTTTTATAAGATTCATGATTCTTTTAAATAAGCTGGCATCAGAAATTGAGTTTTCATATTTTAACAAAAGAAATATATATTCCGTAAACCAGCAAAATGGGCCCATAAAATCGACTTGCTGAGGAATTCGCTTAGTCAACTTTTATAAGATTCATGACACTTCTAAATAAGCTGGCATCAGAAATTGAGTTTTCATATTTTAACAAAAGAAATATATATTCCGTAAACCAGCAAAATGGGTCCATAAAATCGACTTGCTGAGGAATTCGCTTCGTCAACTTTTATAAGATTCATGACACTTTTAAATAAGCTGGCATCAGAAATTGAGTTTTTATAATTTAACAAAAGAAACATACATTCCGTAAACCACAAAATGGGCCCATAAAATCGACTTGTTGAGGAATTCGCTTAGTCAACTTTTATAAGATTCATGATATGTTCCGTTGAGATATTATTCAAAATTAAAGTAAAATTATGTAATATTTACCTTAAAGGTCCGTCTCCTCAACTTCATTAGTTATTTAGCTGTAGCGCTTTCGGGACTAGTCCCATCATCAGCAGGATTCAAAACTGGTGTTTCACTGAAGATTTGGTAGAGGGGATTACACGCACTGGGTTCGTTTTCGTTTATCATATGGTCATTGTTGTTCACTGCTTTCAAAATTTCCATCTCCTCGAGTATGTTTATCTTCGCTGGATTATTTTCTCTGTGCATTACATTAAGATAAACGTACTCGAGGAGATGGAAATTTTGAAAGCAGTCAACAACAACGACAATCTGATAAACGAAAACGAACCCAGTACGTGTAATCCCCTCTACCAAATCTTCAGTGAAATACTAGTTTTGAATCCTGCAGATGATGGGACAAGTCCCGAAAGCGCTACAGTTAAATAACTAATAAAGTTGAGGAGACGGATCTTTTAGGTAAATATTCTATAATTGTATACTTTAATTTTGAATTCGCTTAGCTTACGCAATTCCTGCTTGACGGACTTTTTAAATTGTTTATATATCTTGCAATTTAAAGAAAATTATTTTTAAGAAATTCTGCACGATGCTCTAAATTAGACACAATCAAAAACATTATTATCCGAGAAAAAATTACTTTAATGAAAGAATTACGCAATTTGTGGGAAATAAACAATTACAATGCTTTGGATACGTGAAGAGGGTGAATGAAGATAGACCATCAGTTAGGAGTTTGGAGCGAGTTCCAAATGGAGGGAAAAAATGGGGGAGGCTAAGAAGATATGTACAGAGGGAATTATGAATTTGATGAAGGACAGGGGACTGCAGGATGGTGACTAGAAGGATAGAGATGAATGGAGGAAGAGAATCAAAACTTAATATTGGACACAAGGAGAAGTTGTGTACATTTAAAACCTGTTGAATGATAATAATAATAATAATAATAATAATAATAATAATAATAATAATAATAATAATAATAATAATAACATGTTGCACGTATGGGGAATGAAAGACTTGCATGGAAGCTTCTTGTAGGAAAGCCAGGGGGAAGACGCCCAGTTGGTAGACCAAGAATGAGGTGGGAAAATAACATTAACTATGATTTGAGGGAAGTAGATTATACAGGGAATGATTGGAAAGCGTTAGCTCAGGATAGGGATGTATGGAGAGCGTATGTCCGTGCGGCCATGAACCTACGGGTTCGATAGTGCCAGTGAGTAAGTAAGTAAGTAAGTAAGTAAGTAAGTAAGTAAGTAAGTAAGTAAGTAAGTAAGTAAGTAAGTAAGTAAGTAAGTAATAATAATAATAATAATAATAATAATAATAATAATAATAATAATAATAATAATAAAATAATGTAAATTAAAGTGATCCCACTACAGGCCTCAAGAGGCCCGTGGGGTAGTAGGAGGTTAAGGCTCCCACTTTTTCTCGACAATCGGCACTTGGTGTCAGCCGGGTTGTCAGCCCTGCGTAACGGCCGCCTTTACCCCCAGAACAAGCGTCCGGTACTCATTTCCGTTAGAGGCTGAGTCGACCCCAGGGCCATAGTGCCGCCAGAAGGTTTGGGGTCTGTTTAAAAATCCTGACCCCACCGGGACTTGAACCTTCGACCTTCCGGCTTGTAGCGCAGTGCATAATGTAAAGGCAAAAAAAAAATATATATATATATATTTTTTTTTTAGGATTTTAGGGTAATAAATTCTACTTTCAAGACTTAAAGTGCATAAAACACCGGCTCTTTTGTATGATATTGACATTCAAACAGAAGGATATACACAGACTTGCATCTGCTGAAATGAGATATCTTCGAAGGACTGCAGGATACATATTACTAAATCATAAAAAATGAAGACATCGTCACCATCATCATCATAGTACATTCACGAATTTAGGCCATTTGTTGACCTGTTTCGGCCTCAAGAGAAACACCATCCAGAAGTCTTTTGAATGGACGTCCTGGTCTTCTTCTTCCTGCAGGTTGATATCTTAACATTTGTTTGGGTATTCTGTGATCTTCCATTCGATGAACATGTTGTATCCATCTTGACTTATAATCAGAAATGTTGTTTTCTAAAGATTCCATGTGTAATTCTTCTAAGATGTCTTCATTTTTTTTGTGATCTAGTAGTGTGTATCCTGCAGTCCTCCGAAGATATCTCATTTCAGCAGATCTAAGTCTCTGTATATCCTTCTGTTTCAACGTCCATACTTCGCTATCATACAAAAGAGTTGGAAGAGCCAGTGTTTTATACACTTTTAGTCTTGAATGCTTTTGGACTAACTGTGACTTGAAGATAGAATTTATTAACCCTAAAATTCTTAAAAATTTAGATATTTTTGCATTTACATCCTTTTCTTCTTCATATGAGATATTGCATCCTAGATATGTAAAATTATTCACCTGCTCCAAAATGTTATTGTCCAGTACAATTTTACTTCTGACAGGATCTACACCTTGAAATGCCATAATTTTTGTCTTTTCTGTAGATATCTTTAATCCATATTCTTCTGTAATTTTGTTAAGTTCATACAGACCTTTCTGTAGATTATCTTCGGAATTTGCTATTATTATTTAATGATGAAGACATATCCAAAGAATTACATATGAAACGTTTGGAAAACAGAATTTCTGATTATAATTTATAAGTCAAAATGGATGCAACATGTTCATCAAATAGAATATCACAGGATACCCAAATAAATGTTAAGCTATCAACCTGCAGGAAGAAGAAGACCAGGACGTACACCCAAAAAACTTTTGGAAGATATTTCTATTCAGACCGAAACAGGTCAACAAATGACCTAAATTCGTGAATGTACTATGATGATGATTATGATAATAATGATTACGACTAGAATTTTTATGATATAGCATACATTTTGTGGAAAGCAACGGGAAGCTACCACACCTACAATTCCCTAGTAAAGCTGCAAAGCATAGCATGAAAATGCTGAGATTGCAGTGAAAGACCTGCCCTCGGGCAGAATTACTATGGGTGGATGGAGCATACATTTTTTGGTAAGAGTGATATGTTTCTTAAATAATAATAATAATAATAATAATAATAATAATAATAATAATAATAATAATAATAATAATAATAATAATAATAATACTTTATTTATTCTGGCAGAGTTAAGGCCATAAGGCCCTCTCTTCCACTCAACCAGCACAAATACAAATAAATATTCGACAATTATAGATATACACTGTACTAATTATAAACAGTTAAAGATACAATAAATGTAGCAATGTAAATGTCATGTACAAACAACATTTTATAGGGTAATAACAATAATGATACGATAATAATAATAATAATAATAATAATAATAATAATAATAATAATAATAATAATAATAATAATAATAATAATAATAATAATAATAATATAAATTAAATAAACATAAATGATTTTTATACAAACATTAATTGAATTAACATACTTTGTTCAATCATATTTATGCACATTTGGCCATTTTTATGTGACAGAGTATATTATAGTAATTTATTGGTCAAATTCGTCATATTTTCACTCTTTTAAGAAATCATAACTTTCATGGTACACTTTTATTTGCCGTGTTTATTTGACTTGCTAAATTTCTCAGAATTTTATTTCTTGTAAAAATCAATCTTCATCTCCTATTTAGTTTCAATTCATAGCATGGATTTTTCACTTACGTACATTCCTGAGAAAATATTTATGTATTATCTCGCGACAAGCAGGTAGCTACCGATAATTTTAATAAAATAAAAAACCTGCTACAACATCAAATTCCATACGTACTTAAGTTTGTTTTTCATTTGCATTTTATTCTTAAATAAATAATTAATTGTCATAAACTGATTTGCTACTTTATTTTATAACTGAAATTATTACATAATTATAATATTATTAGATCATATTTCCTTTGATACAGTGCATATTTTGTAAATTTTAGATCATAACTGCATTTTTGTGCATATTTCGGTGGTTTTTAGGTTATAAAAACCGTAGCCCTAATAACGATAATGATGATAATCCATCCATAGTAATTCTGCCCGAAGGCAGGTCCTTACTAGGGAATTGTAGGTGTGGTAGCTTCCCGTTGCTTTCCACACCGGTGAAGAATGATGATGATGATGATAATGTTAAGGTTGATGATGATGGCCATATGATTTCGGGGACCGTTTGGGCCTTAAAGTTTTCCCGACATTTGTCTTACAGGTGAGGAAAAACCCCGATAAAAACCTCACCTAGAAAAACTGCCCCGACCGGGGATCGAACCCGGGTCCGCTGCGTGACAAGGCACCACGCTACCTCGAGACCCAGCAATGGACATGATGATAATAATCCATCCATCCATCCATCCATAGTAATTCTGCCCAAAGGCAGGTCCTTCACTACAATCATAGCATTTTCATGCTATGCTTGCAGCTTTACTAGGGAATTGTAGGTGTGGTAGCTTCCCGTTTCTTTCCACACCTGTGAAGAATGATGATGATGATAATGATAAGGATGATGATGATGGCCATATGATTTCGGGGACCGTTTGGGCCTTAAAGTTTTCCCGACATTTGTCTTACAGGTGAGGAAAAACCCCGATAAAAACCTCACCTAGAAAAACTGCCCCGACCGGGGATCGAACCCGGGCCCGCTGCGTGACAAGGCACCACGCTACCTCGAGACCACAGCAGTGGACATGATGATAATAATAACAGTAATAATAATATATTTTTAGGCAATCCTCCTCTATAAAAAGTGTAAGATATTAACAATAAGAAGTCCGAGAAACTAACTGCACGCAAGTATGTATTCAATCAATTCTTCTCCATTGTTTTTCCATTCGTGTTTTGTTGCTAGTTTGAAATAACATAATGCTCTTAACAAGCCCTAGAATCGATCTCTTCCTCTCTTATATAATTCTATACAATTTTCACATTTTCATATCTAAGGAACCGGCGCGGTGGTGGCCTGCTAACCCTGTTATACTGACTTGCTTGAGGCTTGGTGAATCTTCAAAAAAAACTGCTTCCCACTCTCCTGGCATTCCAACGAGATTGAAGGGGAGTTAAAATTATATACGAGAGCAGTTTTATTTTCTTCCTTTTTTGGTCTTCTTTTCTCTTTCATTCCCGATACCTCTCTCACGTACCTAATTTCTATCTTATTAAGTGTTATCTACAATATTCACTCAAGCCGCCAACAACCAAATCTCTTAGAAAACGAGACATGGCCGTGAACCGGTACTCTGAGCGCTAATAAGTAACAAAATCAAGCATTTCATGGCGGCGGTGGGACACAAAGAGACTAACAGCACCTCTTCAACTTCGCATTTTAATAAGAATAAGAATAAATTTTATTCACAAATAATTCTGTACACAATAGTAAATAGTAGAATTCCGATAACTAGAAATAAAACCACCTACTCCAATATAATCATTGTTTTTATCTAAATTTTAAAATGTTTCATGTCTGTGACAAAGGAAAGAAGTTGGACCTTATAGAAGTTGTAGAGATAAATAAATTGAAAAGTGGTAATTCATTCATAGTGTTCTGCTCAAGAGCAGGTCTTTCACTGCAAACCCAGCATTCTCCACTCTTTCCTTAACTCAGCTTTCCTTTTTGTATCTGCATACAAACCATTTATTTTAATATTGTCTATCATCTGATGTCTTTTTCTGCCTCTAACTTTCTTTCCGTTGACCATTCCTTCTAGGGCATCCTTCAGCAGGCAGTTTCTTCTTAGCCAGTGGCCAATCCAATTTCTTTTCCTCTTCTTTATGAGTTCCAGCATTGTTTTTCTTTCGCCCACTCTGTCTAGCAGATCTTTATTTCTTACTTTGTCCATTTTATACGTTCCATTCTTCTCCATATTCACATCTCAAAAGCTTCCAATCGCTTTTCCTCATTCCGTCGCAATAAAGTGGTAATAAGCTGTTAAATTCCCATCTAGATTTGAATGAATCACCTCTCTTAAATTTATAGTAGAGATTGTAAAAAAAATGGTTGCATGTTACTGTTGTTATATACTATAATAACAAAATTCATTAATTTGTTACCATGTCTGAAGAAGGTACAAAGTACCAAAACAGCTGTAACTAATTTATATTTTAATAAATATGAAAATCAGGTAAAACTGTAAGTTTTATTTCTATTTAATTAAATATAAATAAAACAGTTCAAACAATGTTATATGCTGATGATCAAGTAATATTATCAGATTCCGATACACAGCTTACAAATGGGAGCGTATCAATACTTTTTCAAAATCTCCAGAAAATATAATGTGAAAATTTGCACTTCAAAATCTAAAGCAATGACAATGTGTGGAAAAAAACATACAATGGGTGAAAATTGAGGTTGATGAAAAAATTATAGGACAATTGTCTGATTTCTCATACTTAGGAAGTGTATTTACAGAACATAAGAGTGGCATTGATTCAGAATAAAAAAAAATATAATAAAATGAATGGGATAATAAGAAGACATTTTGGTAAACAGATGAGGGCAGATACAAAACTAAGATTACATAACATCACATCAAAAGCTGCTCTAAAATATGAAAGTGAAATTCTCATTAACTTAGAATAAGCCAGATGCGCTTCTTGCGTTCACTGTTAGGAATTAATAGACTGGATCATCAAAGGAACACTATTACACTGAGCAACAAAAAATAGACTTTTTTTTTTGTCTCAGAAAGATACTGTTAGTATTTTTTCTCCTGAATTCAAATATGATATCGGGTTTTCTCCATCACGCAAGGTTTCCGAGAGACAGGAATTTATAATTTCATCATTTTAATATTTTCTACATTCGTAACTACACAATATTCGTACATTCGGGCTCACCTAGAAAGTAAGAAATGACGGCTATATTTCGCCTGTGGAGCATCCCTCTTGATGGTCCAACAATAATCGGCCAGCATATTAATATTCCATTTGTCTTGATATCTATTTTCCATAGCTGAAATCTCCTGAGTTAGCTCATTTGATTTCATTTTACAATGGACAAATGGACGAAAAAAGTTTATTAAAAAAATAATTATTTAAATCCATTAATTGAAATTGAAATAAAAAAGCTGTGGGCGATGAAAAAATTACGAATACATATTTGAAAACACAATAAAAAACTGCATTAAGTACAACTATTGGTACTCGTGAGGCAAAAATCATGTTGACCAGTGTTATCAGAGAAAAACTTCGAGTACCACGTTTAGATGAAGATATAGAAAAATGCCAACAAGAATGGAAAAATCATCTGAGAAGAATGGAAAGAGACTTCGAAAATTGGCGTTCCAACTGGATATAGGGACCAAGGAAGACCAAACATCTGTGAAAGATCAATACCATATTCGTTAGGTTTACCGTTACAGGTCACATGTCCTAGAACGGATTTGTTTCATGATGATGTCCGTCGCCGTGGCGTAGTCGGTATAGTCCCTATCTTCCACTTCGGCGACCCGAGTTCGATTCCTGGCGGGGTAGGGGATTTTAAATATCCACCTTGGGTGTGGGTGTGTATGTCCTGTCCTTGTGTCTATGTGAGAATTAAAGAAAGTTAACAAACAGGTAAAACAAACAAAGAAAAAGGTAAAACAATAAGGAAAAACTAGTATAAAAAATGATAAATGTTGTAGGCCTACATAGTATTTATTTATTATTTAGCCTGGTGGAGTTAAGGCCATGTAGCCTTCTCTTCCTCTCACCAGGACAAACATTAGAATATAACAATCACAATTAACTCTAATATTAAATACTAAATGAAGATTTGATCATTAAGATAATATTTATAAGATTAAGATCGACAATACAATAATGATAATGAAAATTAAAACTAATAATAAAATGCGTACAAGCAAAATAAATTAAATTGTTTGGTAGACTGTCCCTATTTAATGTAAATAAAAACATTAAAATAATGAGATATAAAAAACAAATTTGTTGATTGTACAATATTTAAAACTAACAAATGAAACTATTTGTTAATCTTAATACTATTTTTATAAAATAGATTAAAATATTAAATGTTAAAAGAATATTAGTAAGGTGTATAAGTTAATTTGTTATTAAATAATTCTTTAGTTTGTATCTGAACAATGTTATAGTTTGACAGTCTCTGATATAGAGCGGAAGGAAATTCCATTTTTGGCAAAGGAAACTGTAAAATATAGTGAATAATACACAGTGTGTTGAGGAGGGATGAAAGGGCTCGAGAGTCTAAATTATGTGTATCGGAGGGTTTAATGAAGCGGCATGATAAGTAATGAGGCAATGATGTGTGAAGTATTTTATAGAGAAGGGATATGAAATGGACAGTCCAACGATCTCTAGACGAAGCCACGATAATTGTCCCAGTGATGGAACATGGTCAAATTTGCGAATACCACAAATAAACAGCGCGACCCGCGCCGTAACCGAGTGGTTAAGGCAATAAGCTTGGCACAGAGCTACAGGACTTGCGCTGGTTCGAGTCCCCATGGCAGAAGAAATTTCGGCCAGTATGGGACCAGTGTCCAGCCAGTATCGTGAGGCATTTGGGTAGCTACAATAAGTAGCGACTCCAGGTCGAGAAAACCAGCTATAACGGCTGGGGGAGCCGGCATGCTGACCACATGTCATCCTCATCCCTACATTGGCTGGATGATCATCTACCTCTGTGATGAACACACGTGGATGGCAGGCCAAGGACCTTCTAGCTATGTCGTGCCGTGGAATTTAGTTCTTATTATATCAGGTTTCCTATAAATATCATGTAGCCTTCTCCATTCCCCTGTCTGTTCATCTCTCTTGGTCCATGTATTTTCTTAATAACTTTGATCTCAAATATTCGTAATCTTTCTTCTCCCTTAAAGTAAGAGTCCATGTTTCGCATCTACATGATATTGGAAGAAATATAGTTTTATATTAGTTTAATGTTTTTTTGAAAGGAGTTGGAACAAGAGTCTATAACCTTTCACTAAACTGAATTAGAACATTTTTAGGATTAATAATTATTACTTCAACATTTTGACTTATTCCTTCACGAAATTTCATTCTATGGAATTTTATTTTAAACACTCTTCATAAAGAGCCTAAGTAAAGAGTAAAGTAAAAGTAAAGTGATTCCACAACAGGCCCGGAGGCCCTTGGGGTAGTAGGAGGTTAAGGCTCCCACTTTTTCTAGACAATCGGCACTTTATGTCAGCCGGGTTGTCAGCCCTGCGTGACGGCCGCCTTGAACAAGCGTCTGGTACTCATTTGCGTTAGAGGCTGAGTCGACCCCAGGGCCATAGTGCCGCCAGAAGGTTTGGGTCAGTTTAAAAATCCAACGGGACTTGAACCTTCGACCCTCCGGCTTGTCTTCATAAAGAGCCTAAAATTCATTCACAATTATTGAAAAATTAGCAAATTAGATATATTCCAACTTAATTTCAAATTCTAGTGAATCCCTGTAATGCATAATAGCATGCATTTCCAGAAATGAGCCTCTTTTAAATTTAAGAATAGTTCCTATATAAACTCCTGGCGCGACAGGCCTACAAGGCCCTTAGCCTACCAGCCGGCTGCTGGCCTTACATCCACATGTGTCAATCACAGAGGTAGATGATAATCAGCCAGTGTAGGGGTGACATGTGGTCAGCATGTCGAGTCCCCAAGCCGTTATAGCTGGTTTTCTCAACCTGGAGCCGCTACTTATTGTAGCTACCCAAATGCATCACGATGCTGGGTGGGCACCGGTCCCATACTGGCCGAAACACCATGAGAAAATGTCTTCCCCCATGGAGACTCGAACCAGCGCAAGTACCGTAGCTCTGCGCCAAGGCTTCCTGCCTTAACCACTCGGCTACGGCGCGGGATATAAACCTACACAAATCCGTTAACAATTTTGAAACTACAATCTATAACAATTTTCTGACTGGTAAATTGTCCTAGAAACAGTAGTATATTTGGTCACATTTTCATTTATCTCCAACCTGAGTTAAGATGTTTGACTTGTTCAGAGCAAGCATTGTTTCAATAACTGGTATTCCTCTCTCCGAGATTACATTAACCTATATAGATATGAAAAGTTACCGTAGTGCAAATACGATTACGTCATAATTGACAACATATCTTTGAAGTTAATTTTATTTGCTCACACTTAATTTATTTTTACTCTTTTCAATGTGAAATTGATTATAGATGTAGGGGCTGAATAAAATTTAAACAGAAATAAAAATAAACAAATTAGGAGAGAATACAAGAATGTCGAAATGACAACATGGTGGCATTGAATAAAAAAAAACTTTCAGGAATCGCTATTGATTCAAACGGTAACTTTGGAATTTACCATTATCTTGTTGCAAGGCACATTGTTGAATAGAAAATGTAGCAAGAAAAAAATGACAATCCAACTCTTTAATAATAATAATAATAATAATAATAATAATAATAATAATAATAATAATAATAATAATAATAATAATAATAATAATAATAATAACAACAACATTTTTTATTATTTCGGCTTTTACAATGAATATACATTATTCCGGTACCCATGTTCACAGTTAACTACACATTTGTTTCAACACATTTTTCCATTCTTGTCTGTTCATCCATATATCTTCTTCTATTTCCCATTCCCTCTTAGATTAATTGATTCCCTGAATCCACGTAATATTTGGTCTACCCTTCTTTTTCCTTCCCTGTGGTTCCCAATCCATGATTATCTTAGGTAGTCTTCCTTCTTCCATCCTTAAAATGTGTCCGTACCAATAATAATAATAATAATAATAATAATAATAATAATAATAATAATAATAATAATAATAATAATAATAATAATAACAAATAATAATAATAATAATAATAATAATAATGATAATAATGATAATAATAATAGTAATAATAATAGTAATAATAATGATAATAATAGTAATAATAATGATAATAATAGTAATAATAATAATCCCATCCATCCATAGTAATTCTGCCCCAGGGCAGGTCCTTCACTGCAATCATAGCATTTTCATGCTATGCTTGCAGCTTTACTAGGGAATTATAGGTGTGGTAGCTTCCCGCTGCTTTCCACACCGGTGAAGGATGTGATGATGATGTTGATGAAGGATGGAAGGAAGGAAGGAAGGAAGGAAGAAAGAAAGAAAGACATCGAAACTCATGGTTGCAAGAAATAAGAACTAGAATGAGAACAGGAGGACTGGAGGACATGGAGTGGATGGATTGGGACTAGTGGAGAAGGAAAATATTATTTTAAGCGCAGAAAGATGTGTAAACATTGCAAAATCTGTAAATAAATAAATAAATAAATAAATAAATAAATAAATGTCATTTAAATTAATTAAATCAGTGAAAAACTCACTCTGAAAGCTACATCGTATTGGGATAGAAAACGCTATGATCTGTTCTCCATCCATCCATCCATCCATCCATCCAATGGCTGATTGGCTCAAATTCGAGCTTTGGCCTCCCTTAATGATCTGTCCTATTTGGACAAATTTAAAAGAGCACTCACCATCCGGGGCTTATAGTTAGGGAGAGGGATTTTAACTAATATCCATCCATCCATAGTAATTCTGCCCGAAGGCAGGTCTTTCACTGCAATCACAGCATTTTCATGCCATGCTTGCAGCTTTACTACGGA
The DNA here is from genome assembly GCA_030220185.1 of Diploptera punctata. Lineage (NCBI taxonomy): Eukaryota > Metazoa > Arthropoda > Insecta > Blattodea > Blaberidae > Diploptera > Diploptera punctata. Next base: position 60,111 of record JASPKZ010003048.1, on the reverse strand, counting down.
ATTTTGTAGGTGTGGTAGCTTCCCGTTGCTTTCCACACCCGTGAAGGATAATGATAATGGTAAGGATGATAATGATGATGGCCATATGATTTCGGGGACCGTTTGGGCCTTAAAGTTTTCCTGACATTTGTCTTACAGGCGAGGAAAAACCCCGATAAAAACCTCACCCAGAAAAACTGCCCCGACCGGGGATCGAACCCGGGCCCGCTGCGTGAGAAGGCAGCACGCTACCTCGAGACCACAACGGTGGACTAACTAATATCATATACATATATGATTGGAGACTTTGAGTAAAGATGGCGATCAGTTTTGATTGGAGCTGGAATGGATGATGATGATCATAGTCTACCGCTGTGGTCTCGGGGTAGCGTGCTGCCTTGTCACGTAGCGGGCCCGGGTTCGATCCCCGGTCGGGACAGTTTTTCTGGGTGAGGTTTTTATCGGGGGTTTTCCTCACCTGTAAGACAAATGTCAGGGAAACTTTAAGGCCCAAACGGTCCCCGAAATCATATGGCGATCGCAATCATCATCATTCATATTCATCTTAGGTTAAGCTTTAGGATTAGGGACTCTCCTGGCGCACCATTATCATCATCATCACCCATCATATCATCGGGGCAACGTAACCCCTTCTTCTAGGCGCCCCAACCTCAGAAGTGGGTTACAAGTACGCCATGCCAGGAGAGAAACCAGGAATGTCGAAACACAAACCTGGGGCATTTAAAAAAAAAAAGAAAAAAAAAAAAAAGATGATCATATATTGTCTGTCCAACGGATCTGTGTCCCGTAAGATATGCGAACTGAAGCCTACTTCCTTTTTTGTCTCGGCAAATCATTTCCCTTCCTTAATTCCTATCTCTCTCTTACTCTAGCACTCCACTGGGGGAAGTTTGGCATCATCCCTACTCGATAAGTTGCCTCGGGCTGCCGTTTGACGTAGTGGGAGGGGAGTGCGGTGAAATGGTGTGAATATAGACGTGTACTTTCCTAAGAACGGTGTCAGCGCTGTAGGGGCACAGATCCGTTGGTCCGAGTATACATACTTTCTTGAAAACACAGGACATGTAGGGTCTCCTCCGAGACAACACAACATTATAGGCGGAACACACCATTCACACATACACATGTATCTAAATTTGGCGAATATGATAATGGTGATGTACGGGGACCGTTTAGATCATAAAGTATCCTGACATTTGTCTTACATAATAATAATAACAATAATAATAATAATAATAATCATAATAATAATAATAATAATAGTAATAATGATGATTTATTTTAGCTGGCAGAGTTAAGGCCATAAGGCCTTCTCTTCCACTCAACCAGCGAATAGTAAAATTATACAAAAATTACGTACATATTACAATTTTAAGATATTAAAATACAGACTAAACAAAATACAATGATGATGTGATCTAATACTAGCTAATATTAACAAAAACATAGAATATAATAAAATTAAAATGATATAAAATAAAGTAAGTAGCTTCCTACATGATTATTAATGGAATACTCTATATAGTTGTCAGGCAGTTAATGTGAGGACGAAAAAAAAAAAACATCACCGAGGAAAATTTTCCCGACCGGGGATCGAACCTCAAGGCTTCATAGAATAATATAATTGGTATAGATGTATGAAATATGTTTATAAATGGTAGGTGTAGGTCTAAAACCGTGAAAATAAAGGGACATCACTCATTATATAAATAAAAAAGTACTTACAAAAATATACATAAGCAGTCTTTAAATGTAGACTTTCTTCACCTTATGCCAAATGAAAACGTGTCATAAATGGACAGCTAATGACAAATGAGGGAAATTTTGAGGAAGTGGCTGAATTCAAATACTTAGGAACAATAATCACAAATAGGAATGAGATGCACAAAGAAATTAAACATAGGCTCAATTCTGGAAATGCATGCTATTATGCATTGCAGAGACTTTTGATGTCCCAACTCCTTTCAAAAAACGTTAAGCTGAAAATATATAAAACTATTATTCTACCAGTTATATTATATGGGTGCGAAACATGGACTCTTACTTTAAGGGAGGAAAGGAGATTACGAGTATTTGAGAATAAAGTTCTTAGGAAAATTTTGGACCAAAGAGAGATGAACAGACATGTGAATGGAGAAGACTACATAACAATGAACTACATGGTCTTTATAAGAACAGTTAAGTCTCGTAGACTGCGATGGGCAGGACATGTTGCGCGTATGGGGAATGAAAGACATGCATGGAAGCTTCTTGTAGGAAAGCCAGAAGGAAAACGCCCAGTTGGTAGGCCAAGAATGAGGTGGGAGAACAACATTAACTATGATTTGAGGGAAGCAGATTATACAGGGAATGATTGGAAAGCATTGGCTCAGGATAGGGATGTATGGAGAGCTTATGTCCGCGCGGCCATGAACCTTCGGGGGATAGTGCCAGTGAGTAAGTAAGTAAGTAAGTCATTTAAAGTTTTTGGGAAAATTTTTAAAGCAAAGATAGGCGAACAGAGAGGCGAATGGAGAAAATACAAAACAGTGAGCTACATGGTCTTTTTAGAAAATCAGATTTAATAAGAACATATAAGACTTGTACAGTAAAGCTTGTTCAAAGCGGAATCGCATGGAACCAATTATTTTTTCCACATTAGACAACTTTCCGCATTATAAAAAAAACAAAAACATTAACCAATATCAGATTATAGAGCACCGTATGTCTTTTTATGTACTAAAATTGTGGTCCCGCTGCCATTGGAAAGTGTTGTATAGTATGTATGAGCGACTTCGACGGTAACGCGCGAAAAAACAGTCCCGTTTCATCAGCGTTAAAAATGTCTCTTAGGCGCGTATCCTGAAATTAAAGTATGCAGTTACGGTTTTCACTCACTAACTATGGTCCGGAAATTTTGAGATTTTTGATCTTGGACTTGTAAAACACTCCCATACCTCGTTGGATTTTTTATTATTATTTATTTATTTATTGCTCTTCATTTGACCATTTCATTCATTATTTTTTCTTTGGGTGGGTTTTAAAATAACATAAATTATTTAAATTTAGTCATTATTTCGCGTAATGAGAGTATGTTTTTCTTTATCTTCAATCACTTTCACTTTTTCGTTTAATGATAATGATACATACGATTTAGCCATCTTTATTCCGTAAATTCAGAACGCTACCTGTGAAAGATACGTACACAATCGACCTCAGATCTTAAAATAATTTAAGAATTTACATTGCACTGGTTATTTATGAGACAGATGTCACACGCCAAATATTTGTTAAATGAACCCTGTATTTCGCAAAACCTGTGTGCAGTGAGGCCGAAAGAAAATTCCAGATACAGGTAGAAACTCTACTTCTCCCCAGAGGCAGGAGTCATCAGTCACCACTTATTGCTAATCCGCCTAACGGGAATTATATGAAGTGGAAACTAATTTATTTCTCTCTTTATGTTTCCGCCTTATAAACATTTTTTTATGAATTGTGTAGAAATATACTTCTGTTTCCGCGTTGGACAGATTCCGTTTTATACAAAATAAATACACGTAAAGTTACTATTATTTTGCCGGGACCAATAAATATGTTCACATTGGACAGATTTCCGCATTATTCACGTTCCGGATTAAGGAAGTTTACTGTATATTTTTTTCCTGACTAATTTGTCGATCATTTCTTTTATGAAACCCTTTCTAACTTCCAGAAATTTTATTTAATTCTTTGTTATAGTTTGTTCTATTTAATGGTAATAAAGTCGAATAAAATGTGTTCATTTGAAGTTCTCAGTAAACATTTTGGACCGAAGATAGAGAAATAGACGAATGGACATCCAGCATCCTACCGCGGCTGCCCTGTTTTCCAGGCGGCGCTGGAGAATTATAATAGGGCAGCCCAACCCAAGCCAAATGTATCTCAACCTAGGACTTTCACTTCGGTGAAAGCCCAAACCCAATGTATCCTTCTCTCAATGCTTAAAGAAAGGCATCTCTTCCCAAAACAAAACGGTGAACAGCAATGTTCAAGGTCAGGGCCAGCAATTGCCAACATTACAACTAGGGCAGCAAGTTGATGAATACCTCCAGAGTCTTCAGCCATTATTGGCTGAATTACCCTCTCCTATGGAGAGATTCCTCTTCTTGCACAGGATTTTTAACCTGTGTAATATAGGTTAAAGATAATTAGAACCAATAAATAGATTGTGCGAGGTGCTCGCAATCCTATAATGATAACCACGAAGGAATTAACTGCCAAGATGCACCATTGTGTATCAGTATGCAGAGCCTTGGACGGTGCCATGTCACCGTCACGCAATCAGATCAGATCAGATAGAGAAATAGATAGACGATGGAGAAGATACATAAACAGTGAGCTACATAATCTTTAATAATAAAAATAATAATAATAATAATAATAATAATAATAATAATAATAATAATAATAATAATAGTAAAGTAAGTAAAGTAGAGTATTCCCACCTACAGGCCTCAGGAGGCCCTTGGGGTAGTGGGAGGTTAAGGCTCCCACTGTTTCTAGACAATCGGCACTTGATGTCAGCCGGGTTGTCAGCCCTGCGTGACGGCCGCCTTTACCCCCAGAACAAGCGTCTGGTACTCATTTCCGTTAGAGACTGAGTCGACCCCAGGGCCATAGTGCCGCCAGAAGGTTTGTGTCAGTTTAAAAATCCTGACCCCACCCGGACTTGAACCCTCGACCTTCCGGCTTGTAGCGCAGTGCCTTAACCACTACGCTACGGCGTGCCCCATAATAATAATAATAATAATAATAATAATAATAATAATAATAATAATTAATAATAATACTTTATTTATTCTGACAGAGTTAAGGCCATAAGGCCCTCTCTTCCACTCAACCAGCACAAATACAAATAAATATTTGACAAATATAGATATACACTATACTAATTATAAACAGTTAAAGATACAATAAATGTAGCAATGTAAATGTCATGTACAAACAACATTTTATAGGGTAATAACAATAATGATACGATAATAATAATAATAATAATAATAATAATAATAATAATAATAATAATAATAATAATTAATAATAATAATAATAATAATTATTATTATTATTATTATTATTATTATTATTATTATTATTATTATTATTATTATATAAATATGATACATTATACGAGAAACACCAATTAATATATATACCTTACACTGGATAATAATGAAGTCGAGTTTAGAGCAAATATAAATTTAGATTTATTTTAAAAGATGCTAATGTCCGGCAGCCCCTTATTTCTTGTGGTAGGGAATTCCAGTTGCGAGAAGTGAAGATGGTATATGACATGGAGTGATGTGATGTCCTATGTTGCGGTATATTAAGAAAGAGACTATGTTGTGATCTTGTGTTTAAGTTATGGTTTGAGGATAGATACTGGAAACGGGATGATCAATAATTGGGAATCGAGGTATGTAGGATCTTAAATAGGAGAATTAGACAGTGCGATTTTCTTCTCTCTTTTAGACGTAGCCATGACAATTCGTGGAATAATGGAGAAATGTGATCGTATTTTCGAACATTAAATATGAATCTGATACACATATTATGGACACGCTGCAGTTTGTCCGACAATCCGTCACTTACGTCAGTAAGTATAACGTCACAGTAGTCAAAATACGGCATCACTAAAGTTTGGATTAAAATTCTTTTAAGAGTTGTAGGAAGAAAATGTTTAAGTCGCTTTAGGGAATGCATTATGGAGAAGATCCTTTTAGATGTTTGTTTTACATGCACATGCCAATTTAAATTAGAATCTAAGTAAAATCCCAAGTTTTTAACGACGTCGGTATAAGGAATTTGTTCATTATCTAATATGACAGCCGGGATATTGTCATTGTTTTTAGGAAACCAGATATAATAAAAACAATTAAGTGTTGCACTTTCAGGATTAGCATCAAAATCTGCTTAGCCATCCCATACTATTTTATTCTCATAATCTTAAAATTAAGACATATTTATTGTTACTGCATTTTTATGTTTAAAAAAACAGAAAACAGATTTTAGGACATTTAAATCTGAAGCGAATAGGTTAACGTCCATAGAAATGATGGAAAAACTTTTTAGAGGTAATAAAATGTTGTTTTTACCCAGAGTTCCGTTTGTATGTATTGTAATTTTAATGTTTTTCTTGATAAGTTATAATCGATCTTGGTTCATTGACTCGGTTGCATATACAATATTGTATTGAACCAATTTTTTTACTGATATTATTGCTTGCAATAAAGTTATGGAATTCCAGGAAAAAACTCATAAAACATGCATTCTCCAGCAAGCGACAAAACAGGAAGTCTATTGGCTGCATACTGTGCATAACTTATTAGTCATAATCTTTATCGCCTTACAAATCTTGAGTTTTAAAAATAATGCAGTTTCATTTCAATTTATTATTATGATTACCGCAATCAAACTTCAGTTTTTTTATCCTTCTTTTTGCATGACTTACAAGTCAATGCCCTGGGTTGGTTATCTACCCTATAGTCAGCCCAACTCCTTTCAAAAAACGTTAAACTGAAAATATATAAAACTATTATTCTACCAGTTATATTAAATGGATGCGAATCATGGACTCTTACTTTAAGGGAGGAAAGGAGATTACGAGTATTTGAGAATAAAGTTCTTAGGAAAATTTTTGGACCAAAGAGAGATGAACAGACAGATGAATGGAGAAGACTGCATAACAGTGAATTATACATGATCTTTATAGGAAGCCAGATATAATGAGAACAGTTAAGTCTTGTAGACTGCGATGGACAGGACATGTGGCACGAATTGGGAATGAAAGACGTGCATGGAAGCTCCATGTAGGAAAACCAGAGGGAAAACGCCCAGTTGGTAGACCAAGAATGAGGTGGGAGAATAAACATTAACTATGATTTGAGGGAAGTAGATTATACAGGGGATGATTGGAAAACATTAGCTCAGGATAGGGATATATGGAGAGCTTATGTCCGCGCGGTCATGAACCTGCGGGTTCGATAGTGCCAGTGAGGTAGTTGTTATAGTCAGATTCAACCCATGAAGTTACTGTGTGTTTGGAATAGGGAACTGGGTTGCCATTTTAACAGTATTTTCTTGAGAGAAATCCTTAAATAAAATTGAAATTTGCAACACAGCAGGTACAGAGTTGTAGGTTGTAGCCTCCAAGCCACCCCCTCTTAAAGCAAAAAAAAAAGTTACCACTTGTCACTGAGCTCGTGCGGACCTGTACTATCCTGTGCGAAAGTGTCGACTCTCATATTTACTATAAAACTAGTTTACATGCCGTAAAAGAAAAACTATGTTTTTTAAATGTAGGCCTAGTACATAGATTTGGAAAAAGTACTGCTAACTTGCCACATGAAATATTAAAGAACTGGAGGAGAAAATGTTCAAGCATGGGAATTCCTATTTCAAACAACAAAACTTTATACAACTTGCATTTTGCAGATGATCAATTGTTAATTGCACAAGATTATGAAGATTTGGAATATATATGACTAGAAAATAAATAGAAGAATATGAAAAATGGAGATTAAATTTGAACATGATAAAAAAAAATTATCAATTGGTGAATGAGATCAATATTTAATTTTGGAGACTGGAGAAACAATAAAATCTTGTAGTGCGATCACATATTCAGGAATTAAATTAAATAAAAATGGGAGTTATGAAGAGGAAATAAGAAATAGAAATAAAAAAGGAAAATTTGCAATTGCTTGCCTCAATGGAATATAAGTAATAAAAATAAAATGAATATATATCATACAATTGTTAAAAGCATCATTACTTATGGAGCAGAATTTTGGCCATTAACAACAAAAACAAATAAGTATCTTTTGGCAACGGAAATGGATTTTATACGAAGGGCAGCAAGAATTTCAAGAAGAGAAAACATTAGGAACTCAGTTATAAGGGAGAAAATGAAGATTGAAGACACTATTTTAGATTATATTAAAACTCAGCAATTAAGATGGTACGGACACGTCCAGCGAATGGAAGAGGATCGACTACCAAAATCTATTTTGGAATGGAAACCTGAGGGAAGAGAGGCAGAGGAAGACCTAAAACCTCCTGGAGTCAGGGAATATGTTTATACATGAAGGAGAAACATCTACAACTAGGAGATTGGATGGACCGACAAAATTGACTATTAGGAATCGGAGATGTCAAAGACATTAATCAACCGATGATCTATCTACTGCTAACTTGCCTCTCCTTCGCTCCCTGAACAAACAAATATCGTTATTATGAGTTTGGCAATATCTACCCTCTGTACGTAGGGGGACACTGGCGTAGCCCATAAGGTCTGTAGTAACTTCCTGGGTTGAATTATAGTGTATGCAAGGAGAAGGTATAAATGAACCACGGAATACGCATTGGCGAACTCCCTGGATCTACGGTTAGGCGTAAACCATATACCAGGACCAAGCAGCGCTAAACGAGGAACACACATCCAGATCCAAGATATATTTAAAATCTCTTATGGCCTACTCCTAGAATTTGAACCGTAGCGCCGAAGTATAAAGAAGATCCTTCGGAAATATTTTACATGTGACGCGAATTTTTTTAAAGTTCCAATTATACATCATGCGCATGCGCTAACAAACGCGAAGCAGTTTACACTATGGAATCACGGGATGCAGCCAACATATACACGATATTTAACGAACCTAAAAGCTAATCTGACGCAATTTAAGTACTCTAACCTGTGAAAGACCAATCTAAAAGCTAACCTAACGCAATTTAAGCACTCTACCTCTGAATGAATGCAACGCCCAAAAATAATTAGTAAGTTCTGAAATTCTGAAGTATATGTGTACAGTTAATTAGTACATACTCTATGTCTTTGTTGTTGCATACAATATTCGTTAAAATCAATATGGCTGCCACGTCTTCATGTTTCGTAGGCCTATGTAGTTAAATATCATAGAAGAATATATTGAAATGATCGTTAGAAAAAATGTAAAAATCATTGTAAATGGTGGGAAATAATTTGAAAAATGAAACCCTAAAAATAAAATTTGACAAGAGTTTATGAGGGAATTAAAAAAGTCGCGTCACGGGACGTAAAGTTTAGCCGATTCTTCTTCTTAAGTCATTTCCTTCCCTGTGCCGGGATTAGGCTGTTCCCTAATGGGAATTTATTGACCAGTTAATTTACTTACGGTAAATTCCCGTCCCACTTTTGTATTAAATCTCCTAAGACAATTTTCATATGGTATCCCGAAAGCCTTATCGTATACAAATTCTGATTCTTCATGGAACTCGTCCTTGATCTTATCATTCTTAACATCTGTGGGATCATGTACAATCATGTTTTTTTACTTTTTAGAATCATGTATGATATCCTATCGCTAACAAACCAAACATATCCGATAGCTGAGAGGATCGTGCTTCAGAAAAATAAAGTTCCGAATTCTGGTCTCACTGCGCCCCAATAGTAACTTATAAAATAAAGCTTCCTGATTCCTCAAAACTTTCTTCTGATCATCTAACTTCCTATATCCTGGTCATGTTAGGGACTGTCAATCACTATCATTATTTAAATCCAAATTAACTGATATCTTAAGTTACACATAATAAAAATATTAATTGTATAACAACTATATTCAGCATTTTGTATGTACCCTTAAATATTCGTCAAGCATATATATAAAATGTCTACGAACCTTTACATATTTAAATTTATTTTATATTATTTTAATTTTATTTTATTCCATGTTTTGTTAGTATTAGCAAATATTACATCACATCGCATTGTGTTTTGTTTAGCCTATATTTTAAAATTGTAATAAGCATGCAACTCTTTGTATAATTTTACTATTCGCAGGTTAAGTGGAAGAGAAGGCCTTAAGGCCTTAACTCTGCCAGCTAAAATAAATCATTATTAATAGTATTATTAAAATAATAATAATAATAATAATAATAATAATAATAATAATAATATTATTATTATTATTAAATCGTCCACCGCTGTGGTCTCGAGGTAGCGTGCTGCCTTGTCACGCAGCGGGCCCGGGTTCGATCCCCGGTCGGGACAGTTTTTCTGGGTGAGGTTTTTATCGGGGTTTTTCCTCACCTGTAAGACAAATGTCAGGAAAACTTTAAGGCCCAAACGGTCCCCGAAATCATATGGCCATCATTATCCATTATCATCATCATCCTTCACCGGTGTGGAAAGCAACGGGAAGCTACCACACCTACAATTCCCTAGTAAAGCTGCAAGCATAGCATGAAAATGCTATGATTGCAGTGAAGGACCTGCCTTCGGGCAGAATAACTATGGAATTATTAAATCCAAGGGAGATCCCTACTAAGTAGGAATTGTCAATTTAATTAATTTTGTTTATCAATGGACATTCAAACTTTGCCATTGACAAATTAACACAAGACGAACAACTTGTATGGAGATCCTAAAATAGTCAAGATGATAATAATTAGATAAGGCGGCTCCTTGGCGCAAGCGGTTAGACACTCGCCTCTCACCGCTGGGGTCTCGAGATCGAGTCTCGGTCATTCCATGTGGGTTTCTATATGAAACGCAGCTCGAGCAGGTTTTTCTCTAGTTTGTCCCGTTTTCCCCTGCCAGAAATTTAATTCCACCATTTCTCTATACTCATTTCATCGATTTAGTTTATCTGCCCCTGTGGCGGTGAGTCTAGCGTGGGTCGGCCGGCACCCTTGTCATTCGCAGACCTCTAATGTAGGGGCTTTATCTTATCCCTCGACCCGATCCTGAGGATATTTTATAATAATTAATAAAATGACTGATATGGTTATGTTGGATGAACCTTAGTGTCCAGCAAATTTCGAGGAAGGTATATAGGTGGAAGACCAACATACAGTGAGAGATTTCTTCAGAATAAGAAACTAAAAGACGAAGGTATTTTTTTTTTCCTTGTAAGTCTTCGTTTCCCTCATCGAGATTTAGGCGCTCTTCCCCTACAGGGAAGAAATTGAACATTACTAATCCAGTTACACTTGCTTTCGTATAGATGTCATTGAAGTGGCTCGTGGTCAGCGTTCCGCCTCATACTAACATCTAGAAAACCAAGGTAGTACTACGACGGGAAAATTCGGTAAATTTTGCTTAGAGACCTTTTTATTCTGGCTTAAGGATCTTTTACGAACCTGAAATCTTCATACTCGGGACCCACGGCTTAAAGTTCCTCCCGGAGGACTTGCTCCTTGGATTTTTCCATCCTAAAAATCCATCGACCCCGGCCGGGTTTGAACCTGCGACCCTCGTGACCAGAGGCAAGGAGCATAACCACTAGTCCACCGCGGCCGATAGACGAAAGAATAGGACAATTTTGAGGAAGAATAATAGGATGTCCAGATACATATGATGATAGTGATGATGATTTTGGTTGATTCCATAAGGTTTTCTATATATTTATGAGGTTTTTAATGTTCGAATACATGAAATATCTCAAAACACAAATATGGTGAAAAGTATGATAGATACCGGTAACTGTATGTTATTGAATTTACCTAAAATACTTACTTACTCACTGGCACTATCGAAACCGTAGGTTCATGGCCGCGCGGACATAAGCTCTCCATACATCCCTATCCTGAGCTAATGCTGTCCAATCATTCCCTGTATAATCTACTTCCCTCAAATCATAGTTAATGTTATTCTCCCACCTCATTCTTGGTCTACCAACTGGACGTTTTTCCTCTGGCTTTCCTACAAGAAGCTTCTATGCAAGTGTTTCATTCCCCATACGTGCAACATGTCCTGCCCATCGCAGTCTACGAGACTTAACTGTTCTTATTATATGTGGCTTCCTATAAAGATCATGTAGTTCATTGTTATGTAGTTTTCTCCATTCACCTGTCTGTTCGTCTCTCTTTGGTCCAAACATTTTCCTAAGAACTTTATTCTCAAAAACTCGTAATCTCATTTCCTCCCTTAAAGTAAGAGTCCATGTTTCACATCCGTATAATATAACTGGTAGAATAATAGCTTTATATATTTTCAGTTTAACGTTTTTTGAAAGGAGTTGGGACATCAAGAGTCTCTGCAATGCATAATAGCATGCATTTCCAGAATTGAGCCTATGTTTAATTTCTTTGTGCGTCTCATTCCTATTTGTGATTATTGTTCCTAGGTATTTGAATTCAGCCACTTCCTCAAAATTTCCCTCATTTGTCATCAGCTGTCCATTTCCATTATATAATGTATTTCTACGTGTGGCCATATATTTAGTTTTATTGATATTTACTTCCATTACCTAAAATACTTTGAAATGTTAATATACCGTAGACATTGCACAAAAACCTCAACCTTGGACCTGAATAGAGATATTGTCCGGAAAATACTTATCCTTGGAACTTGCCACAAACTTGAGCTCTTCAGCCTTGAACACTCGTTAAATGCTAAAACAATGTCATATATTTATACGATTTTTATATAAAACTAGCTAACATCCGGCGTGCGTTGCTACGCCTAAATAAAAGAAATACTAAAGGTTAATCAAAGTATAGAACAGGTGTCTAGTTTCAAATATTTGGGCTGTGATGTTGGCTACAATGTGGAAAGAGATATTGACTCCAAAATAAATAAATTTCAGACGGTGTGTGGAACAATGCAGAGAACATTCAAAAATAAAATTAGAAAAGAAACCAAGATAAAAATGTATAATGTTATGGCGGTTCCCACAATATTGTATGGATGTGAAACTTGGGCTCCAATGAAAAAACAGAAGGATCGAATACAGACGGCGGAGATGAGGTTCGTAAGACAAGTAAAAGGATGTACAAGACTTGATAGAATAGGAAATGAGGATATAAGAGAAGAATTGAAAGTACAGCCTTTATTGGATAAAGTCACGAATTACAGACAGAAATGGATTCATATGGATGGAATGAGTAAGGAGAGATATCCATTGTTAGCAAGAAATTATCAAGCAAGAGGAAGACGTGATGTTGGAAGACCTAGAAGACGTTGGGCTGATGCATTATGAAGTCGGAACGGGCAATTGCCTAATCCCTGGAGTGATGATGATGATGATGATGACTAAAGGTTAATTAAATTGTATGGTATACGCTGAGACAAACCAAACAGCGCAGCGGTTGCTAGTCACGTTCTTAATTTCGGATTTCAGGTAAACCTCTATTTCTAATTGTCGGATTTGGCTCATTTTTGGATAATACCTATCTCGGTTTCTTTTAATAGGATATAGCGAATTTCGTTGTGAAAAATCGAAAATTGTGATCGCTAGAGCGATTTTTAAATTTTCACTTCAGGTGAACTCCTACACCTAATGGCTTTAGAGAGCACAATTGTGAATTTAAACCATCCAGGTACCCACTCAAACATAGGCTACACAAAAAAAATTAACAAGATCGGTCCAGTCGTTTAGGAGTTCAGTGACATACACACGTACAGAAGAATTATATACATAAAAATGATGACAGCTTCAATTTTACACATCCAAACATATTTTACCAAATATATCTATATATTAATACGTAAAAGAAAAACATTGTACCCCTTTTTAAGCAGACTGCGCGCACGGAGGAGTGTGATATTTTGCATAATTGAAGTTCATGTAGAGAAGGAGTGCAGAAAAATAAAATTTATATATAATATGTGTTACAAATAAATTAACTTAAACAAAATTAAATAAATTGCCATAAGTAATGCCACGAGTGATTTCCAAATTATCGATAAATTCACGACTCACGAACTGAGGAGTGAATTTATCTAGAGAATTTGGAAATCAAGAGTGGCATTTGTTAGGACTATTTAACGAATAAAATTAAGCTGTTTACTCACAAATCATTGTTTAACTATAGTTATTTAAAAATATTAATATATTTAATGTAAACGGCGATGTTTGAAAACTAATCAGAAATGTGAGGTTATGTTCATTCACTGCTGCTTGATCATATTATTTATTGCCAAATAAGATCGCAATATTGTAAGAGTGCACCCAAGTGGAGAAATAATGAAACACATCAAACTATATATAATAATAAACATTACGGGTTATTCATTTATTTTTTTAGTAAACAACTCAGTAAAATCAAGGAATCTTTTCATTATTTGCTATATTCAATGTATTTGTTGGAGAAAAATAATGCTTTGACCTGTTCAGAACATTAAAAAGGAGGAGGTTTCTTTATCACAAAAGCAGGAGCTGATAAAGAGAAATCGATAAAGAGCGAGGTGAAACATGACTGTCATTGGTTGTAAAACAACATTAATTGAAACATGATTGGTCATTGACTAGCATTTATGGCATGAGTTAAATAGTATCTAAGAATTTTATGTGTATATTACTCATTCATTTGTTTACGTTCATATTGAAAGTGCATTGTTGTAAAACAAAATTGTGCAGCAGCAATGTGAAATGACTCTCGCGTATTTATTATTAATGTTTAAAAAAAGTGAGTACATTTCATTAATTAAATTTAAATTCAACCCGTCTAATCTTGGTTTCAATAAGTTCATTATATTTTTTTTTATATTTACATTTTCGGAACTACTTCCATTATGCCTCGACACAGAACATTGACCGGTTGGAGTGAGAGACAAAATAAAGGATATATATTCCCGTACACATAATAATAATAGGCCAAATGCAAATTTAAATAGTATAAATAGTATACAAATGTCAAATGACGCATTATTGTTTTTTTAAATATGGCTTAGCCAAGCTATACCACATATCTCCTATCGTTTGTATTTTTTAAATAAATCGAAAATTAATGCATAATGAGCAATGACGTATTTGTGACATACTTAAAAATTTAAGGAATTGTGGTCGAATTTTGACCGCTGGGCGACCACTAGTTTTATATAATTAAGCCTACGTAAAAATTGCCAATTTAAGTATCTGTTTATACTAAATGTGGAGGCACACCTTCTTCTTAGAATATCGACCGGAGATTCAAACTGTCCTATCTAACGTAATATGGTAAGCCTAGTTTATATGTCAATATTTTATAACAAATTTAATGAAAAACATTGAACAAAAATAATTAATGTACGTCTTGCGCCTTAGCCAAATGGTTAAGGCAGGAAGCCTTGGTGCAGAGCTACGGGACTTGCTCTGGTTCGAGTCTCCATGGGGAAGAAATTTTCTCGTGGAATTTCGGCCAGTTTGGGATCGGTGTCCACCCTGCATCGTGAGGAATTTGGGTAGCTACAATAAGTAGCATTTCCAGGTTGAGAAAACCAGATATAATGGTTGGGGGACTCTACATGCTGACCACATGTATCCCCTACACTGGCTGGATGATCATCTGCCTTTGTAATTAACACATGTAGCCGGCTTTTAGACCAAGGGCCTTCTAGGTCTGTCGCGCCATTTTTTAAAATTATTGTATAGAAAATTATTTATATAAAAACCCGTGTTTATACTATCGCTTTGTTTCTCATTTGGACAACAATTAAAATATTTAGAAATATATTCTTTCTTCCCAATTATTTTATATTTCCTCCTTTCATTGGACCTACGACTCAATTATCTTAAGTAAATTCCCTAGGAGAGACATCTATAGGCAGAGAGCAAAAATGAAATACTTAATAAAGTAAAAATAATGAAAATGATCATCAAAGAATGAATAAAAAAATCGATCGAAGAAAGAAAAGTAATAGCCTATAAATGCAAGAATGAAAATAAAATAAATATATTTTATTTTTATACAGATTTTCAATGTTTACAGATAAACATGCGTAATAAATAAATAAATAGTAAATAAATAATGGAAATGGATTTCTTGAGGAGAGCAGCAAGTTGTTCAAAATTAGACAAAATAAGAAATACTGTCATAAGAGAAAAAATGAATATTGGTTATTCAATAGTAGATTATATACGGTATAAGCAATTAAATTGGTATGGGCACGTACGACGAATGCAAAAAGAAAGATTACCCAGGAAAACGTTGGAATGGTGTCCACCTGGAAGAAGGAGGAGAGGAAGACCTCGAAACTCGTGGATGAATAAAATAAGAACTGGAATGAGAGCAAGAGGACTGGAGGACATGGATTGGATGGAGAGAGACGAGTGGAGAAGAAAAATAAAACTTTCGGCACAGAAAGATGTGTAAACATTAAAATTCTGTATATAAATAAAATAAATGATAAAAAAACAATGTTTATCACTTTATATCTTTATTTCTGTGCTGTTACTTTCATTTATTGTCCATTAATTTCTAATAGATCATTCATTCCTCATCCATTTTCCCCATTCATACACACTGTACCTATATGCGTGCACACGTTCTATCCGCCATTTTGTTCAGTTCATTTCCACCTGTTTATTTGTTGTTATTGATGCCCACCCACAATAGAAATCTTATGTTTATGATTGACCAAACATTGTGACAATAATCAGACATTTCTGTAAGGCTGTCAATGAAAAGATGAGTGCGTGTGGAGAGGAGGAAACCTTGAGGCTACACATCCATGTGTCTTCGGGTTGAAGGCCGGCCACATACCATAGTGCTCACAGCAATACTGGCACAAGCAACTTCCTGGTGCTCCCTGCATTATTTTCATCTATTTTCTCCATACTCTCATAAGTAAAGTATTTAAGAGGTAATAATGTGTTCATTCTTCTTCTTCTTCTTTCTTGGCGCTACAGTCCAAATTGAACCTTGTTCTCTTCAATTTTTTGCCTCCAATACTCTTAATTTATAACTCTAGATTTCCAATTTCTTATACCTAATATTCTACTTCCCTCAAATCATAACTAACTAACTCACTGGCTCTATCGAACCCGTAGGTTCATGGCAGCTCGGACATAAGCTCTCCATACATCCCTATCCTGAGCTAATGGTTTCCAATCATCCCTGTATAAATAACTAACTCACTGGCACTATCGAACCCGTAGGTTCAGGGCCGCGCGGACATAAGCGCTCCATACATCCCTATTCTGTGCCAATGTTTTTCAATCATCCCCTGTATAATCTATTTCCCTCCATCCCTGTATAAATACTTCCCTCAAATCATATTAATGTTATTCTCCCACCTCGTTCTTGGTCTACCAACTGGGCGCTTTCCCTGTGGATTTCCTACAAGAAGCTTCCCTCAAATCATATTTAATGTTATTTTCCCACCTCATTCTTGGTCTACCAACTGGGCGTTCTCCCCTCTGGTTTTTTCCCCCTCAAATCATGGTTAATGTTATTCTCTCATGTCATTCTCGGTCTACCAATTGGGCATTTTCCTTCTGGTTTTTCTTGTAGGAACGTTAAACCGAAAATACATAAACCAGTTATTCTCCCAGTTACATTAGGCCTATATGGATGCGAAAGATAGGCTTTTACTTTAAGGGAGGAAAAAATGATTACTAGTATTTGAGAATAAAGTTCTTAGGAACGTTTTTGGACCAAAGAGAGTTGAACAGACATGCGAATGGGGAATACTGAATAACAATTAGCTACATGATATTTATAGGAAGCCAGATATAATAAGAACAGTTAAGTCTCTTAGACTGTGATGGCAGGACATGTGGCACGAATGGAAAATGAAAGAGAGGTATGGACTCTTCTTGTAGGAAAAATAGAGGGAAAATTCCTAGTTGGTAGACCAAGAATGAGGTGGGAGAATAAAATTAACCATTATTTGAAGGGAAGTAGATTATACATAGGGATGATTGGAAAACATTACCTCAAGATAAGGATGTATGGAGAGCTTATGTCCGCGCGGCCATCAAGCTACGAGTTCCATAGAGTTAAGTCATTCCTAATATTCTGCTTGTATCCTCTCGAACTGCATCTTCCCATCTATCTCTCGGTCTTCCTCTGGTTCTTTTAGACATAATTGTTTGCTTCAAGCCCTTCTTCTAATCCGTTGATCCCCCATCCTTACCAGGTGCCTTGCGCACTGAAGTATCTTTATTCGGGAATTCTATGCCACTATGTCACCAATATAAATTCAAATAAAAAACGAAAAAAAAAACATACAATTTTTATTGCAGTATGCGAATAATTACCAGAGAAAAATATGTGTGCTGATTTTTCCCTCCAAATTATGTGAGAAATGCCTTGAAATGAAGTGAGAAGTTGAGGTTAAAGTAACATAAAATCACCATATTTGTAATGTAAAATATGTACAAGTAATTGCTCAGACAGTGTAGACAACTTATCACAAAAACCGTTAAGAAACATCTAAACGCTAAAATAATTTATTGTACTAATTCGCGCATTTTCTCACCTTAACTTGCCCAAACTAACTAAATTGCCCATCTAACACTAACAGGTATGTTTTGTCACCTTAAAAACACACTCTGGTTTGAGTCTCCATTGGTGAACAAAATTTCTCAAGGAATTTCGACCAGTATGGAACCACTGCCCAAACACAGCATCGTGAGGTATTTGGGTAGCTACAATAACACTGGCCAACATGATTTTTGTCTCATGAGTAGCAATAGTTGTACTTAATGCAGTTTTTTTATCGTGTTTTCAAATATTCGGAATTTCTCCACAACCCACATTTTTTTATTTTAATTTCAATTAATGGATTTAAATAATTATTTTTTTTAAATAAACGTTATTGCGTCCATTTGTCCATTGTAAAATAAAACCAAATGAGCTAACTCAGGAGATTTCAGCTATGGAAAAGAGATATCAAGGCAAATGGAATCCTTATATGCTGGCCGATTATTGTTGGACCGTCAAGAGGGATTCTCCACAGGCGAAATATAGCAGAAAATCGTCATTTATTACTTTCTAGGTGAGTCCGAATGTTCGAATATTGTGTAGTTACGAATATAGAAAATATTAAAGTGTTTGCAATTATAAAAACCTGTCTCTCGGAAACCTTGCGTGATGGAGAAAAACCGGTATCATATATGAATTCAGGAGAAAAAATACTATCAGAAACACATATTTTTCTTTCTGAGACAAAAAAAAAGTTTCTTTTTTGTTGCTCAGTGTAAGTAGCTGCTTCAGGTTGGAAAACTAGCTACAACGGCTGGGAGACACGACATGCTGACACATGTCATCCGTACACTGGCTAATGTAAATGACACCTTTGTAAATGACACGTAGATGTGAAGCCAGCTGCTGGTATGACATGGGCCTTCTAGGCCTGCCATGCCATTGAATTATTTTTTTCAATGCCCCAGTTTGTCATTTCGACATTTTTGGTGTTCTCTCCTGGCAATGACGTAATTGTGATCCACTTCTGAAGTTGGGGCGCCTAGAAGGCGGAGTTACGTTACTCCGGTGATATGATGGACGATAAATCATAATGAAGCGCCGGTAGAGTTATCCTAAATTCCAGACCAAGGACAACCACAGGAACAATTCCCTTTTAACCCATTGACTTCAGGTTTAAATGCTAAACGCATTTCCCCAGAAACCGGGTTTAAGTTATATTGTCAATTTTCAGACATTCAAAACAAACAAAAGTTAACGGTACTTGAGATCACAATAAGGGTGAATGCAAAAATATATTCCTCTACTATTCATAAATATTAACAAAATACTACTCTGCCAAGGGATGTACAAAATATTGCAAAATATATAATAGCAGACTTAAGCGATTGAACCTCGTCTTCTGACTTGAAGGCCATTAAACTGCCGGTGAGTTTACCTCGTCTTTTGAGGCGATTGGGTTAAGGAACAATTCCTATGGTTTGACGGGGAATCGAACCCGGGACCTCATGAACAGTAGTCAGAGGTGTTGACCACTAGCCCATGAGGAGAAAAAAATACTAATGGATTCACTCAGGCAATATCCTCTTACAACCTCTGAAAGGCTGCCAATAGAGTTTGTAGGTAGGGCGTACTTGAAGGGGAACGCCGATGAACACTTCCCCTACCAATTTCTCAGAACAGAATGTTGTTCTCTTACTGTTTCTCATCAAGAAAATGGTTCTCGAGCTAGACTTAACTTTCACTATCTTTCTCAAGTACCGTATCGTAAATGTTTCCATTAGTATAACTGAGGAATACAACATGTTAAGCTGTTTTTTGTAAATACATGTATTATACATAATATAAGTTTGAAATTTATACAATGTACGTATAATATAGATAAAACTTATTTATTAGGCTATAAAATCTAACTCACTGGCTCTATCAAACCTGTAGGTTCATGGCCGCGCGGACATAATCTCACCATACATCCCTATTCAGAGCTAATGTCTTCCAAACATTCCCTGCATGATCTACTACCCTCAAATCATGGTTAATGGTATACTCCCACCTGATTCTTGGTCTACCATCTGGGCCTTTCTGATTATCCTACATGCCCCTCTTTTATTCCCTATTCGTGCCAAATGTCCTGCCCTTCGCAGTTATTAGCCTATAAAGAATATATAATATGCATAATGCAATACACAAATAAAGCTGTTATTTTCCCAGTTATATTATATGGTTGCGAAACATGGACTCTTACTTTATTTATTTTTATTTTTTTTTAAGGGAGGCGAAAAGATTACGAGTATTTGAGAATAAAATTCTAAGGAAAAATTTTGGACCAAAGAGAAATGAACAGACGTGCGAATGGAGAAAACTACGTAACAGTGAGCTGCATGATTTTCATATGAAACCAGATATCATAAGAATAGTCAAGTCTCGTAGACTGCGATGGGCAGGACATGTGGCACGAATGGGAATGAAAGAGGGGCATATAAGCTTCTTACAGGAAAACCAGAGGAAAATGCCCAGTTGGTAGACGAAGAATGAGATGGAATAATAATATTCCATTCCATAGTAATTCTGCCCGAAGGCAGGTCCTTCACTGCAATCATAGCATTTTCATGCTATGCTTGCAGCTTTACTAGGGAATTGTGTAGGTGTGGTAGCTTCCCTTTGCTTTCCACACCGGTGAAGGATGATGATGATAATGATAATGGTAAGGATCATAATGATAAGGATGATGGCCATATGATTTCGGGGACCGTTTGGGCCTTAAAGTTTTCCTGACATTTGTCTTACAGGTGAGGAAAAACCCCGATAAAAACCTCACCCAGAAAAACTGCCCCGACCGGGGATCGAACCCGGGCCCGCTGCGTGACAAGGCAGCACGCTACCTAGAGACCACAGCGGTGGACATAATATTAATAATGATTAATAGAAGGAAATAGAATCCACAGGGAATGATTGGGGATCACTTGCTCAGGATGTATGGAGATTTTATATCCGGGCGGCCATGAATCTACAGGTTCGATGGAGCCAGTGAGAAAAATACAATACACATTTTATAGGGCCACCATGGGTCAGATAACAGTATTTGAGACTCCTAAAACTAAATATCTAACTCAGTGGCACTATAGAATCCGTAGTTTCTAAGCCGCGAGGACATAAGCTCTCCGTACATCCATATCCTGGCTAATGTTTTCCAACCATCCCCTGTATAATCTACTTCCTCGAATCATCGTTAATGCCATTCTCCCACTTCATTCTTGGCCTACCTTCTGGGCGCTTTTCCCTCCTCTTTTCCTACAAGGAGTTTCCATCCATTCTCTCATTTCCCATTTGTGCCACATGTCCTGCCCATCGCAGTCTACGTGACTTAACTGTTCATATTATGTGTGGTATTATTTATATATTTATATATTTATATATGTATTATTAGTCCACCGCTGTGTTCTCGAGGTAGCGTGCTGCCTTCTCATGCAGCGACCCCGGGTTCGATCCCCGGTCGGGACAGTTTTTCTGGGTGAGGTTTTTATCGGGGTTTTTCCTCACCTTAAGACAAATGTCAGGAAAACTTTAAGGCCCAAACGGTCCCCGAAATCATATGGCCATCGCAATCATCATCATTCACATTAATCTTAGATTAAGCTTAGGATTAAGGACTTTCCTGGCGCACCACTATCATCATCATCACTCATCATTTCATCGGGGCAGCGTAGCCCAGCCTTCCAGGCGCCCCAACCTCAGAAGTGGGTTACAAGTACGCCATGCCAGGAGAGAAACCAGGAATGTCGAAAGACAACCTGGGGCATTTGAATATATATATATATATATATATATATATATATATATATATGTGTGTGTGTGTGTGTATTGTTTCTGTAACTGAACTGCACTCGAGCATGAGAGCATATTACAATTCGGGTGTCAATACTACATACAACTTCATCATCATCATCATCATCATCATTATCATGAAAATTCATGGATTAAGTCGACGTGGCTTGTTTCGTTCTCATAGATTTTCATTCAAAAAGTTGAATCCATCCATTTGTTTAGTCTACCAACATTCCTGTTTTCTTTTGGCTTGTAATTAGGTATAGGTTAATTTCTAACATCGCTATCATTATTTAAATCCAAATTAACTGATATCTTAAGTTCGACACATTGAAAACATTAAGTGCATAACAACTATATAGAGCATTCCATTAATAATCATCTAGGAAGCTACTTACTTTATTTTATATCATTTTAATTCTATTATATTCTATGTTTTTGTCAGTATTAGGTAGTATTAGACACATCATCATTGTATTTTGTTTAGTCTGTATTTTAATAATATCTTAAAATTGTAATATGTATGCAATTTTTGAATAATTCTACTATTCGCTGGTTGAGTGGAAGAGAAGGCCTTATGGCCTTAACTCTGCCAGCTAAAATAAAGCTTTAGGCCTATTATTATTATTAATAATAATAATAATAATAATAATAAATGTGAACATAATATATGTGAACAATATAATCTCAAAATATCCATAAAAAAACTAAGATAATGGAATTCCAAGGGAAAAATCAAATCAGATCCAAAATAGTAATAAGAAACAAAATCATAGAACAGGTGAACCATCTGAATTATCTAGAATGTGACATTTAATTTAATTATGATAATGATATAACTAATAAAATAGCAAAATTCCAGGGAATATGTGGTACGATAAAACGATCACTAAATAACAAAACAACAAGAGAGACCCAATTGAAATTTTACAAAACGTTGGCAGTACCGGTACTGCTCTATGGTTCAGAAGCCTGGATACATTAAAAAAAACAAGATCTAAGTAGGATAACGGCGGCAGAAATGAAATTTTTCAAATCTGTTAAAGAGTGCACTAAGGAAGACAGAATCAAGAACACAGAAATAAGACAGGAACTTGAAATATTTGCAATAACTGATAAAATAGATACATATAGACAAAAATGGAAGCAACACACATACAGAATGAATGAAGATAGATATCCAAAACAAATAACAAAATACAAACCTAAAGGCACCCGAGATGTGGGCAGACCTAGAAAGAGATGGGCTGAAGTCGGAACGGGTCAACAGACCTAATCCATGAATGCAGATGATGATGATGATTATTTAGGTATTTGTTCCATCTTTCATTATTTGGACATGTTTTTTCTAGTTTTTTTTTATTGTTTTATTTTATCTAAAAGTTTAAAAATATTTGACTCATTTCTAATAGGCCTAACTTCATTTCTTCTTTTATCTAGAAGTTTGCAGCCAGCCACACTTCTTAGAAATCTAATTTCAGCTACTTCTATGATTTCTCTTCTCTTTTAGTTAAAACTCAAAACTCACTACCATACAGCAATAAGGTGACTGTCATTAACTAACTAACTCACTGGCACTATCGAACCCGTAGGTTCATAGCCGCGCGGACTTAAACTCTCCATACATCCCCATCCTGAGCTAATGTTTTCCAATCATCCCCTGTATAATCTACTTCCTCAAAGCACAGTTAATGTTAACACTCCATGTTCCTAGGAACATGCCCCTGTGTTTGAGCCTTTGGCATGGGTAACCTGAAGTAGTCCCCGCCCGGAGAACCGAATGGGGTATTATTTGACCTCCGGAAAATTTTACCCCAGTTGAACCCATGTCCGCATTTCTTGACGGTTGTATTTTTACGGCGAAAAATCGTCACTCTTTCGACCAAGGTACTTTTTTTTTTGGCTTATCACCTTCCACCAGTCCGGCATGGGTAACCCTATCGGCAGCAATGCTACCGCCGGCATAGCTCTCGGGATCATTTAAGCACGCAAGTCACTCCACCACGACAAGATAAAGATACCATGGAGGGAGGGGACTGTCATTGCTTTATAAAATTTTAGTTTTGTTTATTTTCTCGTATTTTTCAATATTCTCTTCATTGTGCCACAAATATAATTAAATTTGTGATTAAAATGAATTCTTATTCTTATGTGATTTTCTGCTCTTCAACATTTTTCTTCTAGAGTTTTTTAGACATCTGATACAGTGTGATGTATTTCTGCGGGTGCAAGCCACTGAAGACTCATCAAAATGTTAGCAATAAACAGTTTGTGATGTGGTGGCCACAAAACCGCATCCTGTGCGCACTGTGTTCTGTACTCGGAGCATTGCCCGATATAGCAATATCCAATCAGTTGCTTATCATATCCTTTCCTCTTATACAATGCACAATATGTGCCAATTTAGTCTGAAATTTCCCTGTAATAATTAACCGAGATTCTGTTAGATGCTTTCATCATCTATAGTTCCAAAGTCCTTCGGTCTTCAAAATTTGAGCCTTAACGTTTCACGATATTTGCCTCCATTTCTTAAACTCGTATATTTTTCGAGTTTTTATCGCCATCTCAGTCGAGAGTGACAATTCTCCACTGTCTTCCGAGCTAAGTTCCGGTTGTAATGTCAACAACCCAGTTGTATGACTGCATTTTCATTAGTCGAATAATCGTTTTACCTTTAATCGTGTAAGAAAAACACTCGAAATAAAGGAAATAAAAATAATAAATGTATACATTATCTAGCACGTGTATATTTTATTATATACAACTTTCCTCATTAGAGGATTGCCTCAAGGACAAAGTGATACAGACAAGTTATTTTTGAAATTGATAAAATACATTTTGTAAATACATTTAAAAAATTTCAAATTGAAATTGAAGTATACCTACTATAAAGTAGAACTTTTGTAAATATGGTTTCTTAAAATTGAAATTGATCCTCTAATGGCAGCGATGGCAATTTTAGAAATATACTCCCTGTCCAAATCTAAGGATTCCAGAATTTAGCTAAGAATCCTGGTATAGTACCTCTTGCCCCGACCATCAATCCTGTGAGTTATACTATCTAATTTGGTATTTATCTTTGTAATAGTCAATTGTTGGCTCATATATGGTTTTCTTTTCACAGTCAACTTCCTCAGGTTGGCAACTATAAGTCTCAAAACGGATTGTGGGATCTAATATCATACCAATTTTAGAAGATGGTCTAAATGCAATAATATCTATTCGTCTGTTACTTCCATTAGTGGCCACACCAGGAACTTCCTCATACAGTATGTATAACCATATTCTAGGTATACTTTTATAAATAGTGACTGTATTGATCAAATTAACTCCTTTAAGTACCTAGGCACAATACTAAACGATAATAATACTGTTGAAGAAGAAATCAAAACAAGAATATCGCAAGGGAATAAAGCATATTTTGCTAATTTCGATATATTCAAAAGCAAATTAATATCAAAAAATGTTAAATTCAAACTATATACAGCAATAATAAGACCAATCATATGTTATGGAGCTGAAACCTGGGTGCTAAAAGAAGCAGACTATTAACGTTTGAGAGGAAAATATTTAGAAGAGTGCTAGGTCCAGTAAAGGAAAATGGAAATTGGAGGTTGAGAAGGAATGACGAATTATACCTCATCAAATCCAAGAGATTACAATGGTTTGGACATACACTAAGAATGCCAAAGGGAAGATGGCCGAATGATATTTTGAATTTGAAGCCACAAGGAACAAGACCAAGGGGAAGACCCAAGGATCGATGGGAAGATGACGTAATTGAGGATTTGAAAGAGATGGGGATTTTTGATTTGAAATCTACTGCACAAGATAGGAAGAAGTGGCGTAAACTGGTTGAGAAGGCCAAGACATTCCACTGGAAGTCGTAGAGCCTGACGAAGAAGAAGAAGGTATACTTTTATTATTCTTTTATATTTTGCACTTTCTTTACCAAGCCAACATTTTTTGTCAAATTATAGGTCATTATTATTATTATTATTATTATTATTATTATTATTATTATTAAATATATAGCTTATGTTTTGTTCTTTCCTTATCATCTGTATATTGTGTAGACTTTATCTATTATATATATTAATAAAGTTTTAGATAATTCATAACTTTATTATATGTATAATTTCACTCTAGTGAAGTGGAAGAGAAAACCTTACGGTCTTAACTCCATAAGGTAAAATGAATAAACCATTAAACTATTACATTTTATAAGTAATCTGAACATTAAGTCGCAATAAGTGAAAATTGGAAGCACTAGGCATATGCATGAAAAATGAATAAGTAAATAAAACTTGTCAAATGGATAGACAGAGATAAACGAAGTATGTATTCGAGGAAACACAATCGAGATTTGAGTCAGTTTTGCACTATTATCGATCAGTAATTGCATATTGCAAGTTGCACAATAAAACTGTAAATTTATGCTTAAACATTCCTTTAAGTCTGCGAATCGTTGAAGAAATATATGGCATAATGTTCATACTGAAATTGCAATCTACTGTTTATTGGCAATTATGTTCACCTCCTTCATAACATACTGTAATAATTTATGTTTGTGAATATGTAACAATCCTACATCTTCATACTATGTTAACATTAGCAATCTCAAACTCGTCATCACAGGGCCTATAGAATGGCTAATTTTATTTATTTATTTATTTTTGGAGCAGAATTATCTTACACCTCATATTCAAAATATATAATATAATTCTATTTAATTAATGTTGGGAAGTAAACATTATGAAGTATAATCATTAAAATTCATCGGAGAACATATTGTTTAAACAACTCACCTCATAGGATTCATGCTTCCATGATATCGTGATTTCAAACATAATCATGTTCATCGTCAGCCATAACTCCTACTGATGAACATGATTATGTTTGAAATCACGATATCATGGAAGCATGAATCCTATGAGGTGAATTGTTTAAACAATATGTTCTCCGATGAATTTTAATATAATATAATTCTATTAAATAAAATCATTTAACATTTTCCATTACTGTTATTTTAACACAGTTCCAATAATTGATCATATTATATTATAATGATATTGTGAAAATAAAAATTAATGTCTGAACCAGGCATCGAACCTTTTTATTTGATTGAATATAATTAATGTTTATAGGATTTGTATTTTTTATTTCTTCCCTAGTTATTTTTATAGAGACGATTCCGTTGACCTCTAGTTCTCCAGACTAGTGTGCAGCGCACTACGCCATTGGTGGGCTGCACGCTAGTCTGGAGAACTAGAGATCCACAGTACTATTCCTGGTTCAGACATTAATTTTCCTTTCACAATATCATTATAATATTAAATAAAATCAATTAAGAAATGCAAAGTTTTCATTTTTATTATACAATTAGTGAATACCCGGCTTGCGCTGCTACGCCTAAATAAATGAAAATTAACGTGCTTTTATGTTCAGTTGAATAAGTAGCAGGAAAAATAATTATAAAATAATATTTTTTAGATACCCCGTGCTGATTATCCGGCGTTGCCAGGGAATCTACTTATCCCGATCTTCTTGACATAAATGAGCTCAAATACGAAAATTAATGTGTTTTATGTTTAGTTAAATAAGTATATGGAAACATTTATATCGTAATTATTTTTAAATGCCCCGTGCTGTTTACCCGGCGTTGTCCGGAAATTTATTCATCCCGATCTTCTTGGCATAAATGAGCTGAAAGACAAAAATTAACGTACTTCTTATGATTAGTTGAATAAGTGAAATGAAAAATAATTATAAATTTATATCGTAATTATTTTAAGATTCCCCGTGCTGATTACCCGGGGTTGCCCGGAAATATACTTATCTCGATCTTCTTGGCATAAATGAGCTAAAAGACAAAATTCGTTACTGTGATTTATCCGTAAAAGAATACCCGCCATGTGCTGCTATGCTTGCACAGGTATCTACGTACTTGTCTCGACCTTCTTGGCATCAATGAAAGACAAAAATGGATATTGTGAGTTATCCGTATGAGATAAACATATGCTGTCGCGGACTTTTTTGTAGAGCTTTTTGAGATATTCAATTTTGTGTTCATTAATTTTGTGTATTTGTTATGGTTTGGGCAGCGTAAGCCATTTAAGCGTCCAAAGAGCTAATTTTTCACGTTTTCCACTACAAAGGGAGATTTTTAAGGGTGTAGGAGTTGAGTATCACAACTGTCTTATAGCCTATGTTCATCCCGGGAATCTCCTGAACATTTTGCAAAATCCCCATCACAATCGGATCAACGGTATGGCCGCGCATAAAGTACAAACAAACAAACAAACAAACAAACATTCATTTTTATATATTAGATGACAAAAAATATATATGGGTCTACTTAATCAGACGTTTACACCTATTCCATTAGGCATATTTCGATATGCATCATTTATTTGCTATTTCATTAGGGATATATGCACCATGCTAACATGTAAATTTTGCTGTTATTTCACCACATCCTGAATGTGGTAATGTCGTATATTTTTCACTAAACTGTTTGAAAACATTCAAAGCAATTAGTTTCTTTCCGCTTTTCAAAAGTTTTACTATTTGACGCTTCAAATAATGTATAGGAAAATCAGTCATTTTAAATAATTCGAAATTCGTAACAATAAACAATGAAATGCTTATTTATTTAATATATTAAAATTGTAATTATATATTTAAAAATTCTCCCATAAAACTTATATCCTTCCATAGTAATTCTGCCCGAGGGCAGGTCTTTCACTGCAATCATATCATTTTCATGCTATGCTTTGCAGCTCTACTAGGGACCTATAGGTGTTGGTAGCTTCCCGTTGCATTCCACACCGGTGAAGGATGATGATGATAATGATAAGGATGATTATGATGATGATGGCCGTATGATTTCGGCGACCATTTGGGCCTTAAAGTTTTCCTGACATTTGTTTTACAGGTGAGGAAAAACCCCGATAAAAACCTCACCCATAAAAACTGTCCCGACCGGGGTTCGAACCCTGGCCCGCTGCGTGACAAGGCAGCACGCTACCTCGAGACCACAGCGGTGGACAAAACTCGCATAAGCGTTATATAATATATATTGTTACCATTTTTATTTTATTCATTTCTAGTGTTAGAAAGGGAACTGCATTTTTTTATACTCTTAAAGGTAAACAATTAGCCATTCGACCAATGAAAACACAATACATTCATCTGGTTTGTTGACATTATATAACTGGAACATAGATCGGAAGAGGTTTAATAAAATATTAATTTCAAAGACTTTCTTATTGAAGAAGGGAAAGAAGCATTAATATGTAGATGGCAATGACCATGGCCTTCTTAATTGTTTAGATAGTAATTGTTATCAATGTACGGTTTAACATTTTTGTTATTTTTTTTAAATAAAATGATTATTTGCATTTCAAGAAAGTAATAATAATATATTTAACCCAACAGACATATAACCAGGAAAAATAAGTTAGAAACACATAAATCAATAGTGAGAAGTTCTGTCACATACGGAGCTGAAGAATGGAAATTCAACAAAAACTTATGTCGATGGAAATGGATTTCTTGAGGAAAGCAGCAAGATGTTCAAAATTAGAGAAAATAAGATAATGTTATACGAGAAAAAAATTAATATTGAGTATTCGTTTATAGATTGTATGAGATATAAGCAATTAAATTGGTATGGGCATGTAAGACGAATTAAAGAAGAAAGATTACCCGGAAAAATATTGGAATGGTGTCCATCTGTAAGAAGAAAAAAAGAAAAGAACATCTCGAAACTCATGGATGCAGGAAATAAGAACTGGAATGAGAATAAGAGGACTGGAGAAAATGGAGTGGACGGATAGGGACAAGCGAAGAAGGAAAATAAAACTTCAGGCACACAAACATATGTAAAAATTGAAAATCTATATGCACATAAATATCTAAACCTAAGACATACCTATTTCTTCAACAAAATATTAAATATGAATAAACTCGAGATTCTTGCATGTAAATATTTATAATATGCTTTGCGTTTGTCGTTATCCGTTGAAAAATCCGGCTATATCTTTGGAGCTTGTAAGTATTTTGAAGTGTCCCCTGAGTACGCTACTAACGTACTGCAGGGTTAGTCCTTTGGAGAGGCTGCCTCCTTAAAGCCCTTTGGACTTGCTTCCTTGTGTTTTATCCCCACAAGGAGGGTTGCCTCTTCCGCCTTCTGCCGTTGAGGACTTCACTCTTGTTTTCCCGAGCTGGGTCTCTTATTTCATCCCCAGAGACTGGGTTGCCACTTCCGCCATTTTCGCCGTTCCGATATTTCTATCTCCGCCGTGTCTGCCGTTGTGGTCTTCCGTGTTTGCAGCTTCCAGTGTGGTCGTTGCTCCCATGTTGCGGATTATTCTTAGTTCCCTCTCCTCTTATCTAACCGCAAGCCAAGGTTTCCCGGTTATGATCGTCTGGGTCATTAGTACTAAGCGTCCCTACCACTCCAAGGTGATAATCCACAGGGAGATTATTATAATCCATCCATAGTAACTCTACCCGAAGCAGGTCCTTCACTGCAATCATAGAATTTTCATGCTATGCTTGCAGCTTTACTAGGGAATTGTAGATGTGGTAGCTTCTCGCTGCTTTCCACACGGGTGAAGGATGATGATGATGATGATGATTATAATGATAAGGATGACGATGATGATGGCCACATGATTTCAGGGACCGTTTGGGTCTTAAAGTTTTCCTGACATTTGTCTTACAGATGAGGAAAAACCCCGATAAAAAACTTCACCCAGAAAAACTGCCCCGACCGGGGATCGAACCCGGGCCCGCTGCGTGACAAGGCAGCACGCTACCTCGAGACCACAGCGGTGGACATTATTATAATATATATATATATATATATATATATATATACATATACATATATATATATATATATATATATATATATATATATATAAGCGTGCTGCCTTGTCACGCAGCGGGCACGGGTTCGATTCTCGGTCAGGAAATGCTCCTGGGTGAGGTTTTTTCAAGTTTTTTTTTTCCTTACCTGTAAGATAAATGTCAGGAAGCTTAGGGCCCAACGGTCCCCGAAAATAATCCGGCCATCATCACCATCATCCTTATCATTATCATCATTATCCAATACCGGTGTGAAATGCTACCACGCCTATAATTCCCTAGTAACGCTGAAAAGCACAGCATGAAAATGCTATGATTGCAGCGAAAGATCTGCACTCGGGCAGAATTACTATGAATGGGTATATATATTTATATGTGTGTGTGTGTGGGTGTCCCGCGCAGTAGCCGAGCGGTTTAAGGCATAGTGCCTTGGTACAGAACTAAGGAACTTGCGCTGGTTCGATTCCTCTTGGGGGAAGAAATTTTTCCATGGAATTTTCGCCAGCATGGAAACGGTGCCCAAACAGCATCACGAGGAATTTAGGTAGCTACAATGAGTAACGACTTCAGGTTGAGAAAACCCGCTATAACGGCAGGGTGACCCGACATGTAACCACATGCCACTCCAATAGTGGCTAGATGATAGTACACCTCTGTGATTAATATATATGGATGTGAGCCCAGCAGCCGGCAGACTCTTTACTTTCTTTACTATTTAGATCACTTTCTTTGGTTGTCCTCTCGAACACGACTGGCTGTCGACGGAATCGCAACCCTCTTATAAGCGAAGATTGGATCTATCTGGGAGCCAGTCTCGGTATGACTCGAATGGAAACATCGAGAAGTTGATTCTTTCTAGAAAGAGATTCACAAACACATCTTGAAAACGATCCTTCTAGAAAGCACGTATGGAGAGATAGTTCGCGAGTTGCGCACAACCCCATTACGTCATAAGGCGAGGCCTAAGGGTTCCACCGAATGGTGGTTACTTGAGCAACAGATCAATAATGAGTCACAGAAGTTTAAACCACGATCGCGGTTTTCCGATTATTTATTGTTTCCATAACATCATCATCATCATCATAGTACATTCACGAATTTAGGCCATTTGTTGACCTGTTTCGGCCTCAAGAGAAACACCTTGTGTTGAGACTTGAAAGTAGTTTTGAAGTTCCTTAGGACAGGTTACTGGCCCGACGCTAAGTAGTCCAGTGGTAGGGCTGCTACCTTTTAGTCTCTGGACAGACATTAGGATACCGCATTTACTCAGTACCTGATGGAACGGTTATACCGCCGTGACTCGGTCCTCAGAGCCTCGTTTGTGAAAACAGGTTGTACCACGAGAAGGTGAGGGTGAGAATTGGGTAGGAGAGGTTATACACACGTCACTACCCCTTACAACCCTTGTTTCCATAACACCTATAATAAATAATAGTTTTAAAAAAACTAAAAGAACACGCTTTATTAGAAAACTAAAAAAATGAAAAATAATTTTAATTTCCAATACGCTTGGGATAAAATAAAGTGGTCAACAAAAAAAAAACATCTCCAACACATATAGAATAAAATTAGAGTTATCAACAAAAAGAAAATAATTTTACCATCAAAAGCGTGGGGTGCTCTAAATCAATTAATATATTTGATAATAAACAGATATTGGTAAAAGTAAGCTCTCTAAGAAGAAAATGTAAAACTCATAAAAATCACCCCACGCTTTTGATGGTAAAATTATTTTCTTTTTGTTGATAACTCTAATTTTATTCTATATGTGTTGGAGATGATTTTTTTGTTGACCACTTTATTTTATCCCAAGCGTATTGGAAATCAAAATTATTTTTCATTTTTCAGTTTTCTAATAAAGCGCGTTCTTTTAGTTTTTTAAAACTATTATTTATTTTTTTATTTTTTAGTTTTAATATTTTACAGAATAAGATAAAAATGTAAATATCTTTAAATTCGATACTATTGTAGTATGAGCTAAAAGTAATACTCTTCTATTAAAAAAACCGCTCCTAGCCGGATTTGAACCAGCGACGTACGGATTACTGAAATTATATACCATTAAGAGTTCACTGCTCTACCAACTGACCTCTTACAACGATTGACTAAAAACTTGACAAGTCCGCAACCTATTATACCAGTTTTCATTTGTTTGATTTTTGGATGATTCTCGCCAGGATTTTAGAAACAAAATATGAAATTATTGTATTGTCACGGGTCCTCTACACGTATACAAAGTTTCAAGTCGATCCAATGTTTCTAAGTGGGTGAAAATCGTGTTGAAAGAATCCGTTACATTGATACAAAAACACTTTTTTTATTTTCTGATGATTATGGCCAGGATTTTAGAAAATAAATATGAAATTATTGTATTGTCACGGGTCCTCTACAAGTATACAAAGTTTCAAGTCGATCCGATGATTTTAAGTGGGTGAAAATCGCGTTGAAAGATTCCGTTACATAGATAGATAGATAGATAGATACAGGTCAAGCTAATATAAAGCGTGTAAAAATGACTGAAAATTCACAGAAATTGTTATGAAACCATAGGCACGATTCAAACTTTTGTCTTTGTAATTAACAGCTGTAGATTTTCAGTTTTTATGGTTGTTATGGAAACAATAAAAAATCGGAAAACCGCGATCATGGTTTAACTTCGGTTGAGAAATCCACCCACAGTGTTTCTCCTCAAGGCTATATTCCGCTGGTTGATTTGGGTGAATCACCATCACCTTCCTTCTAGCCCGAGTTTGAATCCCGTAGACCACATCGTTGACCCTCTTCGCCATTCGGTATGCGCCGTCTCAGAATGCTGCAGCTTTGGTGATCTTCCTCTCGTCATGATCAGGCGGTGTTCAAGAACCAAGCTTTTCGCGAAGAGCGACCCTCAGCCCATGTCTCCGTGGTTAATTATGTGGATCATGCAGAACCTACTCTAACTGATGAAAGTTAACAATTAAATTTTACTTGTTGGTAGGTGCCGTCGTCCTCAACTTTGTTAAAATATTGTATATGAAATTAACTGGTGCGCTTTCGGAAGTTATCTTCCATCTTCTGCAGGTTGAGTTTCCGTTATATGCCGTTGTTGTGTACGGTGATGTTTACTCCAACTGTTTGTAGCAGCAACTGACTTGTTTTTGACGATCTCGTATAATGGGTTTGACTGGGGTGCGTTCTCATTGAGAAGCGAGGTGTTGTTTGTTTCCTTTATAATTTCGAGATCTTTAAATATATTTATCCTAGCTGGAATGTTTTCTCGGTGGATTATCGTGAGAGTGTTTTCAATTGTGTTCATTCGATGACTAGTATTGAACCTACTCTAACTGGCTCACTCTATTCAACATCATGTGCTAACAAGGTATTCATTTAATAAAACGTTTCCAGGAACACATTCAAAGATGAGAGCCTCAGCTTACGGAAGACGGAGAAGGCATGGCCTAGAGAGCTTGGTTCTTGAATACCGGCCTAAATCGCCCTCGTGGAATTCAACATCATGTGCTAACAAGGTATTCATTTAATAAAACGTTTCCAGGAACACATTCAAAGATGAGAGCCTCAGCTTACGGAAGACGGAGAAGGCATGGCCTAGAGAGCTTGGTTCTTGAATACCGGCCTAAATCGCCCTCGTGGAATTCAACATCATGTGCTAACAAGGTATTCATTTAATAAAACGTTTCCAGGAACACATTCAAAGATGAGAGCCTCAGCTTACGGAAGACGGAGAAGGCATGGCCTAGAGAGCTTGGTTCTTGAATACCGGCCTAAATCGCCCTCGTGGAATTCAACATCATGTGCTAACAAGGTATTCATTTAATAAAACGTTTCCAGGAACACATTCAAAGATGAGAGCCTCAGCTTACGGAAGACGGAGAAGGCATGACCTAGAGAGCTTGGTTCTTGAATACCGGCCTAAATCGCCCTCGTGGAATTCAACAGAGTTGGCTATTCGGTCGTAGTGCTTATTTGTCCTGTTTCTAGGTCTGGCCACCTTTGGGCTTCCTTCTGAGCTCCAGCAGCACGTCTCGTCGGGTCATCTTTTCAGTCGGGCCGTAATCGATGTCTCAGATTGAGCTGGAATCAGCTCTTTCTTTTCTTACGGCGAGGTCTACGGAGGTCTTTGGCCCAGGGCACTGAGTAGCACTTCATCTTATCTGTATTTCTTGTTGATGAGACTGCTCCGAATCAGACTTTATTTTTTTGAAGGATTTGCTTTTATAATGCTTAATTTTATTTATATATTGGCTATTCTATGCCGCTGTGTCACCTGTGAATATTCGGTCGGAAAAAAAGTGACTGCTAGCGTCATGTTAGTCAATGTAATAACACACGTTCCCGTTATAGTTAATTGTCAACATATTTACTCACATATAAGGGGATTGTCCACCACTGTCATCTCGAGGTAGCGTGCTGCCTTGTCATGCATAGGGCCCAACAGTCCCCAAAATCATCCGGCCATCATCATCATCCTTCACGGTGTGGAAAGCAATGGGAAGCTACTATACCTATAATTCCCTAGTAAAGCTGCAAAGCATAGCATGAAAATGCTAGATTGCAGTGCATGACCTGCCCTCGGGCAGAATTACTATGGATGGATATGGGGATTGTACTCCAGGAGTCCACCTATATTAGTGGAAAAGTTGTGGTCAGAAAATAGCCAATATAGTGTTAGATAGGCATGTTAGGGTGAGAAAATAATTGAGTTAGTACTCCAGATTAGTTTAGCGTTCACTAGTTTGTTAGCGGGTTTTTGTGATAGTTGGTTACACTGTAGGTGCAATGAGTAATACATATTTTACATTGCAAATATGGTCACATCATCATCATCATCATCATCATCATCATCATCATCATCAAAGTTCACGGATTAAACCCATATGGCTTGTTCCGGTCTCATAGATTCTCATTCAAAAAGTGAATCCATCTCTTTTTCGGTCTACCAATATTCCTGTCTCCTTTTGGTTTGTGATTATTAACCACTGATTAAATATAATTATGTTATGCGTTCATCTTTAATTCACTCGTGGACTACGATGGGCAGGACATGTGGTACGAATGGGGAATGAAAGACGTGCATTGAAGCTTCTTGTAGGAAAACCAGAGGGAAAACGCCCAGTTGGTAGACCAAGAATGAGGTGGGATAATAACATTAACTATGATTAGAGGGAAGTAGATTATACAGGGAATGATTGGAAAACATTAGCTCAGGATAGGGGTGTATGGAGAGCTTATGTCCGCGCGGCCATGAACCTACGGGTTCGATTATGCCAGTGAGTTAGTTAGTTCATCTTTAATTCTTTGGACATGTTCTTTCCAGTTTCTACTAGATTGTTTTATTTCATCAAAAAGTTTAAAAATATTCAGCTCATTTCTAATATCTTCATTTTTTCTTTTATTTAGAAGTTTGCAAATATGGTGATTTTAGATTATTTTGAGCTCAACTTGTCACTTCATTTTAAAGCATTTCTCACATTTTTATTTTGAAAAAGTCAACAAATATATTTCTCTCAGGCAATTATTCACATCCTGCAGGAAAATTGTGTGTTTCTCCGTTTTTTATTTGAATTTATGTAGATGGAACGATGGCATAGAATATCCCATATATTTTTTTTTTAAATCTTGTAGCAAGTGTACCAAAGTCGAGCGCCATTTTTTCCCTCCCCCTTCCAAGGAAGCACATACTTTTTCTCGATTTGCATCACCGCGAAAGTTGTACTCCCAAATTTTAATCAATACATTTTCTGAACTATATCCTTAAAATAAAACACTGAGCAACACACAAATAAACTTGTTTTTTGTCTCAGGAAGAAATGTGTGTGATTCTTGATAGTCAAAAATTTTTTTTTCTCCTGAATTCAAATATAAAATATCGGGTTTTTCTTTCCTCCATCACGCAAGGTTTCCGAGAGATTCCGGTCCTTTTTAAATCTGGGAACCAAGCAATTTCAGACCTGGTTTTTTTTTGGATAACTTTAAATCTCGTATGAGATCGTTTTTAGATCTTCTTGAGTCAATAAATGAAGCTCAGATGAAACAACGCTTTGGTTTCAAAAGTTGTATCCACCAAAATCTGTTTCTTCTTCTTCCTTACTTTTATCCAGAATCTGAGCTCTCTTCATCTAATGTCACATGTTCTTGAGGCTTGGGTATGAGCAGACGTTTATCGCAAGTGTGGAACTGGTCTCATTGCAGATTGCAAGTCAGGGTACACTACTGTTTGTTTTATTTAAAAATAATTATTTAAATCCATTAATTGAAATTGAAATAAAAAAACTGTGGGTGATGAAGAAATTCCGAATACATATTTGAAAACACGATAAAAAACTGCATTAAGTACAACTATTGGTACTCATGAGACAAAAATCATGTTGACCAGTGTAATTAACTAAAAAGATTTACTTTACTTTATTCATATAGCTCATTAGCTCTCAAATCCGATAACAATCAAAAGAACTGAACAAAGAACATATGCAGGCAAATAAAATTAACCATCACGCTTAAATGTTTTGATAAAAACATAAAAACCACATACAAAACATGAAAAAAATAAACTAAACAACATAATAAATAACATAGAGAAACAAAATAATTTCAATAACAAAGGCGTATTCAAACATTAGTTGTAATGCTTAAAATTGCGTACATTTTTATAATTCAACTTAAATTTTTTGAGTATTTTGAAAAGTTTCAATAATTATATAAACAATACATATATTATAAAACTAATTAAATAAATTAAGTATAGTACATACCTTTATCTTCAGGTGGAGATTGAAGTCTACGAACACGCGTTAGTTTAGCACAACAAACAAGAATCTCGTTTCAGAGTAAACAGATCGGCCTTCCCTGCGACATAGACCAAAACATTCCTTAGTTTTGCTGCGCTTCATAAACACAAGAGAGTGGATATGTTTTCCATATTCATTCTGCATAATCAGGATTATAAAAATAAATCCCAATTATCAAAATGTTTATTACCTACGATCCAAAATTTTGTTTTAGCGCCATAGATGGCTCATTTAGCGACTCGACAGCAAATTAATCAAGGATAACTTTTCAACCTGGCGACTCGACAGCAATGTAGACCGGTTGACCCAACGACTTACTAGTAAGTGAGTAGAACGGAGAACCAGTTGGCTCGGCGACCTGAAAGTTTACAATGTCTCGGTATTATAGTGAGCGTCGCGCTCATAAATTTGTTGTTTATTACACGCTTTATATTAGCTTGACCTGTATCTGTCTATTATGTAACGGAATCTTTCAACGCGATTTTCACCCACTTAAAAACATTGCATCGACTTGAAACTTTTTATACTTGTAAAGGACCAATGACAATACAATAACTTCATACATTTTTTCTAAGATCCTGGCCAGGATCATCAGGACATCAAAAAAATAAAGACCGGTATAATAGGTTGAGGACTTATCGACTTTTTAGTCCATCGTTGTAAGAAATTTATATTATATCCTCTGGTAGCTCAGTTGGTAGAGCGGTGGACTGTAGTGGTATATAATTTCGGTAATCCATAGGTCGCTGGTTCAAATCCGCCCCGGAGGATTTTTTAGAAGAGTGTTACTTTTAGCTCATACTACAATAGTATCGAATTTAAAGATATTTACATTTTTATCTCATTCTGTAAAATATTAATGACAATTTTGTAAACTTACCACATTGTAATTTATCCAAAAAAATATGAGAAGGATACAATTAACTATAATTATTTATCTATATTAAAATATTCAAAAATATTACAATAATGTTAGATAATAATAATAATTTAAAAAATATATAATTATATTCGTGCCTAGACACTAAAAATATGGTAAGCACTTACATTTTCATGGTATTCCGGTTTATGACAATCAATTAAACTAAACATAAAAAAAAAAGTTTAAAAACTAAAAAACACGCTTTATTAGAAAACCAAACTAAAAAATAACAAATAAATAATAGTTTGAAAAAACTAAAACAACACGCTTTATTAGAAAACCGAACTAAAAAAATGAAAAATAATCTTAATTTCCAACACGCTTAGGATAAAATTAAAGTGGTCAACAAAAAAATAATCTCCAGCACATCTAGAATAAAACTAGTTATCTACAACAAAAAAATTATTTTACCATCAAAAGCGTGGGGTGCCTTTTATGGTTTTTACGTTTTCTTCTTAGGGTCGGTTTCACCAACAGAGGTAATTGTATTACTCCAGTTTTCCCCTGTAATTTGCATAGGATAAACTGGCGTAATACAGTTACCTATGTTGGTGAAACTGACCCTTAGAGACTTTACTTTTACCAATATCTGTTTTATTATTAATTATATTAATTAATATAGAGCACGTCACGCTTTTGATGGTAAAATTATTTTTTTGTAGATAACTCTAGTTTTATTCTAGATGTGTTGGAGATGATTTTTTTGTTGACCACTTTAATTTTATCCCAAGCGTGTTGAAAATTAAAATTATTTTCATATTTTAGTTCGGTTTTCTAATAAAGCATGTTGTTTTAGTATTTTAAAACTATTATTTATTTGTTATTTTTAGTTTGGTTTTCTAACAAAGCGTGTTGTTTTAGTTTTTTAAACTATTATTTATTTTTTAATTTTTAGTTTGGTTTTCTAATAAAGCGTGTTGTTTTAGTTTTTTAACTATTATTTATTTTTTAATTTTTAGTTTGGTTTTCTAATAAAGTGTGTTGTTTTAGTTTTTTAAAACTATTATTTATTTGTTATTTTTAGTTTGGCTTTCTAATAAAGCGTGTTGTTTTAGTTTTTTAAACTATTATTAATTTTTAGTTTGGTTTTCTAATAAAGCGTGTTGTTTTAGTTTTTTTAACTATTATTTATTTTTTAATTTTTAGTTTGGTTTTTTAATACAGCGTGTTGTTTTAGTTTTTTAAAACTATTATTTATGTAAAGTGAACCTTTGCAATGTGGAGTTAGAGTTGAAATTGACTATTGATTGCACTGTGTAACACAAAATTTGTCCATCTGATGAAGACAGGCGTATTATATGTACTGTTTTGTGTAAAATACGATTTTGTAATTAGATTTTGTTTAAGAAGTAGGGTATCTTTTGAAAAGAAAATTGGGGTGTGGCTGTGTCGTGGATACAGCCGTGTGTTTTACACGAATACGTATACGTAACGGGTAATACAGTCCGGCGTTGATATAGAAGCGATTACATTTGCATAGGCTCGGCCGCCCCAGCTGCAGACATACTGGCGCCGTCGTTGATCCGCTCGGAAGCCATCATTCTTTTACGTTCCCCCTCGCATACAGAAAAAGTTAAAAAAACTATTCTAAAATATAATTCATAATTAAAAGAAATTAGATAAAAATATATAATAAGATAAAGTGACACTTCTTTCTGTCATATGATGTACCACTGGATTGCTCTTGAGAAGCCCTTTCCAACCCTATATGGTTTCCACAGAACGAGTGTTGTAGCACACCAGAGCGTTCATCCCCTGTCCACCTCACATAGGCCTATTGTCTACGAGTCCTTAGACTTAACCGAGAATCCAGCGTAAAATAATTACGATACAAATTTATATTTTTTTTTGCGCGATAGTGCGTTTTGTCGTGCTTATAACAATGGCGACCATGATTGAAAGTTCAACTTCCTACATTTCGGGGTTGCCAACCTAAATAACTAAACTGTAATAAAATAACTATATTGTAATATTACATATACGCTATGGTCTCCAGGTAGCCTGCTGCCTTGTTACGTAGCGGGCCCGGGTTCGATTCCCGGTCGGGACAGGCTCCTGGGTGAGGTTTTTTCGGGTTTTTTCCTCAACCTGTAAGACAAATGTCAGGAAGCTTAGGGCTCAACGGTCCCCGAAAATCATCCGGCCATCATCATCATCATCCTTATCATTATCATCATCATTCTTTACAGGTGTGGAAAGCAACGGGAAGCTACCACACCTATAATATTCCCTAGTAAAGCTGCAAAGCATGAAAATGTCATGATTGCCGTGAAAGACCTGCCCTCGGGCAGAATTACTATGTATATATATATAAGGGGCACGCCGTAGCGTAGTGGTTAAGGCACTGAACTACAAGCCGAAAGGTCGAGGGTTCAAGTCCCGGTGGGTCAGGATTTTTAAACTGACCCAAACCTTCTGGCGGCACTATGGCCCTGGGGTCGACTCAGCCTCTAACGGAAATGAGTACCAGACGCTTGTTCTGGGGGTAAAGGCGGCCGTCACACACAGGGCTGACAACCCGGCTGACATCAAGTGCCGATTGTCCAGAAATAGTGGGAGCCTTAACCTCCTACTACCCCAAGGGCCTCCTGAGGCCTGTAGTGGGATTACTTTACTTTACTTACATATATATATATATATATAACATACAATGTATATACAAAAAATATCCAAAAGGTAGTGTTAATATACATTACACGAAACAAATCACTGCATTTTAAATGAACTGAACTTTATTTCAAACAATATAAAACAATAAATACGTACTTGCCGCAATTTTATCACTAATATTGTCTCACGGCCTCCTGTACTTTCAACTAATAAACATTGGCCACACTGCTAACGTTAGTCAGTTGTTTGTAATGAACGAAAATATTTCCAACAAAGATGTTATTCTTTTACTATTATTTATTATTTTGAAAACACCATCGCGCAAAAAAAAAAATGTACAATGCACGTTTGTGAAGTGTTTTACAGAATCTCGGAAATTAAAAACCTCGCTATCGCTCGGTTTTTAAACATTTTACTCACTTCTGTAAAAACCACTTCCCAGCTTCGCATCGTATTATACTATTTCCTTTTACTTACTCAACTAAACATAAAAACACATTGATTTTCATTTATTTTGGCTTAGCAGCGCACGCTGGGTATTAGTTAGTCTTAATATATAAAAATTACGTGTCACGTTGTTTGTCCGCGATGGAATCCTAAACTACTGAACCGGATTTGATAAAATTTTGCACACTGTGTGCAGTTTGATCCAACTTGAGACTTAGGGTAGTTTATAACTAAATTTATAGTCGCATTATTTTTTTATTGCAAATTATTTGTTTATTATTTAACAAAGAGTTATAATTATCTGTGAGTTCCATACGATTCTAACAGATGGTGATCCATTTTTTGGTGCCGTGAAAGAAAATAATGCATGGAGAAAGAGATACAATAATGAATTGTATAAATTGTACAATCAGCCAGATGTTTTGAATTTGTTAAAGTTAATAGATTGGCATGGGCTGGACACATTATTCGCATGGACAACAAAAGGATTACAAAAAGAATTTACAATGAACAACCACTATTGGCCAGAAAAGTTGGAAGACCTAAATTAAGAGGAGAGGATGGTATAATTCAAGACATTAAAATTTTAAAAATAAAAAACTGGAAGAATGAAGCGCAGAACAGGGAAGTCTGGCATAAGCTTCTGAAGGCGGCCAAGGCCCACATGGGGCTGTCGAGCCAATTATGATGATGATGATGAATTGGTTTATTATTTAACAAAGAGAGATCCAGATGGCTGTGCTTTTTGTTGCAACCGCGAATTTCAATTGAATTACAAATATTGATTATTTCATAATTTAAGTGTGTTCAGTGTTTATTTTATTTTCAATATTATTAATTTCGTGTGTAAGTATTAGTTTTAAGTAATCTGGCTGAAAGACAGCAACTTAATTTAAGTTTTTAACGTATACCTTCGCCACAGAAACGTGTGGCCGGGACTTCTAGTATTAAATAAATTATAGCTTCTCATAGGTATTGCTAAATATATCAGACTGATTAAATCACAGTTTCCACATTGGCAAAAGTAGAGATTGAAGTTTAAATTCAAGATTAAGTTAACTTGATGGTTTTTTCGGTCAGGAACAGGATGCAGTGGTATTCCTGCCTCTTCTCATTTGCAGGATTTCCTTATGAATTTTATTTTTGAGGTTTCTTATACACTTCCGCATGATTTATATCAACACTTATTACATCTACTTTTTCTTGTCATTGTATGGTAATTAAACCGAGCAAATTGACTCAAGCTCGTATTGGGGAGGTCCCGAGTACAGATGCCGGTATTGACCAACCTGACTTAGATTTTATAATTACAAACAAATAAACGTTATCTCAGTCAAAACACAAATTTATTGTGTCTCCTTATGTGAGATCATATTCAAGACATGGTTGTTTATAAATTTATTGTACATAGTTACCATCACCAAGACAATTAAATTTCTTCTTCTTCTTCCTTCCAAGTATTAGGCCAAGGCCTGTTACGATCCTATAGAAAATTTTCCCTCCACCTTCTTCCGGAAAATTCTCGTATAAGACTTGAAAGCATAATAATAGTCCCTTCGATTGGTTGCTGGCCAAAGGAAGGCAAGACCAGTGATGGGCCTGCCATCTTATAGCCTCTGGTTAGGCTTTTCTGGAGAAGAAAAGAAAATAAAGGAAAGAAGAAATGGAAGAAAGGAAAGACTCCCTAGCCCTCGGATGCCCTAATAGCGACGGGGTCGAAAAAACAAGAGTTAACCAAGAGAGGTTAGATAGTAAAGTTAAAAGAGTGCAAAACACAAGTAAGTGGAAGAAATGTTTTGCTCGGCTTGGGCACCTTGTGGTCGCCATCCACATATCCCCTAGATGAGGACCCCTTATTTTATAAATATATGTATACAGATTTAAATTAATAAATTTAAAATTCCAATTTATAATTAAAAATGTTTTAGCAAGGAATCATATGTTTTTAATTATAAATTGGAATTTTAAATTTATTCATTTAAAATTTGTATACATATATTTATAAAAAAATTAATTGTCTCGGTGATGGTAACTATGTACAATAAATTTATAAACAACCATGTCTTGAAAATGATCTCACATAAGGAGATTGAAACGTCGAC
This sequence comes from Diploptera punctata, assembly GCA_030220185.1. Taxonomy (NCBI): domain Eukaryota; kingdom Metazoa; phylum Arthropoda; class Insecta; order Blattodea; family Blaberidae; genus Diploptera; species Diploptera punctata. The sequence goes on along the minus strand of JASPKZ010003048.1, from coordinate 16,417 downwards.
ACAATAAATTTATGCTTTGACTGAGATAACGTTTATTTCTTTGTAATTATAATATTAACTACTCTTAGTGAAAAATCTTCTTCTTCTTCTTCTTCCTTCCAAGTATCAGGCCAAGGCCTGTTACGATCCTATAGAAAATTTTCCCTCCAGCGTTTCATAGGACGGCCCAGTGATCTTCGTCCTCTTGGTATATAATTATAAACAGCTTTGGGGATCCGATTTGAACTCATTCTCTCAAGATGGTGTTTCCAATTTAGTTGGTACTGTTTAATATATTCCAAAATTGGCATAGTCTTCAATTCTTTTAAGATGTCGGTGTTCCTTTTCCGATCCCATATGGTGTAACCCGCTGTTCTGCGCATGAATCTCATTTCACAAGCCGTTATTCTGCTTTCATGTTGTTTTTTTATAGTGTCCATGCTTCACTACCATAGGTCAACACTGGTCTAGACATCAGTGAAAAAATTATCAGTGAAAAATAATTTTATAAAAGTATGATATACTGACTTAGATTTGTTTTCTATTTTCCTCAATAGTCAAGAAAAATTCTATGGCATTAGGATAAAAGTTCAGAAGTCCGATTTTAGTTATTTTTTTATAATTACATCAATTAAAAAAAAATACAGCACTTTCTTCCTCTATCATTGGTTAAATCGAAATCGATGCTCATTTATAGAAGCAGGATTTTTTACGCAATAATAAAATATAAGATTGTAATACAGATAGTATACATATTAGGCCTATTCAACTATTTGCAAGACAAAAGACAGTAAGAAGGCTTACATTTTATAATATTATTCAAAGGTTTGTAGTTAAAAAAAAGGCAATAATAAGTCTAACTTCTCATTATACTGTGTTGCAATCTTATCTTTCAGTACATAAAAATCTGACTCTACTCACCGCTGTGGCCTCGAGGTAGCGTGCTGCCTTGTCACGCAGCGGGCCCGGGTTCGGTCCCCGGTCGGGGCAGTTTTTCTGGGTGAGGTTTTTATCGGGATTTTCCTCACCTGTAAGACAAATGTCAGGAAAACTTTAAGGCCCAAATGGTCCCCGAAATCATATGGCCATCATCATCATCCTTATCATTATCATCTTCACCGGTGTGGAAAGCAACGGGAAGCTACCACACCTACAATTCCCTAGTAAAGCTGCAAGCAAAGCATGAAAATGCTATGATTGCAGTGAAGGACCTGCCTTCGGGCAGAATTACTATGGATGGATGGATTTAAAATCAATTAACTAATAAATCAATCTCACATGGACGGCGTTATGCATCATGTGAGGTTTTTCCTCTCATGTAAGATAAATGTCGTCCCGCGCCGTAGCCGAGTGGTTAAGGCAGGAAGCCTTGGTGCAGAGCTACGGGACTTGCGCTGGTTCGACTCTCCATGCGGTAAGAGATTTTCTCATGGTATTCCCCATGGTATCTTTACCTTGTCGTGGTGGAGTGGCTTGCGTGCTTAAATGATCCTGAGAGCTATGCCGGCGGTAGCATTGCTGCCGATAGGGTTACCCATGCCGGACTGGTCAAAGGTGATAAGCCAGACGAAAAAAGTACCTTGGGCGAAAGAGTGATGATCTTTCACCGTAAAAATACAACCGTCAAGAAATGCGGACATGGGTTCATCTGGGGTAAAATTTTCCGGAGGTCAAATAGTCCACCATTCGGTTCTCCGGGCGGGGACTACTTCAGGGAACCCATGCCAAAGGCTCAAACACAGGGACATGTTCCTAGGAACATGGAATGTTAGGACTTTATACAATAGCGGGGCACTAGAGATATTAACGCAGGAATTGGATAAATCGCCCTTGGATATAGTCGCTTTACAGGAAGTTAGGTGGCCAGGAGTAGGTAGTCAGGAATCAGGAAGCTTTGCATTATACTATGGGGGTGCAGAAAGACCTGCATTTGGAACGGGTTTTTTAGTCAGAAGGAGGATCCTATCCGCTATCCGAGATATTAAGTTTGTTAGTGATAGGATATCATACATAATTCTAAAGGGTAAACGACATGATTTTATAATTGTAAATGTACATGCCCCCACAGAAGACGAAGATGACAAGATCAAGGATGAGTTCTATGAAGAATTAGAATGTTTATTTGATAGCCTTTCACTATATCATATGAAAATTGTCTTAGGAGATTTTAATGCAAAAGTGGGACGGGAAGATATATTCAAACCAACAATAGGCCAAATTTAGTCTTCATGAAGATAGTAACGACAACGGGGTTAGATTAGTCACATTTGCCACATCAAAGAATCTCATTGTTAAGAGCACAACATTTCAGCATAAGGATATTCATAAATACACATGGACGTCTCCAGATGGAGAAACTCGGAACCAGATAGATCATGTATTAGTGGATAAACGCTGGCACAGTAGCATCATTGATGTTAGATCAGTTTGAGGGACAGACTGCAATTCGGATCATCATCTGGTCAGAGTGAAAATCAGACAACGGCTATCGCTTATAAGAGGAACAAACGCTAAAGATGATTCTGTAAAATATGAATTAAAAAACTTGAAAAATGATGAAATGCGGCAAGAATACCAAAATCAAAATTGCTAATAGATTTGAAGTACTGGAATCTTCAGATGACGATGTGGCAAACGAAGAAAGAAACTGATATAAATAAAGAATGGGAGGCTATAAGAGATACTGTTAAATTGTCAGCATCAGAAAGCATTGGTTGTTTAAAAAAGAGGCAAAACAAGAAATGGTTTGATGAGGAATGTGCCGACATTGTAAAGAAAAGAAAGCTAGCAAAAATGAAATGGTTACACGACCAAAATGAGGTAAATTTAGAGCAATTCGGTAGTATTAGACGGGAAACCACCAAGCTACTAAAGAGTAAAAAGAGGGAATATTTGAGAGAGAAGATTAATGATCTTGAAATGAATGCAAAAAACTAGGAACATTAGAGAATTATATCAGGGAATTAGTATAGAGAAGAAAGGGTTTCAGGCTAGAACAAATATAATTCGGAATGAAAATGGGGATATGATTGCAGATTCTAGGAGTATATTAAATAGATGGAAAAGTTATTTTAATCAGCTATTAAATGTACATACAGAACAGGACATTGAGGAGGATAAGTTACAGACAGCAGAAATGCTAGTCGCAGAGCCAAGTGCATTAGAGGTTGAAATGGCGATTGAAAAATTGAAGATGTATAAAGCATCAGGTCCAGATGAGATCCCAGCAGAACTGATAAAATCAGGGGGAGAAAAATTGATGGACAAGATACGCTGGTTGCTTAGTATGATTTGCGAAAAAGAAGCTCTTCCAGATGAATGGAAGGAATCAATTATCGTACCAATTTATAAGAAAGGAGATAAAACTGATTGCAACAACTACAGGGGCATCTCATTACTTTCAACTTCATACAAAATTCTAACAAAGATATTAGTCAGCAGACTTACTCCCTATATTGATGACATTCTAGGAGATCATCAATGTGCATTTAGAAGAAACAGGTCTACAACAGATCAGATTTTTAGTATAAGACAGCTTTTAGAAAAGAAATGGGAATATAATGGTACTGTACATCAACTATATGTAGACTTCAAAAAAGCATATGATTCAATTAAGAGGGAGAAGTTATATAGTATCCTGCTGGAGTTCGGAATTCCTAAAAAGTTAGTTAGACTTATACGAATGTGTCTAAATGGCACAAAGAGTAGGGTGCGTGTAGGCAAACAGTTTTCAGACACTATTGAAATCCAGAATGGGTTGAAGCAAGGAGATGCACTATCTCCTCTACTATTTAATTTTGTACTAGAGCATGCCATTAAATCTTTAGAGAATGAGGAAGGCTTACAACTGAATGGTATTAATAAGCTGTTAGTTTATGCTGATGATGTAGTACTACTGGCCGATAGCGAGGAGATACTGAAGACCAACATGCACACACTATTGAGTAACACTAAGAGATTAGGACTGGAAGTAAATATCAGTAAAACTAAATATATGGTCACACGTAGAAATTCAGTATATAATTGAAATGGACAGCTAATGACAAATGAGGGAAATTTTGAGGAAGTAGCTGAATTCAAATACCTAGGAACAATAATCACAAATAGGAATGAGATGCACAAAGAAATTAAACATAGGCTCAATTCTGGAAATGCGTGCTATTATGCATTGCAGAGACTCTTGATGTCCCAACTCCTTTCAAAAAACGTTAAGCTGAAAATATATAAAACTATTATTCTACCAGTTATATTATATGGGTGCGAAACATGGACTCTTACTTTAAGGGAGGAAAGGAGATTACGAGTATTTGAGAATAAAGTTCTTAGGAAACTTTTGGACCAAAGAGAGATGAACAGACAGGTGAATGGAGAAGACTACATAACAATGAACTACATGGTCTTTATAGGAAGCCAGATATAATAAGAACAATTAAGTCTCATAGACTGCGATGGGCAGGACATGTTGCACGTATGGGGAATGAAAGATGTGCATGGAAACTTCTTGTAGGAAAGCCAGAAGGAAAACGCCCAGTTGGTAGAACAAGAATGAGGTGGGAGAACAACATTAACTATGATTTGAGGGAAGTAGAATATACAGGGAATGATTGGAAAGTATTGGCTCAGGTTAGGGATGTATGGAGAGCTTATGTCCGCGCGGCCATGAACCTACGGGTTCGATAGTGCCAGTGAGTAAGTAAGTATATATTTCGACCAGTATCGTGAGGCATTTGGGTAGCTACAATAAGTAGCGGCTCCAGGTTGAGAAAACCAGCTATAACGGCTTGGGGACTCGACATGCTCACCACATGTCACCCCTATACACTGGCTGATGATCATCTACCTCTGTGATTGACACATGTGGATGTGAGGCCAGCAGCCGGCTGGTAGGCTAAGGGCCTTCTAGGCCTGTCGCGCCAGGAGTAAAAATCAGTAAAAATATACATGTCAGGAAAACTTTAAGGCCCAAATGGTCCCCGAAATCATATGACCATCATTATCATCATCCTTCACTGGTGTGGAAAGCAACGGGAAGCTACCACACCTACAATTCCCTAGTAAAGCTGTAAGCATAGCATGAAAATGCTATGAAGGATTTGCCTCCGGGCAGAATTACTATGGATGTATTCATTTATTATGCTAGATATCCCTTGATCAGAAGTATTCCAAATCTCCAATATATTTTCAATATTTCAGGGGTCCTCATCTAGGGGATATGTGGATGGCGACCACAAGGTGCCCAGGCTGTGCAAAACATTTCTTCCACTTACTTGTGTTTTGCACTCTTTTAATTTTACTATCTAACCTCTCTTGGTTAACTCTTGTTTTTTTTACGCCAATGCTATTAGGGCATCCGAGGGCTAGGGAGTCTTTCCTTTCTTCCATTTCTTCTTTCTTTTATTTTCTTTTCTTCTCCAGAAAAGCCTGACCAGAGGCTATAAGATGGCAGCCCATCACTGGTCTTGCCTTCCTTTGGCCAGCAACCAATCGAAGGGACTATTATTATGCTTTCAAGTCTTATACGAGGAATTTCCCTCAAACGCTGGAGGGAAAATTTTCTATAGGATCGTAACAGGCCTTGGCCTAATACTTGGAAGGAAGAAGAAGAATATTTAATAAGTTTTCCTGGAAGTTATGGTTTCAGACATAGACCTATATATGTAGGGGAATACGGCAACAATGGTGTAAGTTTTATACGAAAATGAGTAAAGTACGCGGTAACGAAGAAACTTCATACTTTATTTCAGACAACAATTTTATTAATTGCATCACTTAAGAGATAATAAATATCTCCATGATTATAAGTATTAAGCTAACATTAATAGAATTCATGATAAAGTTCCGTTGAGGTATTATTCAAAATTAAGCAACTTGATTCTTTGTACACTGTCTAATAAAATACTGTTTTTCTCAAAATGAAAAATGCCATACACCGCTTCTAATGTTTACCCCGAATTTTGGATTAGAAATGCATTACCAGAACTAATATATTATACAGAACTCATATCACCATTGCGCCGTTTCATAATACAGTAAATCTTGTTCAAAGCGGAATCGCATGGGACCAAGTTTTCTTTCCACATTAGACAATATTCAGCTTTTTTTTTTTCAAATGCCCCAGGTTTGTCTTTTCGACATTCCTGGTTTCTCTCCTGGCATGGCGTATTTGTAACCCACTTCTGAGGTTGGGGCGCCTGGAAGCCGGGGTTACGTTGCCCCGATGATATGATGAGTGATGATGGTGATATTGGTGCGCCAGGAGAGTCCCTAATACTAAGCTTAACCTAAGATGAATATGAATGATGATGATTGCGATGGCCATATGATTTCGGGGACCGTTTGGGCTTTAAAGTTTTCCTGACATTTGTCTTACAGGTGAGGAAAAACCCCGATAAAAACTTAATGTTAATAGTAATTTTCCCTTTAATTTTTTTAATCCCCTTGTGTTTTATATTAAATTATTGATTTGTTCAGTCGATAATTTTTATTATTTTTTTATATTTTAATATCCTTATTATTATTGTCACCCAGAAAATCTGTCCCGACCGGGGATCGAACCCGGGCCCGCTGCGTGACGAGGCAGCACGCTACCCCGAGACCAAAGCGGTCGACACATTCAGTATTATAAAAAAAACAAAAAAAATATTAACCAATCTTAGATTATAGAGCACCGTACATGGTTTTTCACGTACCTTGGATTAATTGTAGTTTCGCTGCCGTTGGAAAGTGAAGTATAATATGTACGAGCGACTTCGACGGTAACGCTAAAAAAAAAGTCCCGTTTCGTCAGCGTTAAAAATGTCTCTTAGGCGCGTATCCTGAAATTAAAGTATGCATTTTCTGTTTCCACTCACTAACTATACTTACATCCACTCTTTTCATTCCCCGCAAATTTCATTCCACACTACATTGTGTCGTCTTTTAAAACAGTCCACAACCTACCTGAAGATTCTTTGAAATCGTTATTCTCTATATTCTCTAGGGATATCGCAACAGCTAGAGCTTGATTTTGGAGCATCGGTCCGGAAATTTGGAGATTTTTTGATCGTGGACTTGTAAAACACATCTCATTGATTTCTTAATTTTTTTCTCTCTTCATTTGACCATTTCTTTGCATCCATTCATTCGTTATTTTTTCTTTGTGTTTTAAAATCTGATAAACTTGTTTTTTTTTTTTTTTTTTTTTTTTCCACAATTTAATTTAGTAATTATTTCGCGCACTGAGAGTTTGTTTTTCTTTATCTTCAATCACCTTCACTTTTTCGTTTAATGACAATGATACATACGATTTGGCCATCTTTATTCCGTAAATTCAGAACGCTGTCTGTGAACAATACGTGCACAGTCGGTCTCAGATCTAAAACTAATTTATTATTTTACAGTGCACTGGTTATTTGTAAGACATATGTCACACGCCAAATATTTGTTAAACAAACTGATATTTCGCAAAACGGGTGTGCAGTCAGGCCGAAAAAATTCAGATACAGGTGAAAACTCAACTTCATCCGGCTGCAGAAATCATCACTTATTGTTAATCCGCCTAACGGGAATTCAATGAAGTTGAAACTAACTTATTTCTCTCTCTATCTTTCCGCATTTAAACAATTTTTAACGAATTGTGTAGAAATATCTTTTCGTTTTCGCGTTGGACAGATTCTGTTTTATACAAAATAAATGTACGTAAAATTACTATTATTTTGCCGGGACCAATAAATTTGTTCACTTGAGACAGATTTCCGCATTTTCACGTTCCGGATTAAACAAGTTTTACTATAGTATTAAAACATAACTTAATAAAAATATAAATAAATAAAATAAATATATGCTTTTGGCATTAATAAGCTGTTAGTTTATGCTGATGATGTAGTATTATAAGGCGATATCAAGGAGAAATTAAGGTCCCACACGCACACTCTACTGAGTAACGCTAAAAAATTGGGGGTGGAAGTAAACATGAATAAAACTAAATATATGTTCAGACATAGAAATAATTTTATATAATGGAAATGGACAGCTTATGACAAATGAGGGAAATTAAAAAAAAAAAAAAAAGTGGCTGAATTCAAATACCTTCTTCTTCTTCTTCTTCTTCTTCTTCTTCGGCTTTCCCCCACTTATAGGTGTACCGTCTTCAGTTTCCATTTATCTCTATCATTCCAATCTCCTTCTTCCAAATTCCTATCATCCATTATAGTTCTGACGCAGGTTTTCCATTTCCATCTTGGTCTGGCACGTTTATTTCTTCCAGGGGGTGACCATTAGTATTTTTTTGGCCATCTTTCATTTTCCATTCTTTGTACATGGCCATACAATTTAAGCGTTTGATTTTCAATCCTCTTAACAACAGATGTGCTGACATTCATTTCTCTCCAAATGAATTCATTTCTTATTTTACCCTGTCTTGTTTTTTGGAGGCTTCTTCTAAAATAATCAAATTCAACTGTTCTAATTTTATTCTTTTGTAATTCCGTCAAATACTAAGTTTCACTTCTATATGACAAAATATTCTGTATTATGCTCTTATAAATTTTCATTTTAGTTTCCTTTGTAATATTTTTATTCCAAATTATTCCATGTAATGTCTTAGTTGCAATTTTAGTCTGTACATCTCTCTCACAGGTACCTAAGATATTAAAAAAATTCACATTTTTTTATTTTCCCTGTTTCAAGTATGAGGTCATCCACATCCTTTCCCAAACACATATATTCTGTTTTCTGTAAATTTATATTCAGTTCCCAATTGTTATATTCTTCCATTAGTTTATTTATCATATATTTCATATCATCTTCATCCCCTGCAAAAATTATTTGATCATCTGCAAACAACAATGAATGGAGTACTTTTCCTCCTATAGGAATACCCATTTCAGAACATTTTTTATAGCACAAGTTAAGAGCATAGGAACAACAAATACAAACAGGAATGAGGTACACAAAAAATAAACATAGACTTAATTCTGGGAATGCATGTTATTATGTATTACAGAGGCTCTTGTCTTCCCAATTTCTCTCTAAAAAAATTAAATCGAAAATACATAAAAATATTATATGATAATGATGATTATAATGGCCAGATCATGTTTGGGCCGATATAATTGACAATGAGATTGATTACGTTCTAAAAAAAGGGAGGGGGGGGGAAATGTGATCGGAATGTCATGTGATCTATTTTTGTTTTATTCCCGTTATACCTGTTTCAAAAGTTGAAATATGTTTTAATTGTGTAAGACAGTGGCATTTTGCTGAATTAATTATTGTCTGTCGTCTGAAATACGCGGAATTTATACTCGCAACGCATGCAGCGCACGATGTAGCTGTCAATTAGTTGTGTTGCGCACAACTATGTTTGATGTTAATAAAGAGAGCACTAAGGCATACACCACGCTAAAGGTTAACACACTTGCCTCTGGGATTTCAGTGGCGTCCTACGTATTTACGTGGGTCGGGGGGCAGGGGAATTGGTCAAAAGTGGTAGAAACTGAAGTTACTCCAACTTCATTTTTTATTTATTTTATCTGATGGGACTGTAAGGTTTTTTCTTCCACTTCACCAGGGTTAAATTATACATATGGCAAACTCTGCTAATTTCGTTATATTTTTTTCTTTCGTTTGTAACAAGTTATACTGGCAAGAAAAATTATTTTTCTGTCTCGTAGATGGAGAAAGTCTACTTTATTGCTGTGTTTTCATATTTGTGATAACAGCGTTCCTCGGGTGTATTTTATGTTAACAATAGAGTCACGCGAAACATGGACTCTTACTTTAAGGAAGGAAAGGAGATTACAAGTATTTGAGACTAAAGTACTTAGGAACATTTTTGGACCGAAGAGAGATGAACAGACAGGTGAATGGAGAAGACTACATAACAATGAACTACATGGTCTTTATAGGAAGCCAGATATAATAAGAACAGTTAAATCTCGTAGACTGCGATGGGCAGGACATGTTACACGTATGGGGAATGAAAGACTTGCATGGAAGCTTCTTGCAGGAAAGCCAGAAGGAAAACGCCCAGTTGGTAGACCAAGAATGAGGTGGTAGAATAACATTAACTATGATTTGAGGGAAGTAGATTATACAGGGAATTATTAGAAAGGATTAGCTCAGGATAGGGATGTATGGAGAGCTTATGTCCGCGCGGCCATGAACCTACGGGTTCGATAGTGCCAGTGAGTAAGTAAGTGAGTACGTAAGTGAGTAAGTAAGAAAGTAAGTAATAGAGTCACGTATGGATCTTATAGCCCGAATCCACGCTGCTGCAGAAATAATTCAAAAGAGGCCAGGCGTATTTGAACGTGTGTGCCAATCACTACACCGCTTATGTACGCTCTGCAATGACATGGGAGGGGTGGATATTTTAAAAACTTGATGCAACTGTGACAGTACTGTCAAGTATCGTGTACTGAAATCAACTAGCGGAACTCTTGGGAAGTTAGCTACTCATAGCGTGAAAACTCATAATTTCCGGACATTGGTACTTATTAAAACATTATTAACATGTTTCAATATACCACCTCACCTCCCTTATCAATGTTTTTTGCAACACTCTGTGATGGCAGAAGCCTTGCGAGATTATAGATACACAGTTTATGAGGAAGTTCATGGTGTGGCCACTAAGGGAAGTAACAGACGAATAGATATTATTGCATTTAGACCAAAATTCTAAAATTGGTATGATATTAGATCCCACAATCCGTTTTGAGACTCATAGTAGCCAACCTGAGGAAGTTGACTGTGAAAAGATATGAGCCAACAATTGACTATTACAAAGATAAATACCAATTAGATAGTATGACTCACAGGATTGATGATCGGGGCAAGACGTACTATACCAGGATTCTTAGCTAAATTTTGGAATTCCTTAGATTTGGACAGGGTGTATATTTCTAAAATTGTCATTGCTGCCATTAGAGGATCAGTTTCAATTGTAAGAAACCATATTTACAAAGATGATCTTGCAGAAGTTTTCCGGGCTGTTGGCAACACTTGAGGATGCCGGACGCAGTCTCTGGCGAAACGTTGGGGAACTACAAGCCTCAAGACCACGGCCAACAGCCCGGAAAACTTCTACAAGATCATCAGAATAACTCCGGCCGTGAAAGCCTAAGTCAATACATATTTACAAAATTTCTACTTTATAGTATGTATACTTCAATTATAATTTTAAATTTTTTAATGTATCTACAAAATGTATTTCATCAATTTCAAAAATTAATTGTTTGTATCACTTTGTCCTCGAGGCAATCCTCTAATGAGGAAAGTTGTATATTATCATCATCGTCCTTTCAAGTATTAGGCCCAGTGGCCCGTTACGGTCTCCCACCATCTCCGAAAAGGTCGACCCACAGATCTTCTGCCTCGAGGAATGTAGTGAAGAATTTGTTTTGGTATTCTGTGACGATCCATGCGCTGAATATGGGCTAGCCAATTGTTTCTATATTCTTGGAGGTATTCAGATATAGGTACGATGTTTAACTCTCTGGCTATTGTTGAATTTCTTTGGTGGTCTAGAAGGCTATAACCTGCAGTTCGTCGCAGAAATTTCATCTCCGTGGCTGTAATATGACGATCATCCTGAGTTCTGATGGTCCAAGCTTCACTGCCATAACAGATTATGGGTCTAGCGAGAATTTTATAGATTTTCATTCTTGTGTGTCTCTGCACTTTTAATGGTTTAAAAACTTGGTTGATAATTCTTAAAGCTTTATTTTCCTTTTTCCATTTCTTGTCCTTGAGTATTGCTTGGTTGTCAACGTTTATATCCTTCCGGTTTTGAATCTTTGGAGACTTGAAAGCAAGTTGATTTCCTACCAGTCGGTTGCTAGCCGAAAAGTAGTAAGTGCAGTGGTGGGGCTGCCACCTAAAGCCTCTGGACAGGCATGAAGAAGGATTAGCATTTACTCTAATCCTGATGTAACAGTTATACCGCTGTGTATATAATAATAATAATAAAAAATATATAGCTATATTATTGGTCATGATCATTTTCTTTGTTTACTAGATAGGATCGGTGAAGATATATAGAAGATTAAAAAAAATATATTTTCATGAAAACAATCTCAATGGCTTCATCCCTTCGGAATTCCTAAAAACTAAATAATGACGTGAAAATAAGGGTGCGGCATAAGAAAGTTAACCACAGCACATGGTTGCAGGATGGTCAGAAACTCGATATAATGGTGGTCATTTTCAGGAACAAGGTATCGTAACGGGGGTGATGGGTGAAAAATTGACCATTTGAGATAAAAATTGGCATTTTTTGTTTTTTTGTACTAAAAATAGCCTGTACTCTAATGTATATGTTGGCAAAGTTTCAGAGGCCTATGACGCTTCTAAGTGCCCTAAAATACGTCAGAGTTAAAAGGCTACGCCAGTTACATACCACCTGCATGCAAATCTTTAAACTTGTTTTTCCACACTTTTATTTTCACTGCATTTTTGTACATTCAAAATTGAATGGAATTCAGATATGTTGTCCTAGAATGTTCAAATTTTTACTGCATGTCCAAAAAACAATGGGTAACAAAGTAGTTCATGGGTTTCATGATTGAAGTAGTATTTTAAAAAATAAAAAATAAAATGCATGCAATTATTATTTTTTTTGTAATTCCACGCATGAGGTACATTATTTTTTTCTCCCCTTTGTATTCACGTTATAAGAATTCTAATGCATGATGTTTTTCTAAATATTTAAGGGTGTTGTAAAAAGCAGACATTTTACTAAAAAAAATGTGGAACCCATTTAATTATAACATATACAAATTAAAAAAAAAATATATAATATTTAATAACCCATAAAATAAATGTCTCACAAGAATGAAACCTAAACACATCTTTATGTATCATGCAGTGAATGTTTGTACAAAATATCAAGTCACTAGCTCAAAAAATGTAGAAAATAGAAATTCCACCCATCGCCCCCCTTAAAACCTAACCGACTGAAATTCAATCTAATAATTTACATTAGACAAAAAGGACAAACATGTAAGGTTAGAATGAGTAAATTTTGTTGCATTTTCGGTGACTTATACTGCACTTTGTATAATAGGCTACATAAAAATATGTGTTTCTACATAAACAACTTAGGCCTATGAAATCAATTTCAGAAAATTTGTTGAGAAATCTGGAATCGTTAAAACTAGACTTAGTAATGAATGAACTGGCTGTTTGATTCTACATTAATGGTAACTTGTAAGTACAGTACATACACCTAAAAGAGTAGAACACTGAAAGGTGAAGGTAATTTGAAAAGTTGACGGTCGTCTGATGCCACTAGACGCATAAGAACATGAAACATTCTTGCCGTAAACATTTTCCCAGGATATCGTGCAGACAGTCGCATTGTCGTGCCTTTTACGGGAAAACTAGTTATCTAGTCGCTAAGCAATTTTCTCACAAACTACATCCTAACTTTCATTAGGTGATTGCTAATTCGTTGTGTAGAACTAAACGCCTTCTTTCTATTATTAAATTTATTTTTCTGACAAATTTTGAAAACTCTATTGAATAACACTAAGAAATTGGGGCTGGAAGTAAACATCAATAAAACTAGATATATGTTCACACATAGAAATATATTGCATAGTGAAAATGGAGAGTTAGTGATAGATGATAGAAATTTTTAAGAAGTGACTGAATTCAAATACCTAGGAGCAATTATTACAAATAGGAATGAGATGCACAAAGAAATTAAACATAGGCTCAATTCTAGAAATGCATGCTGTTATGCATTACAGGGTTTCTTGTCTTCCCTACTTTTCTCAAAAGAACAAAGTGAAAATATATAAAACGGTTATTCTTCCACTTATACATATTATATGGATGCGAAACATGGACTCTTTCTTTAAGGGAGGAGAAAATATTACGAGTATTTGAGAATAAAGTTCTTAGGCTTAATCCAAATACCTAGGAACAATAATTACAAATAGGAATGAGATGGTCATAAGTAATGCCACGAGTGATTTCCAAATTATCGATAAATTCACGACTAACGAAGTGAGGAGTGAATTTATCTAGAGAATTTGAAAATCAAGAGTGGCATTTGTTAGGACTATTTAACGAATAAAATTAAGCTGTTTACTCACAAATCATTATTTTACTATAGTTATTTTTATAATATTTATATATTTAATGTAAACGGCGATGTTTAAAAACAAATGAGAAACAATTTGTACGCTTCATTTGTTCATCACTGCAACCAGATCATATTATTTATTGCCAAAGGATCACAATATTGTAAGAATGCACCCTAGTGGAGAAATTTATAACCAACATTATAGGTATTAACAAGCGAATGATGACAGATCAAGAGCTTCAGAACATTTGAATACTACTACTACTACTATCCATCCATAGTAATTCTGCCCGAAGGCAGGTCCTTCACTGCAATCATAGCAATTTCATGCTATGCTTGCAGCTTTTCTAGGGAATTGTAGGTGTGGTAGCTTCCCGTTGCTTTCCACACCGGTGAAGGGTGATGCTGCTGATGATGATGATGATGGCTGTGGCCATATGATTTCGGGGACCGTTTGGGCCTTAAAGTTTTCCTGACATTTGCCTTACAGGTGAGGAAAACCCCCGATAAAAACCTCACCCAGAAAAACTACCCCGACCGGGGATCGAACCCGGGCCCACTGCGTGACAAGGCAGCACGCTACCTCGAGACCACAGCGGTGGACACTACTACTGTAAAGGTATTAATTATTTTCTGATGCCCTATGATGTAAATATGTCAATTATGTTTTTCTGCAACGTCATTTCCTGGAAAATAATTCGTTTAAGGAAGTGCAAATAATGGTTCCTTTTTTTTTTTTCGTGGTATAAATTATTTTTTTCAATAAACGTTTTTTCGTCCATTTGTCCATTGTAAAATAAAACCAAATGGTTTTAGCTATGGAAAAAATATATCAAGTAATTCTGCCCGAAGGCAGGTCCTTCACTGCAATCATAGCATTTTCATGCTATGCTTGCAGCTTTACTAGGGAATTGTGTAGGTGTGGTAGCTTCCCGTTGCTTTCCACACCGGTGAAGGATGATGATGATAATGATGATGGCCATATGATTTCGGGGACCGTTTGGGCCTTAAAGTTTTCCTGACATTTGTCTTACAGGTGAGGAAAAACCCCGATAAAAACCTCACCCAGAAAAACTGCCCCGACCGGGGATCGAACCCGGGCCCGCTGCGTGACAAGGCAGCACGCTACCTCGAGACCACAGCGGTGGACATCAAGGCATATGGAATCCTAATATGCTGGCCAATTATTGTTGGACTATCAAGAGGGCTGCTCCAAAGGCGAAATATAGCAGAAAATCGTCATTTCTTACTTTCTATGTGAGTCCGAATGTTCGAATATTGTGTAGTTACGAATGTAGAAAATATTAAAGTGTTCGAAATTATAAATTCCTGTCTCTCGGAAACCTTGCGTGATGGAGAAACCCCGATATCACATTTGAATTCAGGAGAAAAATTACTATCAGAATCACATATTTCTCTTTCTGAGACAAAAAAAAAGTTTATTTTTATGTTGCTCAGTGTAATTATTATATTTGGCTTCCCATAAAGTTCACTGTTATGTAATTTCCTCAATTCAACATTGAGGTAATTAATTTTTAAAATATAAAAAGGAAGTTGAAAAGACATAAATCAGGAAGAAGACAGGTTAAAAATACTATTGAAAATAAATATTTATAAAAATAAACTATCGAATTGGAAATATTATATTATGATAGAAAATACTATATTTCTCCTCGCTAATAAAATGGGAATGAAACAAAAATTTTCCAAAATGGAAAATTCCAATACAGTTGAAGAAAATAATAGCCTAAATAGAAAGAGAAATGGGAAATATTTTAAAATATTACATTTTCACTATACAGTATATATACATAGTGTTCTTTCCAAGAGCAGGTATTTCACTGCAAACTCAGCATTCTCCACTCTTTGCTTGACTCAGCATTCTCAAGATGCAAATCTTAATTTCAGTGAAATAAATAACAAAATATGTAGACTTAAAAATAAACTATTTCATTAAAAATAATAAAATAAAAACTTCTTCGAAAAGGATAATGAATTAATCAAAATTAATGGAAGTTCTGTTGGAAATGTTTGTCAATATAGAGGAAAAGTTAAATAAAGACATCGGTAGAAATAAAATACGAAATTGATTCGTTATATAAGGAGAGAGGGCTATCGAGAGAGAGAGAGAGAGAGAGAGAGAGAGAGACAGGAGAAGAGAGAGAGAGAGAGAGAGAGAGATAGAGAGAGAGTAGGAGAATTTTCCCCCCCACAAAATAAAAAACTTGAAAGTGCGAGAATAAAAAAACTCATTGGTAAATGAAACATTTAAATATATAAAATACCAAATAAAAATACAGAAATATCTATGATACGCAACAAATTAACTATTTCAATAAAAGTAAATAAAAACTTCTCGAAAGGAGG